>JAJKFI010000008.1:10346019-10437381 GCA_029204185.1 Lerista edwardsae | reverse complement strand
TATTATTATTATTATTATTATTATTATTATTATTATTATTATTATTATTATTCCTGAAATGCAAATTGGCATCCTTGGACTGCAGCAATTGTACAACTATGAAACATCCCTGACAAAAAGCAAGATTGGGACAAAATATGATGTAAAAGCACTGAACTACAAGCAAAATTTAAAAAACCTCACTTGAAAATTCAGACACTTACAAAAGGAATATAGCAAGAGTAAGGTCTGCAGTTTCCAAGATGGCTGCTCCCAGCTTTCCAAAACCCACCTGAGATTAGGTCGCAACCCACCAAGTGGGTCCTGACCCACAGTTTGAATAACACTGCTCTCATGCTATTTTAGAAAAAGTAAAACAGTGAGCAAAATATGCCTTACATGCAATGAGTGGCTTGAGCTTTAGGGGGCACTCCTGTATCTGTTGAACCGCAGGGCAAGCTGGTTGCACATGTGGTAGAGAACGTCTGTGAAAGAGAACCAATTTTCTGCAGGAAATGGTCTTGCTGATCACAGCGAAAACTGAGTTGGGCTGAGCATGTGTGTGAGCCTATAAGATACCTTTCACTTAGTCCCTTTCTCTTCTTGTAGTTCAGCATGTTGACTTAAACTGGCAGCTTGGCACTTGCCTTATACATACATCCACAGGCAGAAACAATCTGTAAAGGCAGCTGTTCTGCAGGTAAAAAATAAGAGGAGAAATGGAGTAAAAAAAAAAAAAGATCTTAACAGTTTTGAAAATCAGCCAAAGGCTTATAAACCTTGTACAGTCCTTTCAGAAGGTTCCGAGTTACATGGTATCAAAGCAGACAAGTCTGGGGCAAAATAACATATTCCATGGAACGCCTGTTGATTGTAGTATTCTAATTGCACCTCTGGCATTTTCATCAGAAAACAATTGACTGTCACTGAGAATTGTTGATACTACATATCCTCAAATGGAGTGGCAGCCAAGTGAAGGGCAAGCAATTACACAACCAAAGTTGATGGAGAGAGAGTGGAATTTTCCTGCACTATCCTGCACTCTGAACACACTTACCTTGAATACCACATTCATAAATGAAAATAGGGAGCAAATGTTAAAACTAATGCTGCTTGTATAAAATTACCCAGAGAGAGCTCCATGACTCATTCATTGTTTGGTAATCCCTGCACAATATCACTTACGATGCAATCCTAATCTGGAGTTGGGCTAGCAAAGTTCGGTTGGCACAAGGGCCACCGTAAAGTGCGTTTGGACCACTCTCAGGGCCAGGGAGGGTGGTGCACATTTGTGTGCTGGCCTCTCTGACTCCAAGAGTGATCCAAACATACTTTACGGTGTGCCCAAACTTTGCTGGCCTAACTCCAGGTTAGGATTGCTCCCTAAATTTTGTAAGGTAGCCTCAGCATCTTATTTGTTTTGATCTTTTAGCATACATGGAAATGATTCTCAGTCTGGCCAAAAATGATGCACAATGCATTCACTCATCAATGTTAACCTCTGCTTGACAGTTGGCCCCTCAATTCCTCCTGCTGTCTCGTACTCGAAAAGGGCTCAGGCAAATAGTGTGGAGAGTGAACACAAAGAGGACTGGGACAAAGATGTGTCGCGTAAACTGAGCAGCACTACAGTTGGGTCCAAAGGCGAGATGACTGCGAGTCCGTTGGTGGGTCCCGAGAGGAAAAAGTCAAATACTGCTCCAAGTGTAAGTCAGATTTTTGTTCATTGTAAATTGCTTAATTTTAACACATGCAGGAATAAGCAGGCAGACTTGGACTTCCAAGTAATCAAAAATTTTGGCACCTCTTAGATAAGCACTGCCTTGAAAGAAAGACTGCATATGTGGGGACTGAGGAAAGACCAGAATACATTAGTGAGGTTTCTTCCCCTGCCCTGCATTTGCTCAGCTCAGGGCTTCATCTTTTCTTCTTTGTCTCTAATATGGTTTCTAGAACACTTCTGACAAATTTTTCCCTCCCAAAAAAACATTTTCCTCTTTTGGAAATAAGCGCTGCTCATTTGTATCACAACAGGGCAAATATAGTTATGCAGGTTATGGGGCTGCTTTTGCAGCTAATGTAGCTACAGCAGCCTCTTGTGTAAGACAAAACAGCACCGATTATCAGTGCCTTACCACATACCAGTGTGTACCATGTGGTTAGCTCTATAACGTCTGAAGGTAAGCTCATGGTTCTAGTTTGGCATCTCCGATCTGTTCTTTATTCAATAATTTTCTTATGCATCTGGCAAAGATTCTTGTTCCTTGCACAGTTGCATGATCCAGGCTGCTGGTCAGTTTGCAATAATGGCAAAGCACCATGATTAGTGATGGGCAGTCACACCCAGGTGTCTAACAAATGTGTATTGGATTAAAGTAAATTACTAGGATGTTTGAACATTAATCTGAAAAGGGGATAGAGTAATTGGGGATCATTTGGATCTTTAGGCCCCCAGTGTGCTCCTTATGTCATTAGGATATATGCTGGAATTTAGGGGGCTGTGACCTTAATATGCCCCTCCTGCATAGATTAAGCCATTCACATCACCCTCCCCATCTGTAGGATTGCCAGGCGTGACGGAAGGTTCCAGTCAGTGCTGTGTTGGTTGTAGAATCTTGGTTGGTTGATGGCATCATAGGATGGCAGTGGGGCACCTATCTCAAGAAAGGCCCAAGTCCTTTTGGTACTTTCTGGTTCTATTTCAGTGTCTTGGCATTTTGCCTAAATGCTAAAATGGGGCTGCCAATAGCCAACCCCTCAAACCCAGACCAGTTATTTGGGGACTTTTGTATTGTCACATAGTTACACTTTATCCTGAATACATACTTACCAAAGCTTATTCATAGGAAGCAGATTAGAATGTGAATATCTGACAATTTAAATTGGTGGTGTTCTCTGAGGAAAGAAGATCCAAGGCAAGTAGGATATAATTGTAGCAGCTATTTTGCCACAGGCTGTGGGAATTTGCATTTCCCTTCAGGCCACTCTTCATTGTAGCTGCCACTTTGGATTTTGAAATTTTCTAATAATGGGAGCTTGTTCCTTTCAAATAACATGGAAACCTTTGATTTGGTAAGCAGATATAAGAGCTTCCTTCTCTTGCTCATCCTTAACATAAATTTGACTTGGTGTCATTAGTGAGATTTGCTTTTAGTGCATAACTTCTACGGAGAGTAAAGCAGGACAGATGAGAGTAAAGGCCTAATCCCTACATATAGCTAAGCAGACTGTACATCATAATTGTACAGCACTTGAGCTTTCCTGCTTCCCCATCCCACTGCCAGAGATCTGGTCAGCAAAAGTGTGTGAACCAGGTCAGTTTTCTGCTCAAGGCCATAATTTAAAGAAGCACATGTGCCTGTGTTCCAAGGAGGCAACTCTCAACAACAACCAACTCGGAGGCTCCAAATTGCTTTTAAGGCTCTCTGGAACCCAAAAAGGCCTTTTTGATTAAAGGTAAAAAAAATTGCACTGTTGTATTCATTCTTTTCTACCCCAATACCTTCTGTGCCAAACTCAAAGAGGAAATATGGACCAAAAATTAGCACATGAACTGCTACCTTTTCTATAATATAAAAGGCTCTTGTGCCAAATCCTCAAACTGCAATCTGGACTTGAGGGATTATAGTGGTCCTGTACTGGCAGCTGCTGAGAGCTGGTCTGAGGAATTCAGAAGCCAGGCACACTAGAAGAACAGTTTCAGGCATGTTTGGAGAGCTGCTGCTGAGGTTCTCTTTCAGAAAACCTTGGGTGCATATGTGCCCCTTTGGGTTGCCCCTCCAGTCTGTTGTTCTCACATACCAACACTGGCCACGTCCTACTTCTTCATAGAGCAGGGGTCCCCAAACTTTTTAAACAGGGGGCCAGTTCACTGTCCCTCAGACTTTTGGGGGTCTGGACTATAGTTTGAAAAAAATATGAGCAAATTCCTATGCACACTGCACATATCTTATTTGTAGTGCAAAAAAAAAAAGGAAAAAACAATACAATATTTAAAACGAAGAACAATTTTAATCAATATAAACTTATTAGTATTTCAATGGGAAGTATGGGCCTGCTGTTGGCTAAGGAGATGGTCAATGTCTGGTTCCATATTTGTCATTGCTAGTCGCCACAAGTGATGCCGGTGTGCATCGGTTAGTCTGGATCTGGTTGGAGGGTTCATTCGGGAAAACATCTGTGCTGCTGGTCCAACTTTGTGTGGGGATGAGCACAAGAGTTCCGTCCTGCCCCAAGAGCCCAAGTGCCCCCCGCAACTCCTTCCCACTCAGGCACCCCCTTTCTCCGGCGCAGCTCAGCCTCTCTCACCTCATTCTAGCGCTCGGTGGGGGTGAAGGAGGCGCCACCACCCCCAAGCTTGCAGGGGAGGGGGTGGGACGTCCCCACCTGTGCAGTCTGTCCCACACGCCCCTCTCCACGGCTCAGCTGGCCTGTGGGCTCGCTCACTGCGCGACACTGGAGAGGAGGCATGCAGGAGGGGAGTCCAATTTGCCAAGTGGTGCGCAGCAGTGCGCTACTTGCGAGTTGTGCCGTGCCGCCCAGCTCAAACTTGACCTCACTGCTCCACTCCCAGTGCCGCGCCTCCCTGTCCCGCTGGTGCCACCTCGCTGCAGCCAAGCGCCTCCCCCGGAGTCCGGCTGTGCGGCGAGGAAAGGCTGCCTGCCTGCCTCCCCGCCAGTGCTCGCGCCCAGCACCTCGCCCGAGTTGCTGCTGCAAGCAAGCGAGCAAGGCTTCAGCTAGTCCCTCCAAGGTCTGCAGAAAGGGCGATGGCCTGGAGGAGGAGATGCCACCCCTGTCCCAAAGGAGCCGGCCAGGACTAGAAAGTATTTATCAGGCAGATCACTCCGCCTGACAGGGAAAGTACTGTGCACCTTCTACATGTGTGCTGAGTGCAGGGGTGAACTCGGCACACGGCTCAGCTGCTCTGCAGACAGGAGAAGGCGGCCATCTATGTACTGGTTGCTGGTCTAGCCCAGCAAAAAATATTCAGTGTACAGACTGCACATTCAAGGCTTCAGTGGCATCTCCCCTCCCCAGTATATTCTTGTGCCCAGGTCATGTGCCCGCCCCTCCTCGTTTCGGCTCTGAATGACGGGCAGGCCGGGTAAATGACCTTGGGGGGCCGTATCTGGCCCGCAAGCCGTAGTTTGAGGACCCCTGTTATAGAGTCCTACTTCTTTATACAGTCTTGCTGCAGAGGTTGTATTTTGGAATTATACCCAAGTCTTGGCCCATTTCTTAGAAATACGGAGCAGCATTTGTGGGAATAAGCTTAGAGAACACATATGACGTCTGTGCATTATGGCATCTCCTGTTACTTAGTCGCTCATTTTCTGATCTACTTGCGTAGTTATGCTTTCTTGCCTTGTCATGTATTTTAGTTGTATGCATGTCACATGTCCCCATCTTTTCTAGAATAATGTGTTTTCTGGGACTAGCATGACACGAAGGAACACCTATGTCTGTGAACGCTCTACAGATCGCTATTCTGCCATACAGAATGGGAAGGACAACAGGTACTGAACCCGACCTGTTCAGAATCTAAGAATTCACGCTGAACTATGTTAACCTCAAAGAAACAGTTTGTGTGCCCACCGAATTGCAGTGGAAGAGGAAGAACAGCTCCCGCATCTGGACGTGGAAATGAAATCCCCCAGGAAATGGCTAAGGCAGCGGTTTCCAAACTGCTGGCAGTGCAGGAACCGCTCTAAGTATTTGTGGGGGTAGGGGAATAGCAGCAATGCAATCATGACAATTGCATCACTGTTGGCTACAGAATGGAGCTGAAGGGATTACTGCTGCCTGCCCCAGCATCTGAGAGGTTCGGGGAACCCCGTGGACCCCTCTGCAAGGCTCCCCGTATGTTGGAACAGTAAAAACAAATTATCATGACCCACTTCCAGTTTTGCAATCACAAGCCAAAAGTGAGTTGCAGTTGTTTTAAAAACTTTTCTGATGCAGGGGAGCCCTGCAGAGGGGTCCATGGGGCTCTCCATCCCCACCCTGGATGCTGGGGCAGAGATCGCTATTGTGGCGATCGCGTCGCTGCCAAGCCCCCGCCCGTTAAGGGGAAAGACCCAGGGCTTCCCAGTATGTGGCTACACCCAGGGTTGTCACCCTACCGGTTCGCTGGGCGGAGTTCCGTCCGTTGCGGGGAGGGCTTCCGCATTGATTGGCAGCGTGATCGCTGCATTCCATTGCGTAATGGCGGAAGCCCGCCCGCTGTAGCGGGCGTGCTTTCGCCATAACGCAACCGGAGGCAGCGATCACGCTGCCGATCAACGCGGAAGCCCTCCCCGCAACGGACAGAACTCCGCCCAGCGAACCGGTAGGGTGACAACCCTGGCTACACCCCAGTTCGAAAACCCCTGGGCTAGGAGGAACAGTGCCCAGGTTATATCAGCATCTTTCTGATGTCAATGGTGTTGGGAAGGTTGTGTCTATCTGCACTCTGGCTGTGAACCTACCTTGTCCCAGCTGCCGTGTCCCGATTCCTCTTCTGGATTGGCCATATTATATGGCCATTCGTTTATAGAATTCCCTTCCCTTTGAATTAAGAGCCGCGCCCTCTCCTGAGACCTTTTGGTGGGGCCTCAAGACTTCTCTTTTCCAGAAGACATTTGAATGAGTGGTTGGCTGGTGTTTTTGAGTGAAATGGCTTGCATGTGCCTTGAAATACATATTGTGGCTTGGAGATGAATACAAAGAAGTCAGTTGTGAGTGTTTTAAATAAATATGCGTATAAAATTCATGCACACGCAAATAAATTGAATTGGTGGGACATTATCCCTTTTCTTCCATGCTGCTTGGATAATGGACCAGAAACCCTGCGAAAAGCTGCACTCTGCCGCATTTTCTGTAGAATTGCTACAGAAAGTATGAATTTATAATATTTTCTCATCTGCATGTCTAAACGAGTTTGGAAAAGCCACTACCAATGAAAAGACTCCTTCCACATGTTTTCTGTGAGGCTAAAAAATCTTGCGTCCTAAAACTGTGCTTCCCATACATTTGAACAGAACCCCCAAAAAGCAGTTTCGAAGCATTTTTCACTTAGCACTGTTTACATCTTGGTTCAGAGGCTTCAGATTTGTTCCTGCAGAGAGTATATTGCCAAGTATTTATTATTGGTTTGCAAGTTTTACATGAAAGCGCTTGTGCAGTGCATCTTGGAATCTGAAGGTATTTCTTTTTTTTTATTACTTTCCATATTACAAGCCTAACAGAAATGTCTGCAAGCAGCACCTCTTCTGCCGGCTCCGCTGTCGCTGCTGCAATATCGGCACGACCCCGACACCAGAAGTCCATGTCTGCCTCTGGCCACCCTATAAAAGTTACACTGCCGACTATCAAAGATGGCACTGAAGCTTATCGTCCAAGGTATTTTGCAATATGTAGCCTTTTTATGGTGCTTTTACATTATCAGATACAATTTGTGTCTCTGTAGGCATTTGAAATACAAGGCGGGACAGCCCACCCAAAACAGCTGCACTGAGCAGCAGGCTGGCGGAAGTGGCAAACTGGCATGGGGTGCCTTGTGTCCTATGCTAGGCTGCTGCCCCATCCATGCTGTCCTTGGAGAAGATGATTGGGAAGGCTTCCTTCTTTCTCCACCTTCACTGCCAAGGGTAGCCATAGTGGCAATGGAGCAGGCCACTGTTGCAATCTTTTGCCCAAGCAAGCACTCTCCTTCCAGGGTATGCTGGGGTGGGGGGAAGGCCTCCTATCACCGGTTCTGAACTTGGGCAGGGACTGATTAAGAGGATCCTGGGAACAGAGAGGTTCCCAATCCCAGCCTGACCAACTTAAAATAAACAATGGCGGTACACAGTGGTGAGGTGAGGTGCTCATAGGAGAGAAATGCGGGTTGGCTGGCTAGAGAGGCAGGTTGCAGAACTGAGGCGAGCTGGTGGCTCCGTTGCCATTTTGCAATCTGCCTGGCATACATGTCAGTGTCAGAAGGCAAAAGGCCAAAGGCAGCCAAAAGGAGAGAACCACACTGTCAAGGCAACATTGGGGCCTGAGGATTGGCAGGTCACAAGAATACTGTATATTTGTAAAAACCCCATTGGGAAAAAATGGTGGTTTAGACTAGCCTGCTCATGTAAGCCGCCTTGGGCATTTGCTTCGGCATGGGAAAGGCAGGGTATAAATTCTTCAAATAAATAAATATGGTCACGCTGTTGTTAAAGTGTGCATGGGCGCTGTTGCTGGCAAGGTATGTAGTTGGGACTGTGTGGCTGGCAGACAGTAAAGAGTAGAACTGACCAGTGGTGGCAGTAGCAGTCTTTCCTTCTCTAGCTGTTTAAGGTGCAGCTCCCCGTGATGGCCCTGTATGTAATTCGGGGCACAATCCTAGTTGTGCTCTTCGGCTAACACTAACTGCTTGCGTCGTTGGGCCATTGGGCGTCATTAGTGCCGTTGACGCAAGCAGCAGTGTCATCCCAACAGCTCTGAAACATGGCCGTGCTGCTCGTGCACCAGGCTGGAAAGCATGCCATCCCAGGGAGGGGGTGGGGCTGGGATGTGCCATCCAAGCCTCCTTTCCCAGGGCACACTGCCCCGATTTGGGCCATGCAGATTCCTTGGCTCTGTGCCTGCTAAATAGCAGGCACAGATCCGAGGAACCCATAGGGGAGGCTGGAGACGCCCCTGGGCAAGGGCGCAAATGTGCCCTTGCCCAGGGAGGCTGCTCAGTGCTCCAAAATTGTGCTGGATACAGCGCAGGCCTGCCAGCCTCGCTGTTCCAGCGCACTTTAGGATTGCACTCTAAATCGGATCTTAAAGGAGTCTTGTTCCCTAGTCTTAGCTCAAACCTGACTATGCTTGCGAAGTTGATTTATTGCATACGTGGGGATAACAAATAACCATTTTGCTATACAGAATACAATTTTTTTTTCTCTTCCTGCAAATGTGTTTGCATCTCTCTCTGTAAACTTGATAAAATGCCATTTAAAAAAACTAAAGCTTATAGCCAGCACTTTCTCAAGTGCATAGGAAAGGCTACAGATGTTCAGGACGTATCGAATATCCTTGACCCTCAATTTTAGACCTGAAAAAGGATTTTGATAAGGTTGGTGGCAGCAGTCACGAAAGCGTCTCCTGACTCTGCTCTTAAATGGTGTCCTGTTTCTCCCAGCAGTGCAACTCAAAGAGCACCTGCTGCTTCCCCATCTGCTCACAGTATTAGCACTTCCACTCCAGACCGAACCCGCTTTCCCCGGGGGAGTTCAAGCCGAAGCACTTTCCACGGTGAGCAGCTGCGGGACCGGCGCAATGCTACTTACAATGGGCCGCCTGCATCACCGTCACATGAAACGGGCACATTTGCTCAGACTAGAAGGGGGACTTCAACTGGCATTATCAGCAAGATAACCTCCAAATTTGTTCGCAGGTTAGTACCATCCATTGCTCATGTTTCCTGGTACCCTGAAATATTAAATACTAGGCAATGTTGTTACAAATATCAGGTCTCACCCTGGTCCCTTATGAAGATGGGAGTCCCATGTAAGCCTTAGTGAAATAACATTATGTGGAACTATAGTAAAGGCTTCAGCACTGAAGAGAACCATCACTGGAGACAGAAGCTTTTTAAATGAGGTTTGGTGTGCCATTTGAATAGATATGGTAAATTGTAGCTCTTTGACCTGTGCATATGAAAATATTGATATGCATGCTCGTACCTGAAGCACTAAAGGCTGATTATTGCATGACAAAATTTCCTACAAGAATTTCACTTCTGGTGAAGAATGTTTGCGGAGCATCACATGTGCCTAAGGCCTTAGTCAACAGTTAAATATGTGCACACTTGTCACTTGTGACACTGAGCATAGATGCTGTTTCCTTTACAGGCGTGATTTTATTGTAGGAAACCTGTATTGTGTGAAGCCATCCTTGGACAGCATGTTTGCTCATTCTCCCATTCATCCATTTCTTTTCTCAGTTCTTACGGCTGTGAAAAAGAATGGTAATTGTACATGTTAACCTTCATACAGTGGCATTTGCTTTTGGTTTTTGAATGAGTTTTGTTTAAAATTTCAAGTTTAGATTATATTAAATGTAACTTACAAGTGTGCAAGTTGTATGAAAATCAGCCATTAAAGTTGGTGTCCTTATGCACTTTCCATTCTCCCATGGAAATTACATAAGCCTCCTCGCTTCTCATTTACTTTTCACAAACATAGTTGTTTGAACAGAAATCCTTAATGGATAGGGTGCTGTATCATCTCCCATATAATTTTTAGGGCTTCAGTTTTTAGTTGATATAATTGATTAGATTATTCAATTAACAGTCTTTTTCTCAACTAACTGGTTAACTTCGATAAAATATCACAGTTTTTAATGCAAGTACATCTAAAGCTGTACACTGTAAACCTTACAGTGTATAGTACATTACTGTACATTTGAAGGGTATAGGCACCCTTGTAAGAGGCATTCTGCCTCAGGTGGGGATGCCTCTTCTAAGATAAGCTGGCGAGACATGCACAAGCGTCAATTAGTGCTTTTTTTCCTTTTTGTTTTCTTCACCCATAGGTTAGTCCATTAAATTTACATAAATCTAAAACTCCTCAATTAATCAACAGATGTTTCTTTAATTGGGTATCAGCCAGAGGAATTTTTCTTTTCAGAATATACTGTATTCAAAGTTATTTGTTCAATTAGAGTAAAACCATTGAAGACTATGTGAACTCCCCCCAAATCAGTGTTCAAATTCAAGATCAGTCTTTGCTTCCTTTTAAACTTCTAAAATTTTGCTGCACAGTCAGCAATATCTTGACTCAGTCTAAATCTTGCCTTTCCTCCAAATAACTCATGATGGCACATGGTGGTTTCCTCCCCATTTTATCCCCATATCAAACCTATGTGGTAGATTAGGCAGAGATCTGGGGATTGCTCCAAGGCCACCCACTAAGCAGGATGCCAGAGCAGAGATTCGATAGCAGGTCTCCCAGGTCCTCGCTCAACAGGGGCATCTCTGCAATGGCTCCCATATAGTGGTGCTCAGGTCTAGTAAAGTCAATGGGAACTTTACCATTGACCTCATTGCCCTGTGGCCTCATTCACTATACATTTCTAATAAGGCAGCTTTCAATTCTCAAATGTTTGTCATTCTCAGTTTAGAGGAGGCTTGACAGCAGTTCAGATTTCACCAAGTCTTCCCACGCTTGCAGGTCCTTGGAAAGCAAGATGTCACGCTGTCGTCTTTGTGTCCCTTACAACTAACATCTGAACTTCCACGTCGTCATTGCAACACTTTTTAATCTTGTGTTTTTTTCTTCTTCTGTGTACAACAGATTACATTTCACTAACCACTGAAATGTTCTGCAGTGTACAAATATGTGATGTGGTTTCTGGGGTCATTTATTTAAAAGGCTATCATAAAGCATATTTCGCAATTTACAATCTGGAATACTTAAGATCCATATCTCTTATTGCTGTTTGTTTTCTTAATTGTTCTGGTAAGTATATGGAATATTTTGTAAGGATCAGGCATGCACAACCAGTAAATTACCTAGCCGAAGACAGCCCACTAGCCGTGTTTAGCAATCTACCAGCACCCCATGTTTTAATGGCTTGCCTAGAGCAGTAAATGCTGCTGGCCATCGAGCACCTAGAGGGCGAGCTGCATTTGGTCTGATGGCACCCAGGTTATGCAAGCCTGATGTAAAAAGTGCTCTTCTGCAGTCACTGTAAAGTTTTAGTGGACTTTGTACTGCATGGGAGTTCAACAGACTTCCACAACTGCTTTGGAAAGTTTTCAGTCAATTCACTCAATCACATTTAACAAAACATGGATGCATTTGCCTTTTCCAAGCCTCTAGAACAGCAGATGCCAAACATAAAGCCGCAAGCCACATCAGGCCTAGGGACGCACTTCATTCGGCCCCAGTGATAGTTGGGCTCTCCCAGCACCACCATCAGCTGCTGAGCAGCAAAGTGACACATGGGCTGAAAGGGCAGTGCTAGGAGAGCCCAATTGTCAAGCTGAGGTGTCACTTTGGAGAAGGTGGCCCATGCAGTAAAATAGGATCTCAGCACTTCCTTTCAGCAGCGCCACTTCTGCTGAGGCGTTGGAGGGGAGACATGGAAGGAGGCCTCAGAAGGGTGAGAAATTGTTTTGGGAAAGAGGCAGGCCAAAATTGGTGAGAAAGGGAGATGCTGTGGAAGCGCTGGGACAGCCCGGTTAGCATGTGCGCCACGCTTTAAGCAGGGCTGCTTCTGTTGAGGTGTTACTTTGCAGAGCACCCCTCAGCTGCTGAGCTGTGAAGTGATGCCTTGGTAGAAGCATCGTTCCAGAAAAGGCAGCCCATGTGATAATTGAGCTCTCCCATATCTTGAAAATATTATTAAGATTTGCATATTTTCTCTTCTGTTATTTGCAGCTAATGAATTTTTAAGTGCGAAAAAAATCATAAATGTCACTTCTTGCTTAATGACGTCACTTCTGGCGCTCATCAGGCACCATGAATATTATTCTGCCTGCTGTATAAAACTGGTTTGACATCCCTGCTCTAGAAGGCTTCTGTTTAAGCTGAATGTTCTGCAAATGCTGCTAACTTGGGATGTTTTGGAGCTCTTAAATAGGAGTCCATGAAACTGGGGAGATAGACATTCCTGTACTTGCTTAAATGGGTAGCAGTGTCGTGACTTAATGGCATGACACAGCAGGCGGAGAAGTGTTGCCGTTTTGCTTTAGATTCCATTGTTACACATCTAGAACTCCTGTCTGAAAGAGGTCTTTAAAGACTGCAATGGTGTGCTCAATATTAATGTATGTTGTGGGAGACAAATGGAACAAAAGCAATTCGTACATGACTGTTCTAGCCTTTGAGTACATCAGATGTTGGTTGTCTTAGCTAGCCATAATGTAAGGGAAAGATGGGTGGGGAAACTTGCAGTTACCTGGCAGGTTAGAAATAAATTGAGGTTTTGTAGGAAGAAGTAAACTGCGGCTACGAAAAATACAATTAAAACATCAGTAAATGACAATTTCATGCTGAATTATTTGCTCAACAGTTATTTTAACGTTGTTCTAGATACAGGTTTTATTGACTCTTTACTTTTTAACCTTCATTTATTAAAATCTCACCCTTAACTTTGTTTTGAGGGATCCAAGTGAAGGCGAAGCCAGTGGCAGAACTGACACCTCAAGGTGAGGAGCCACTATTCATTCTTCGCTGCCAGGTCCCTTTGTGTTCAAAGCTTCATGATTCTGAAAGCCTTTAAACTAATATGTAAAACAGAGGAGTCTTTAGATAATGTACCTCTCTTTAAAATATTATGTACGAGTTAAATTTCCAAGTTTTCCTTTTAATTACGTCTAAGATAAGTAACATGTAAAATAAATCGATAGCTGTGATTCTGCAAGTGCTTAGACATCAGCAGTCCACACTGGAAACTGCTGCCTCCTAAGCATTTACTTGCATGGCTGGCGCTTTAAGTATCTTTGTACACTGTAATAAAAGCCTACGTTACAATTCCTGAGAAACATCCAATAATCCCCACCAGTAAGCAGTGGCGTAGCTCGGGCACAAGATGGCAGTGGCGTAGCGTGGGTGCAAAATTCTTAGGGGCACAAAATTTCAACCGCACGATGGGCGCCTCACTTTTTCCAACTACTGGTGCAGAGCCACTTCCAATGCTCTCTTCCTCCACCTCTCCGTTGGTTCATATCTTCACATGACATTCAACTGGACAGGAAAAATGGCAGACACAGGGAGGAGGAATACTGGAGAGAAGTAAATACAAAGTGGAGGAAAGTTGCTTTCCAATTGGTTGCTCTTTATGTCAATCAGCAGTTCCAGAGGTGCTGCCCCTCGCTCTTGTCAGCGTCTGTGGGGTGGGATCTGTTGAGTAAGAAAGTGTTTCTGGGAGAGCCGCAGCTGCAAAGGTGGCACGTATGCACCTTGAGAGCAGAGGATGGAGGTTTTGGCTCTAAGGGTGTGCTAGACTAACAGTTCTTCTGTTTGCATGTGGGACTTTTTGGTAGCTCTTAATACTGTGGTGGCCTTCATAGTTTTCATCTTATAGTACTTAAAATGACAGTAGGTCCAAGGGAGAATTTTATCACAAAAGTGGTTGGGTCGTAATGAATTTCCCCTACCCCTTGAGGAGGCAAAATTAATGCTCTTTCAAATAGGAAGGGAAAAGAACTCTTTTTCTTTTTTAATTAAAAATGGTGCTGCGACCACTTCCTGTGCTAAGAGCCCAAAAATAAACTGATGTTATTTTCACTGTGTTGCTGGTGGTGGACATAGATCAGAGTTATCCTGGAATTGTGGGGCTGTAATAGTTGAAGCTGAGAAAGGTTTGTAATATATCCCTGTAATACAAACTGTGGGAACAGGGAGCTGGAAGTAAAAGTGGTTTACAATAGCCCTGTTAGATATTCCAACTGCCAGTTGTGAAAGAAGTTTCTCAAAACGTAATCGAAATGTATCAGAGAATGAGCCAAGAGAAACTGAGTAACCCAGCAATACTGTCAATTGAAAGAGACTTCAGTGTAGATTTCAATACTGTTACTGAAAAATTTGCACAAACAGGTGATTTAAAATACATTTGCATATACAACCATTAAATTCATTTTACTTTAATTACCATGGTCCACAGGTTAGGGAGCGCAATTTTTGCCCCAGACACTGGCAACTCACGCTATGCCACTGCCAATAAGCACTCCTGCCATACCCCTTGGTTGATCTACAAATTATTAAACAAAACCTAAATGTTTTGACAATTCTTAATAAGCATATGTGTTTATGATAGACATAAGATCATCCAGTGTTTAAAAAAAAACAACTGGCAGAAAATTTCTTAGAACTGGCTCACCCATGACCATAGTTAGTATGTACGTTCTAACAGATGGTGGGATGTGGAAGTGAGGCTCAACTATTGCACATAAAATAGTTTTAACATACAGTATCATACATACCTAGCCCCCACACCACCCCTGAACAACCATCTGATTCAAAGTAGAACCAGTTTACACAGGGGAGCAATCTCTCCTCCTACAAATGGGCATGTATGGTGTGGAACAGGGTGTGTATTACCCAAATCTTGTTCCTGTGCCCCATGTACACATGGCGCCATGTGTGAATTTGCTCTTAGAATCTGAATAGAGTCTACGGGCTGGATCCTAAGGAGTACGAGCAGAAGGAAACTAATGAAAGCAAACTTTCCCATAGCTGCCCCTTTGCACCACCAAAAACATTTGCTCTTGAGAGCTGGACAACCCTCCAGAAGGAGAAGTGGGGAGAATGGGAGGAATGCCTTCTGTTCATACAAAGCCATTTAAGATCCAACTGTGTGTTTCTTGGAAGAGATTGGTGTCTTCATATGTTAGCAAGAACTGATGCTGTTGTTCCTAAGACTGAGTTAACAAAGTCATTTGGTGTATTAACATGGAAACCTAATTTTGCTAACCACAGCATTTGGATGTTTGGGTCTGCATCCTTCTTGTCTTGTGCATTGAAATGCCATCAGCCCTCTGTTAGCAACTGATTCTTCCATCCCATTTAACCACATAGTGTGCTTCCATGTACAGTGGTAACACTGGAAGACAGCATTGCTCACTGGCATGTTTTCACTCACTGGCTTTTCTAGCAGCTTTAACCAGTCCTTGCTCCTGTGGCAAGAATGCATGAGAAGATGATTTGCGTCTGGTGTGCGTGGGGAAAAATGTCAAATGGGACTTGGGTGTCATTCCTGCTTTAATCTTTGTATGCATTGAACATACAAATGCTGTGCGACATTCAGGAGTGTAGCATGCCTTGCCAATGCTGGGGGCAAGACATGTATCGTGCCCCTCCACACTGTGATTTCATGATGCACACACGGGACCTCACTGCCGTGGCCCAGGTGATTTCAAAATTGCCCGGGCTGCGGCTGCAAACATACCAGGAGCTCCCGTCTGCTTCCCGGCTCAGGAAGTGGACAGGAGCGCCTGCTGTGCTCGCTGCCGTGGCTCAGACAAAACCATCCAGGCCGTGGCTGCTTCCTGAGCTGGGAATTTTGTACGAGCTGCAGCACTGAACATGCCGGGCACTCCCGAGCTGGGAAGCTGCCAGGGCGCTTGCTGCTGCTGCAGCTCGGATGAAGGAGTCCAGGCCGCGGCTGCATGTGTGCCAGGTGCCACCATCCGCTTCCCAAGCTGGGGAGTGGATGGGACGCCTGGGCTCTTGCTGCCGTGGCTGAGAGGCAGGCTTTGGCGCATGTCTCCCTGGAGCCAGGTGAGGCGCATTGAAGCCCTGCCTCCCAGGAGAAGGTGGCCTGCGTTCCGCTGGGAGCCAGTCTTTAGCGCATCTCTCCCTGGCTTCAGTTGAAACCAGGGGAGGCGTGCTGAGGCCAGCAGAGCCCCCCCTCCCATGAGAGCACCTGAGTTCTCCACAGGGGTGGGGCGCTGCTAGCCTCCAAGAATTTTGTGTCCAGGGCAATGGCCCCTTTGACACACACACCTCACACTACGCGTCTGGCAACATTGTCAGTCTCAAGGCCTTTGCCCTGGTTCTAGTAATGAGCTCTTGCCTTATTGGATACTAAACAAAAACTTACCTGCTTAATGGAAAATGAATGCCGAGCTTAAGATGTTGGCTTCTTTTTCTGCCATTGAGTTGCATATAGCAGGATCCAAAAAGCTGAGGTGCATTCAGAAACTTCTGTGCCCACAGTGGGCTTTTGATATGTGGATAGTTGTGGTCTCATGACTTTGACTCCTTGTCAGAGACTCCTCTCTGAATATCCTCTGGGTTGAGAGCAGCTGGTTAGCCAGTTGCTTTTAGCAGGGCAGGGATCCTTTGGGCCCTCCCACATCAATACAAGAGAGACTATACGGAGTAGGAACATGAAATACAAAAAGCTTTTACAATGTTAAAGCATTTGTTCCTCCAGTTCCAGTCCAATTCATGTACTGAGACCACGGCTTCTCAGTCCACAGCCTAGAATGTACAGATGTGTACATAGCACTCCCAGGTTTAGCTAATGCCTAAAAGACACCTGCTGATCCTTCGGAATAATATGGGGGAGAAGTGTGTGCATGCGTGTATCCCCCCACCAGCCCTCTTGTTCCTCCATTTAATTGCGTTGGGGCGATAGGAATAAACCACATGTCCCACTCTCACAGTTGGGTAGAGCAATGGCCTTGCAAGTGGGAGGAGGTCTACACACATATGTTTCTCCCCCACATTAGTCCAAGGGACTCGCAGATGTACCATCCAGACTGGCCCAAGTTCTATAAGCAGTGAATGGCAGAGGACAAAGACTGAGTGATGACCCTGGAACTGAAAAGAGCCCCTGATGTAATACAAAAAGCATACTTAACTAGGGCTGGAATCTTATGCACATTTACTTGGGAGTAAGTGGGACTTGCTTCTGAGCAGACATGCATGGATCAGACTGCATTAATTCCTCTCCATGGTGTCACAAAGCAGCTGGGGAAATAGTGCCTAAAGGTGGCTAAATATTTTATGTTCACGTGCAGTGTATTCCATGTCAATTACCATTATGAATTTTACAAATGCTCTACTTTGCACATGCAGTCTGACAGGTATAGGGAAGCTATACCATGTGATGCATGATGGTATATTTTTGCAATTGCCATTTCTGTCATGTGGCCTTAATGGAGGGGAGGGACATTGTCCTATGGATTTGTACTCACTGAATGCAGAGTTTTGAAATACTAAAAGCTGTTAATAAAACAGAGAAAAGAGGAGAAAGCAACCCATGTGTTGAGGATACATATATATTTATGACTTTGTCTTGAGAGCTTATTACCTGGAGTTGAGCATTTTACACAAGAATCATGAGATGATTCCCTTTGCTTTCCATAGCTACAACATTAAATGAACATAAACACACATGCGCTCACTCCACCCACCCCCATGTGAAAAAGCATAATCGTAACATTGCTGGTGGGTGATGGGGCAGATTTTTTTTCCTTCCCTGTTTTTTACAGTATGTCTTATTTCATTTTATGTGACATTTAAATATTTTGGACGTCTGGAGTACACTCCAAATTATGATATAAAGGGAAGCCTAATAATTGATAGCAGAGAAGTCTGTAGCTTTATTTAGTGATATACATTCTGTGCAACGGTGAGTCTGAACTAGAAGGGCTTTTTAACTGTCTAGTGCAGTGATTCCCAACCTGAGAATCACTTCCCCCAGATTGCATCAGAAAAATCCTCCTTCCTTTTGGATTCTCCCCAACAACAGGGAAGTAAGAAACACGTTTCAACAGGGCTTCTTACCTCCCTGTCGTCACTGGTGGCAGTGGAGGTGTCTCAGAGAACCCAGAATTAACTGGCTCGGTTGCCTCTGGGTCCTCCATTGGGTCCCAACCTTCTCTTAAAGGAACTGGAGATTGGGAACTATAGGTCTAGTGCTTGTGTATTGCAAAAAATGTTGCCTTTTACATCCTGAATGTGTATGCTAAATATTTCTTCCCCTTTCAGGAGCGCTTCTGGGGAACCCAAAGACAGAGAGAAGGAGGACGGCAAAGATTCTAAGCCACGGTCTTTGAGGTTCACCTGGAGCATGAAGACCACAAGTTCCATGGACCCAACTGATATGATGAGAGAGATTCGGAAAGTATTGGATGCTAACAATTGTGACTATGAACAAAAGGAGAGGTTCCTACTCTTCTGCGTTCACGGTGATGCACGACAGGATAGCCTTGTCCAGTGGGAAATGGAAGTTTGTAAATTGCCACGCCTCTCTCTCAATGGAGTCCGCTTTAAGCGAATATCTGGGACTTCTATTGCCTTTAAAAACATTGCATCCAAAATAGCCAATGAGCTTAAGCTATAAAGAGCAGTGACATTTCTGGGATCAGGGAAGATTCATACATGATCTAAGCTTACGTTTTGAATGTACTGGTATGCCTAACATGATTGGCCTGTGAAACTCCCCGTGTAGAAATTGTCCCTATTGCAATAAGGTTATACATAGTTATTCTGAATTGTAAAATTTACTTCAGTATGACCTATATTAAAAGGAAAAAAAACTGTAGCTAAAGAAGTTATGTTCACATGTACAGGTAAGTATATAGAGCATTCTGTTCATTTTATGTTCATAGAATTGTATAATAAAAGAGAAGGCTTAAATACAGATCTTGTATAGTTGTCTAGATATCAGCACAGATGTGTGTGTGCTTTGAGCTGAGAGGTTCTTCCTTGTCATTATTTACACTTTTTGTGATTTTTATAATTCTTACCTCTATCATGCATTTTTTAAAAATTGCATCCATAGTAGAAATGCACAAAAATTGTTTTCACAATTGTTGCATGAATAATTTTATTTTAAGGAAAAAAAATCATATATAAAAACAAAATTAGCCTAAAATAGATTGGCTTTTGTTGTACACAAAGCTCTTCCTGCTTCCCTTTCACTCTTACCTTTCTTTATAGAACAGTGTTTTGTTGGGGGGGGGGAATGCAAACGTGTTTACAGTGTTGGCACTTACAGCAAGGAAAGGGGAGTTGTGAGTGCATTTAGTTTCTGGCCCTTTTGTGACATGTTGAGGGCAGAATTTGGCATCTTAGTAACCTTTTATTTACAAATTGTTAAATCTTGCTCTTGTGGCCCATGGTCAAACTCAGCGACAGAATTATAGTTCGTTCATTCATTCATGGTGTGCAATATTGCTTGCTGCCTTCCAAACAATATGAATTCCACTTTATGAAAGTACATCTTAGTACTGAGACTGTTTTCATAGCACAAGGTAATCTGAAACGCTGACCACGTATAAGAGCTAATAAATGCCACCTCAGGAATTAACTAGTTTTTGGAATATTCTCCTTCCCTGCCCCCCAAAAGAGTACATGCAATTCCATTTACTTCACAGCTAAGCCTCCATTGTTTCTAACAATTATTACGTCTGTGATTGTACAAATTTTGTTCCCATACACCTTGTTTCTGTGTTGATCCTTTTGCCCCTCTCTTGTATTTATTCCACATCACAATGCCTGTAATGTGCAGCTATATGTAGGCATTTGCCTATGGGAGAAAAAGAAGAGAAAACCTTCATGATTAGTGATATAAACTATGTAAAACCACTAGTACTTGGTACATTTTAATATTTGTTATTTTGTACTGAATTTAATCATAGCAGTTGGTCGTGCAATGTTATTTAATGTCGTAATTACTGTAATTTCAACATATGGGCCCCATCTTGCACACTCCTGTGAAGATTAGAAAGGTCATTCAAAATTGTCACTTTATTAAAAGTTTTAAAAGTGTAAAAAAAAAAAAAGCTGTGGTAAAGTCTGTAACCTGAGGGCTGTAAAGTGTAGCTAAGCGTGCCATTTGAGAATGGCTTTCTGACAGATGGACTTGACATGCTGTACTGTACTGTGACGTAGCTCTCTCTTCTCTGACAGTTCTGTTCTGAGTTGAACGTGTATTGTTGCCTTAGGAAAAGGATGGTGTTTTGGCGAGAGAGACATGTACCCCTTTTTACCTGGTGTTCCTTTAAAACCTTTTTTCTTTTGGACACAAGTCATCCTAATTCACATTCACTGGTGCACTCGATTAAAAACTTACTTGAACAGTTCTCAAACTACTGCATTTGTCTTTTGCTCTTTTAACTGTGCCAGTTAACTTGGAGGGCGAGCGGGTGAGGGACAAGGGGCAGAGGGCAAATGAGTACTTGTGGATTTTGGGCTATTGAGATAAGCCTAGAAACATTGCATTAATGTTCTTGATTTGTTGTTGTTCATTATGTCAGAATAGCTATATAAATCAAGCCAAGTCTTCTCCCCCCTTCCCTCTGTGTGTGTGTGTGTGTGTGCGTGTGTGTGTGCGCGTGCGTGCGTGTGTGTGTGTGTGTGTGTGAGAAGGGCATGGGTTAGACTAACTGGGAGTGGGTAAAGAACTTTCAAAAAATTTAATCAGTGTTACTGATTTTCAGTTGGTCACTTTTACATTAAGTGGTAACTGGTCCAGTCTAAAAGGCTGACTTCCTCAGCAACTGAAATCAGTAGATACAACTGCTGGGAACCATTAAGCTCTGTTAATAATAATAATAATAATAATAATAATAATAATAATAATAATAAATAAGATACCTTTATTGGCATATACATACAAAATTACATTTTCCTTAAAAGGCATCAAGTTGCCTCATCAAAATTTAGTCGGTCGCTCCTGAATTAACAATAATACAATTTAAAAAGGCAGCGACCTTGTTAATTATGACAGGGTCATTAGTCTCTAAAAGGCTTCTCAGTCTTGCTTGGTCAGGTGCTTTGGGAAGAGTACGAATGACCTGGTCAAGTAATTGGTTCCAAAAATCCAAAAAACGGGGACAATGGAAAAAGGCGTGTTCTAGGGTCTCAATTTCTTTCATAGCACAAGGACACACGCGCTCCGAAAAAGGGATTCCCTTAAATCTGCCTCTTAGCATCGCTGATGGTAGAGCGTTACAACGCGCTATTAAGCTCTGTTGCTAAAGGAGTATATTGATAGATCATTCATTTGTTCTGCCCTTCCTCCAAGAAGCCGTGTGTTTGTGGTTCTGTTTTGCTTTCCCACCTGCATGCTGGAGACTTGGGAGCACACAGCTTCGGGACTAAGCGAAGACTTCAACATAGGCGCCCTCAGTTGTAGCGTGAGGCGGACCATGCACTATATTTAATACCTCTGAAAAGTGGATGGGTTTGATGTGCCTATGGGGAAGATTGGGGAAGGGGCAAGACATAGGCATAACGTTTCCCAGAAAATGCATGCATTTTGTTTAGCACACTATCACCTCTCTGATCAAATGCAAAACAGCTGTTAAATAGAGGCCACATGGTCTGAGAAAGCTGTAGGTTTTTTTGAAATATTGCAGAAACCTGAAAAACCTCTAAATGGAGACTACAATATATAGTGGCAAGAATAAGTCACAGTATCTCTGTCATACCTATCATTTTTTCAAGGGGGGGGGAAGCCACAAAAACCTACTGCTTTCTCAGACCATGTGGCCTCAATTTAACAGCTGCTTTGCATCTTCTAACACATTGAGTATACAGTGTAAAGAATGTGGGGATTGTATAACGATGCTAATGAGAAAGGGAATGGTTTAATGTTAAAACTTGAGTATTAGAAAGTATTAGAAATTTTTGTTTTTTATTGGTACTCCTGTACATTTCCCATTGTTTAATGTACTACTTATTCCTCTATATAATACATCACTGAAGGGGATAACACAAGGTAACTGAGAATATAGCCACATGGCAGCAGCCACCCACCTGTAGTGACGCAGGAAAACAATGCTATGGAGTTGATAGAGGAACTTTTACAGTAACGTAGTTGAGGATATTCTTATGAAACTTTCATCTGGTTTAGCAGAAACTGCTGCAATGTATTCAGTTGTGTTTTTTCTTCTTTCTGAGGTCACTCGTGAGGATTGGAAACATGCTCCGTTCAACGGAATGCTTATAGATGGAATGGTCTATTAAGAGACATGCCAGTTTTGCACCAGATCTTGTGGAGGCAGCATGGCTATGGAGACTCTTTGGCTTGTGTTACCCTTCTGTAAATTTGGCGTGCGCACAGAGCAAAATGATTTGGTCAGCGGATGTTTGTTGGAGAACAGAGAGCTTGCCAGCCCAGATCGAGATTCACCTCCCCTTTTGAGGCTGAATTGTTTAACTGGCCAAAGCCCTGTTGTTTGTCACTGAACTCTGAAACAGTCCTGAACATTTATCGTTTTCTGATGCATGAGTAATAGAAGCCAAGATAGCACAGGAGGCAGTGAGCGGGTGGGGTGGTCTGGCTAGAGGTAATAAGATGAGATTTTTCACGACGGCTCCAGCTGGGAAAAATGCATGTAATTCTTAATACCTGGGTAATTAAAAGAATTAAAAGAAGAAAAGGGACGTGGTGGCGCAGCGAGTTAATCCGCTGTCGCTGGGCTTTCAACCGCAAGGTTGGGAGTTCGAGACTGCGTGACGGAGTGAGCTCCCGTTGCTTGTCCCAGCTCCTGCCAACCTAGCAGTTCAAAAGCACCTAAAATGCGAGTAGATAAATAGGGACCACTTTGGTGGGAAGGTAACGGCGTTCCGTGCGCTACGGCGTAGAATCATGCTGGCCACCATGATCGGACAAAAACGCCGGCTCACAGGCTTTGAAACGGAGATGAGCACCGCCCCCTACAGTCGGTCACGACTAGACCATTCGGTCGTGGGGAAACCTTTACCTTTTAATTAAAAGAACAGCTCTGATGCAGTGCTTGGACAGTAAGGCGTGGGATAATACTCCAGTGACTTATTGAATTACTTTTAACAGTCACATCCAAGGAAAGCAGAGTAAGCTTATTAAAGAATTCCTACTAGTGCAATATTGAAATGTGACACACACACACACACACACACTGTGTGTGTGCGTTACTGAAATGCATGCAACTCTGAATAGGAGGGGTGAGGATTTTTAATATTGCACTTTGTTTATACACAGGGAGATATTTATCTTAAATACTATAAGCTTCTCTTTTTAAATATCTCTTGCTATTGCAGTGGTGGGGAGGGGAAGTTCTGATTACTACAGGGCTTAGAACTCTGTACCTGTTCTGGAGGGGAAGTTGCTGTACTTCTCCAACTTCATAAATGTATGTATTGATTTTTATATTCCCACCTTTCTCCCTGTTTCACCCCACCCAGGGTGGTTTGCAACATACAGAAATACAGAAAATCAGCAAGATATGTGATGACCTGCAATTGCACTAATGCAGCACCCCGCTTCCCCACTGCTACACAGTCATCCATTAATCCAATAGGTACCCAAATATTTGACTGGCAACTTCCTTACTGGGCCATTCATTAGCTTCCCCTTCGGGCTACAGTCCTATACACTGTATAGGGCAGCAGGTTTTCTGTGAGGATTCCACAGCTGCATCAATCCACGCAATGCTTAACACAATTCTGCCTTCTATTCTCAAGAACTCATGCCAGAGTTTTGCTGGGGCACCAACCGAAAGCAGTTAATGACCTGTGAAGGTTGGCTCGGTTCCTGTGGCAGGATTTTACCAGCAGAGTTTGCAGTGTGGTCTGCTTGCGAGGGGAGTTCAGGTCCCTGTTCAGCTATGGAGTCGGCCTTGGCCAATAGCGGGCCTGGCTGTGCACGAGGCGGGTGGCAATGATGAAAATAAGAGCTGCCCTGCTCAATTAGACAAGAAGGCAGAGCTGGTGCAGCATCCTGGTGGTCTCCTAACTCTAGCCTAGCAGCAGGACTTGGAGGCAAGCAGCCCTCTCCTCCACCGGGTCTCTGGAAGCAGAGGAAGGTGGTGGAAGCTGGCAGGACTATACTAGTCTTCCAGGGGTGGCTGACCAGAGGCGTTTCTACAGGGACGGCAAAGCTCTACGTTTTGCAAGAAGCCTTACCTTGCAGTGGAAATCACTCCTCTCCTGCACCGTTTTAGCCAATCTTGGCGTTGCTTACTGGCTACAGCAGCAAGGGAGAGGAGGGATTTACATGACAGGGTAAGGCTTCTTGCAACACTTAGAGCTTTGCCATCCCTGTAGAAACGCCTCTGTGGCTGACTGACTCTCTCCTGCTCCCTTTGAAACCCAAGAGGGAACCTGGTGTTACAGAATGTCTCGTTCTGTATAGTAACTAAAAGTGGGATTCAGCATAAGTCCAGAGAAGAAGCCAGTAACTGAAAAGGCTCCTGGAGCCGAAGCGCTTCCGAAGCGCGTAGGTTCTAATCGCTAGGGGTGGTTGTTTGGAAGCGCCGCTGCTGCCTTCGGAGCCTAGTTAGGAGGACGGATCCAAATGGCTCTTTTCAGTGTTCTTCTCTCCCCCCCCCCTTGTCGAAAAGTGCTTCCCTCGGAGCGCTCTCAGCTATTGTTCTGGCCCCTTGATCTGGCGGCGGCCTTGGAGCGGCTCAGGAAGGCCCGGCCCTGCTCGTTGGCGGCGGGGGCTGGGCGTCCTCGGCCTGCTGGCCGGAGCGCGGAAGGCAAGTTTCCTCCTCCAGCCTCTTCTGCGCTGCGCCCCCTTCCGAAGGGACGGTCCGCCTCGGCTACCTGCTGCCTTCCTCTGACTGCGACTCGCCTCCTGGGAGGGGACCGGAGGCGGCCGGGAGCGAAGGTCGCTTTCGGGCGGCTGTCCCGGCGGCTGTCCCGGGCGGCACCTGATCTCCTGGGGCTGTCCGCGGAGCACGATGGCCACGGCGGTGGGGGAAGCTCTGCGGGCCAAGTACGCGGCCCGGCGGGGGCCTGCCGACGACCAGATCGCCATCCTGCCGCGGGACGAGGACGGGGAGGCGGAGGCCAAGGACGAGGCCGGCGGCTGCGCCTCCAAGAGGGTCGCCTTTGCGGTCCTGCCGGAGAAGTACGAGCCTCTCGGCCGGGGCGACAAGCGGCCAGGGGCGCTGGGCGTGGAGCGCAAGAGCGGCAGGCGGAAGAGGAAGCTCAAGAAGTACGGCAAGGTGAGGGACAACCGGGGGAGAAGGCTGGGCAGGGCAGGGCAGGATCGCACCTGTGCCGGGCGGATCCGCAGGGGCCAGGGCGAAAGTGGAGGGGGGGGGGGCTCAAGGAAAACCCCAACCTCCGAGACCCCCCCCCCATTTAGCCACTGTAAGCCTGTCAGAAACAGTCGGGGGCCGCTCTTGCAGCCCGTTATTCCAGCACTGCCTGCTCGTCCCCAGCAGCGCACTCACCTTCGCCAGAAATGGCCTCTGCAATCCAGTATTCTGGGGTCGCTCCCCGGGTCCCGCCGGCGATCTCCCAACCTTCTGTGGTCCTCTTTCGTTTCAGTATTACGCACCACGTGACTGGTTCTGAAACGAGAATTGCGGGTCTCCCAGGCGAAAGGAGCGCCCGCTGTCAGTGCGCCGCACATTCTCACGACCCGGGGGGCCGCGTAACGGGAATTAGCCAAGTCAGCCGCGTCCTGGTGTTCGCGCCTTCTCTGGCGCTTACGGGCCGTTTTGCGCCCACGGCAAACCGGGCGTCAGATGCAGTTGGCACAAGGTCTGCAGTAGACCCGGGATTAGGCTCTCGTCAAGACAACCAGGACTTGTGCCTGAGAAAATAGCAAACCCAATTTTTATTCCAGATTAAATGATCGCCGATGTGGATTGGAATCTCTTTTCCTGTCGTTATCCATTTTTTTTAAAATAGGACAGTCCCACTCAGCCACTCCCAATGCACCACGTCCAAATAGTGATAACACATATGCAGGATAATACTTTGACCCTAGATAGTCAGAGCTCCCATTCCCTGCTTCTGGGCTCACAAGAATGTCCTCTGCCGTGGACAGTTGCACTGTGAATACTGTACAGTATTACTTGGCGTTTGTATCCAGTGCAGGACCGGCTCCAGGCATGGTGGGGCCCAATGCGGGGCATTCCCATGGGGCCCCCCCACTGTCCCTGGGGGCCCCCCACTCAATACAAAGAGCGCTTGTGGTGCGGTGCACAAAGTGTGGCACCTGGAAATAGTTGGTGGTGACATGATGATGTCACCACCAACTGCTTCCAAGAGGCCCATTTGGGGCCATTCGGAGGCAGCAGGGGCAGGTGGGATGGCCCAAAGTAAAGCTGCGCTGCTTGTCCACTGACGTAGGTCCATGGAGATCCCAGCTGCAGCAGGTGGTGAGATGCTTTCTGCACTGGCGCAGGTGCCCCCAAAGTGCAGGGCCCAATGTGGCAACATTGGTCACATTGGCTGAAGGCCGGCCCTGATCCAGTGTGCTGCACTATTTTTTTTTTTTTAGTCCTTGCAACTCTGCAAGGCAAAGACATATTAGTGACATTCCTGGGGTGGAAGTGGGGCAAAGCACTATTTTATAGTAGCCTCAACTCCTTTGTAGCCTCCCCCACTCACCTTCAGAGCCATTCATGGCTCAGAGAGCAAAGCCTCCAAGCCAAATGGCTCTGAAGGCAAGGGGGAGGCGCCGCTTTACACAGGAGCGCAGGCTCCTGCAAAACACAGCATTTTGCCCCCCCTCTGGGAGTGCCACTGAGAAGTTTATGTTGTTCCTGTGTTGCAACTGGGAAGCTGAGACCACAAGGGAGTACTTTGCCTAAGGCCACCTAGTACGGTACATTCTTGTCAGTAGTGAGACTCAAAGTGGGGCCCGATTCGTAATTCCCAATTTGTAAGATCTTTGGGGGCAGAGACCAGTCCTGTTTTGCTTATGTACTATATTTGTGCAGTATATTTGCACTGTACTGGATACAGCCCCCAATTCTATCCTAAACCAGCATATAGGATGCAGCAGTGCCAGTGCAGGCGGTGAGTTGCATGCCGGGGCCATGACATGACAGGCAAGTAATATGAACTTGTAAGTGCCTACTCCGCCTCACCACCATTCCCAATGGGTCTACTTGGATCTGAGGTGTGACACGGCTGGAAAGGGGGGCATTGGGTATTGGTGGAGCTGTTGCCACCATTATCTGCCCCTGCCCTCCCCCAACACACCCTGGTTGGCCCTGATCCCAGGCCACATCCTCCCTGCCCGTAGTCCACTCCCACCACCAATGTGCTGGCACAGGTGGTGGCAGGGTGCGCTGGTAGCATGCACACACAGTCATCAATCATTTGCACTGGCTGCCCCATTGCACACGTCACTGCTGCGGCTGCAGTCCCAGCAGCCCAGGGTGAATTCTGTTGTGGAATGCCCACATCTGATTGGGCCACTCATTTATTATTACATCATACAGTGGCTGCAATCAGGAGGCCTCCAGCTTAAATCTCAGTTCTGCTGTAAATTTTCATGTGGTGGCCTTTGAGAAACTTCTTCAGCCTCTGCTCCCTCCGCTGCAATTTGGAAATGATAATACTGTACTTGCAGGGTTGCATCAAGGATGCTATCGAGATCGTCCACAAGAAGTGCTTTGCACACGCAGAATGCACAATTCAGATGCAAAGTGTGATCTATTTTATTTCGTTTTAACCGTGCATTTAGCAAAGGGGCCTGGGTTGGGGCTGCTTGAGATCTTCTGGGTAGCTCATGAAGCAGGAAGCTTTTTGCAGCACAAATGAAAATTTATTTTTGAGAAACAAATAATGAATTACTTCTGATGAAAGAGCCGGCTGGATTTTTCTCTTCCACCCCCCTCCCCATTCCTATCAGAGCTAGAACGAAACTGATGTTCACGGAGATCAAAGGAGAGCCCTGCCTTTTCTGACTGGGAAAGGTCTCTAAACTGATCCATGTGACAGATGCTTTACATTTCTTTGTGCTGCTTTTCTCTTTATTTTGACAACGTTCCAATTAGCAAGAGGCGTGAGGTTTGTTTTTACCCTACCCAGTGAGACAATAAAGGAAACTTCCTTTTGCTTTTGATTCTGGCTACAGCCGCGAGAGCTGCTTTGACATTTAACACTTTGCTGCTTTGCAGAACCGGCAATAGGTCCAGTTGGTCCTGGGGAACCAGCAATAAAATCAATCAATCAACAGTATTTATATACCACTTTTCAGCACGAAGTTCACAAAGCGGTTTACAGGCTAATAATAAAATTAAATGGTTCCCTCTCCCTAAAGGGCTCACAATCTAAAAAAAAAAAAATGCAAACCACCACCAGCAACAACCACTAGAAAAGACACTAATAAGGGGTGAAGAGGGACAATTACTCTCCCCCTGCTAAGTATAAGAGGAACACCACTTGAAGAAGTGCCTCTTGCCCATTTAGCACTGGTAAAAGACACTGTGGACAATTCCAGGATCCAGATAAGATTGCCAGCTCTGAGTGAAGCTATCCCTGGAGATTTCAAATACCCCATATGATGTTCAAAGGTGATCCTGTTGAGATCTGCAGGATTGCTTTCAGTATGCATCTGGGAATCAATGCTGATACCTGGAGACAAAGCCTGTATAATGACAAAGTCTCCAGGTATCAACATCAACCCCCTGCGGAATCCTGAAAGCAGTCAGGCCGAGTATGGAGGGTTGGCAGCTCAAGCGCCAAAGTAACAACTTTGTTCTCCCAAATAGAAACAGCAGGCTCAATTCTCTTTTTCAAACATAGCATTTTCTCTCCCGTTGCCCCATGAAAAAACACCAACAGCCAACTGAGTGAATGATAGCAGGGAGCTAGCAATGTGATGCACAGTTTTCCCTGTAAGTTTCTCTGTAACTTGAAACTACAGGTGTGCCCCACTATTCACTGATTCAGTATCCACAGTTTCAGTTATCCAAAGATATTATGGATATTGGGATGCCTATTAAAAAGACAGGGGAACATTAAACAAATCTCTTTTTAACCTACTCTAGTTGCACCGAAACCATTGATGCTCCCCTATCTTTAAAAAGGTGTCCCCAGTATTGATGGTTTCAGGTAACCATGGTGGGGTCCAGAAGAGAACCCCAGTGGATACCGGGGCATGCCTGTATTTGTTTAAAGCACGAACCACAGTTTAAAGCCTCTGCCACTTTCATGAACAAATGTTCTATTTAGGGATGTCTGAGCAGAGCAGAATAATGTTCAAGCATGTGGTGGGGCAAAGCTAGGAGTGTAGTCACTGTAGATTGGAGAGAAACAATGGTGATGGAAGGTGCCCTTGGTAAGGAAGGAGAGGGCTGCAAAAAGAGAGAAAAGTGAAAGTGCTGTGCTGCCATTGTGGCGCGTGTGTGTAGAGCCTGGGGATGCAATTTGAGCTGGGGATGCAGGTAGCCAAGTCTGCTTTGCTTTCCATCAGAGCATCTTGGCTCTCAAACAACCTGCTGATTGAAAGTGAAGTGCAGAGAGAGCCTCGTATGGTCCTTTGCATCTTCTCTCCCAGGAATTCCAGCTTCCCAAGGACAGTGTAGGATCCTTCCTTGAACTGGGATTTGTCCTGATGGTGACACGTTGTTGTTCAAGTGGCAGCGGGGAGATGCTGTAGTGGGAGATGCTGTATCAAGAATGCCGTTCCTATCAGGTTTCTTCACAATGAGTGGTCACAGTGCTCTCCCCAGCGCAAGGGTTAAACTGTTCACACATGCAAGGCAGAAGCAATCCTGGGGGTGTCAGCGACCAGGGGCACATCTCCAGGGGTGCGCCCCCACCTGCAGGTGCCGTCCCCCCACAGCCTCATGCAACTTGTTAGTGCCATCCACCCCTCTGAAAAAGGGCGGCCAGCATTTGGTAGGTGTGTTACTCCAGAAGCCATGCTCCCCAGAGCCATCCACTCGCTCACCAAAAAAAGCACTTAAGGTGTTATGTACAGCACCTGGAAGTAGCTGGTGGTGACATGATGACCTCACAGCCAACTGCTTCATGGAGGCCCATTTTGGGCCATTTGGAGGCAGGGGCAGGAGGAAGGGCCCAAAGTAAAGCTGCTCTGCTCTCCCCCACTGACCTATAGCCCATAGACATTCCAGCTGCTGCAGCAGCAGCAGGCAATTGGCTTGCTACGCTGGTGCAGGGGCCCCCAAAGTACGGGGCCCAATGTGATGACATTGGTCACATTGGCTTAAGGCCGGCCCTTCTGAGAAATACCTGCTTTTATTGGGACATGGCCTGTAAGGTAAAAGTAATAGTTTCCTCAAGACTGAATGGTCTAGTCGTGACCGACTGTAGGGGGCAGTGCTCATCTCCGTTTCTAAGCCTGTAGAGCCGGCGTTTGTTCGAGGACAAGATTCCGTGGTCATGTGGCCAGCATGACTATACGCCGTAGCGCAAGGAATGCCGTTACCTTCCCATCAAAGTGATACCTATTTATCTACTGGCATTTTTACGTGCTTTAGAACTACTAGGTTGGCAGGAGCTGGGACAAATGATGGGAGCTCACTGTTGCGTGGTCTTGAACTCCCAACCTTCCGGTTAGAAAACTCAGCAGAACAGCGGTTTAACCTGCAGCGCCACCACGTCCCACATACCTAGCCTGTAGGGATGAGCTTTTCCTCATCCAGGCCTTATCTTTTCTGATTGGGCTGAGTTGATTTTCCCATTTGCTTTTGAACGTTCTGCCCCTGAAGCCTTGGCATAAAGGCATAAAATTAAAATTTTAAACGTAACTATAAATAACATCAAGGAGAAACACAACTAAATTGATCATTCATATTTTTTTCTCACAATATAATATTTTCTTTCTTGCAAGGGAGGAAAAAAACCCCACAGCATGTGATAAGAAGCTGGAAGTCTGTGACAATTTCAGTTCTGTTACAGGGGAAACTGTAAGGTGAAGGCTTAGCTCGCACGTGATGGTCTTCTGCATAAAAGGACCTGTTGATCCAACAGTCATCTCTTTGGCTGCAGCTCTCAGGAAGAGAATCTCCTCCTGGCTCACAAATATGCCTGCATTGAACAAGGAAATAAGCACAAAGGGTGGTTTATTTGAGTTGGGCTCAGGGTTGTTCTCTTGTTCTGGCCAAAGCAGAAGCATTTCATGGCACAATTGTTGCCAAATAAGATGAACCAAGAGAAGTAAAGATTTTCTTAAGTGTGTTTTGCTGAAGGTGGTTGTTGTTGTTGGGGGGGGGGCCTTTGCTCAGGAAGGGGGAGATGGAAAATGCAGCACATACACCTTTGCTTCTGGGCAAATTCTTCTGAAAATATTGGATAAGATCCCTTTGAGGATGAGAACCTAGCATGCACTCATGTGACTGTTATTATTCTTCACAGTGTTTATGGAAAGCCTTTCAACAGAAGACTATTTAGACTGGGGTTTCCAACCGTTTAGTAGTACATAAAAAAAATACTGCTTGGGAAATAAAAGCGGACAAAACACATTGCACAGACAGACTCTGCGAAAATGCAGAAATGAAATGAGGTTTCATCTGTCTGTGGAAGGAAACTAGGGGCGAACACACAAATAGAGCCCAAGGTAGCACATTCTACAATTCTGGCGACACCACAAAAAAATGACGCGACAGCCCCTTCAGCATACTAAGCCTACATAAGAAGAGCCCTGCTGGATCAGGCCAAAGGCCCATCTAGTCCAGCTTCCTGTATCTCACAGCGGCCCACCAGGTGCCCCAGGGAGGCATGACACAACAAGATGCCTGCATCCTGTTGCCACTCCCTTGCACCTGACACTCTGAAGTAGCCAACTACTAACGTAAGGAGATTGCACAACCCATCATGGCCTATAGCCCACAATGGACTTCTCCTCCAATCCCTGTCCAATCTGTCCAGGCCCCTTTTAAAGGCACCTAGGCCAGATGCCATCACCACCTCCTTGGCAAGGAGTTCCACAGCTTAATTACCCACTGGGTAAAAAAGTATTTCCTTTTATCTGTTCTAACTCTCCCAACACTCAATTTCAGTGGATGTCCCCTGGTTCTGGTGTTCTGAGAGAGGGAAAAGAACATCACTCTATCCCTCCCATGCATAATTTTACACTTGAAAATTCAAACTGTCAACACAACAGGAATATTAGCAAGAGTAAGGTCTGCAGTTTCCAAGATGGCTACTCCCAGCTTTCCACAAACCACCTGACATCAGGTCGCGACCCACCAAGTGGGTCCCGACCCACAGTTTGAATAACACTGCACTACAGTACTTAATTGTCAGAACCTCCTTGGAAAGCCATATCACACCCTTTAAAAAGCCTAGTTAAGGCCATCACCCCTGCTTTATAAAGAGATTGAAAAGAAATACGATCTGGCCATTAAAAACCAGCGCTCCTCAGTCCATGGCAGCTACAGTATGATGAACTGAACAATCCCATGCAAGGCTGCTCTTTTTGGCCTTGAAGCCACTAGGCCCTGGAAGGGTGCGTGCGCCTGTGTGCATGTGTGTGTGTGCGCGCACGCGCATGCTGAAAACTCCTGGAATCCAAGTCATTTCCTTGATGCTAAAGTTCCCTCAGTACTAAAGTACACCTTACCTTGCCAACTAACCCTTTGGGTTGGCTGTGAGCCAGTTCCCAATCACATCCTTGCAAAGAGCTTGCTCGTCTGTCTTCGGCTAAGCCTGAAGGAAGACTGCAAGAGCAAGGGAGACACACAGTTCTGGCAAGGGGGCATCGGAGGGGGGATCTGACCAAATACAGGTCTCCAGAATAAACACTCCATCTCTTGCATGGAGGTTTACATAGTATGGCCGTAGAGTGCTTTCTGGTTGCAAAATGCAGTAAATTGGATGCCCGGGCAAGCTGCTAAGTTAGCACGCATCTGGGCTAAGTCACTCATCCTTGGGATGAATTCAAATTACAAAAATAAAGTCCCTGCTTCCCCCCCCTTCCACCTGTTTTGGCTCTTCCTACCACCTAGGAGGCTTCATAAGGGCACCTCCCTTATTAAGAAAGACTGAAGTGCTTGGGGCGCTTCAGTCCAGAAAAACGGAAAAACAGCTCAGCTGTTGATACTTAGACGGGTTCAAATGGGAGGAGACCAGCCCTGTCATGTTGACTTGGTGGGTCATCTTGTGATTTTCCCACGTCCGTTTCACATTGTGAATTCTTCATTTACTGTCTAACGGGCAAAGCAAATGTATCATCAGTAATCTTGACCTGGGTCTTCCAGTGTATTTTTCCTGAAAAGGTTTTCAGGGGAGGGCCAGTTCTACTTTGGACTGGGGAAGGGGGATTTTGCCCTTCTCCTTGCATCGTTTCCCCAATCTAAACAAAGCCTTTGCAGTGGAGTCAGCCCTACTGGAAGAGATAAATGAAACCAAACATAGCGGGTTATGGGGTGTGGTTTTTTTTTCACTCTGCGGGCACAACCCTAACCTGGAGTTAGGCCAGCACAAGTCCCTTGTGCCTGCCCAAGGGTGTCTCAAATACTCCATAAAGCGCCTTTGCACCACTCTTGGAGCCAGGGCGGCCAGCGCACAGGCATGCACCATCCTCCCTGATTCTAAGAGTGGTCCAAATGCACTTTATGGCACGTTTGTGACACTGCTGGGCCAGCCTGCGACCAGTCCCTTGTGCCGGCCCAACTCCAGGTCGGGATTGGGGTCCTGTAGCACAAAAGCAGCTTGAGGGGGAGACGTAATTTGGACTGGGTGAACAGCATGGGAGGCCAAGGTGCAACCCTCCCTCCTCTACCCCCCACCTGCCTTCATGAAAATTGAAGCTTTCCTGGTGTAGACAAACCAGCTGTGCCTACCTCACCTTCCCTCCTGGCCTGAAGCTGTTGTTGAGGGCCCTTTGAGTTACTCTGCCTTTGGCTTTTGTTAGCAAGAAATTTTATTGCTTGGCTTTAAATTATTTTGTAAACTGTGGCAGGGAAGGAATGCGAAAAATGGAAAAAGAAAGTATTCCCCTATGGAAAACCAGACTTTTTGCCCTGGTGAGGGGGACAATCGCTCTAATGACAGGAAGTCACATTTGGATGAAATCAACGTGTTGTCATGACTTTGTTGAGATGGAAGTTATTTATTAAACCTTTATCCTGCTGCTGTCCTTCCAAGGAGCTCAAGGCATATACAATATTCCCCACCTTTGTGTCCCTCACAACAACCGTGTGAGGTAGAGGGTAGACTGTGAGAGTGTGACTGGCCCAAAGACACTCACTGAGCTTCATGACAGAATAGGGATTTGACACATTCAACCCATCCCCCGGTCTGAGTTCAGTGCTTTGCTCAGTATGCCACAGCAGCCCTCTTGTGATTGAAAGGTATTGTGAGAATTGAGCCTCGCTCAAGACATTTCTTGCAACTGTTGAAGAACATAAGAGCCCTCCCTGCTAGATCAGACCAAGGGCCCATATCGTCCAGCTTCCTGTATCACGCAGTGGCCCACCAGATGCCTCAGGCAGCACTCAAGGCAACAAGATACTTGTATCCTGTTGCCACTCCCTTGTACTCTGGCATTCAGAAGTAGGCTACCTCTAAAACTTGGAGGTTGCGTATAACAATGGCTTGTAACCTGTGATGGACTTTCCCTCCATAAATATGTCAATTCCCCTTTTAAATGCCATCACCACATCCTGTGACAAGGAGTTCCACAGGCAAATTACATGCTGGGTAAAGAAATATTTTATTTTGTCCTCACTCTCCCAACATTCAATTTTAGTGGATGTCCCCTGGCTCTGGTATTGTGAGAGAGGGAAAAGACCATCCTCCTATCCACTCTGTCCATCCCTTGCATAATTTTGTATGTCGCAATCATATCCCCCCTCAGGTGCCCTCTTTCTAGATTGAAGAGCCCCATACACTGTAGCTTTCCTGGCAAGGGAGGTGCCCCAGCCACTCATCATTCTGGCCACTCTTCTGCACCTTTTGCAGTTCCACTATATCTTTTTTGAGATGTGGCTGTAGACACGGATCAATCAGCAGTACTGTTCTTTAATGGTGTTTGTGTTTTTTCCCTCTCCCTCAACCAGAACGTGGGCAAAGCCTTGCAAAAAGGATGCCGCTACCTAGTGCTCGGCCTGCAGGGATTAGCCAACGCCTACTCGTCTCCGTTTGGAGTGGCTGCTTCGGTTGCCGTGGCGTTACGTTAGACGTGCAGCCTGCCGACCCTGAGCTGACGAAGACGGAAGGGGCCCTCGTTGAAGGGCTGGGCCGCCCTCTCTTTTGCCTGTACCACATCTTCAGACATGTCCCCCGTTCAGCCAAAAGAAGAAAACACACACACACAGATCTCATTGAGCAGTGTGACAGTTTCTTCATGTTTCTTCAGCATTTTCCCTACAGGTTTCTTGAGCGTTTGGATGAAAATCAGAGCAAAGGACAGAAATGACCAGAAGAACAAAACTTTGATCAAGACTTGTCACTTAGAAATACTTTTGCTGGCATCTCATGTTTCAAAAAAGAAAGGAGCAGTAGAAGGAGGAGGAAGCAAGCATGTGAGAACAAGGGGCCAGAGTGGGGAAGGTGAGAAACAGAAAGAAAGGGAACATTCCCTTTTTTTTTTCCTGCAAGGCTACTTTGCCTTGCATATGCTGCATATGCTTGCATATGCCTCAGCATTCCAAAGATGTGCCTTGCTGAAAAGATGTGCCTTCAATCATCACTGAATCTTCCTACTAGGGAAAGCTGCTGCTGTGGGATTCCACATATCAAAACGCAGAAGCACTGCCAGGAATGGGCAAGCTCAGGAAGAGACAGAGGAGAAAGGGGATCCACTTGATCCTAATGAGAAACAAGCAAAACAGAATGCAGGAGCAATTATAACTGCAGTCTGTTGCATAGTCAAGAATCCTGTGACAGATCTGAGTCAGCTTCAGGTATTTTAGAGATCTCATTCTCAGTAAGAGGTAAAAGGTAAAGGTTTCCCCACGACCGAATGGTCTAGTCATGACCGACTGTAGGGAGCGGTGCTCATCTCCGTTTCAAAGCCTGTAGAGCCGGCGTTTTTGTCCGAGGACGAGCTTCTGTGGTCATGTGGCCAGCATGATTATACACTGTAGTACACGGAACGCCGTTACCTTCCCACCGAAGTGGTCCCTATTTATCTACTTGCATTGAGGTGCTTTCGAACTGCTAGGTTGGCAGGAGCTGGGACAAGCAACGGGAGCTCACTCCGTCACGCAGTCTTGAACTCCCAACCTTGGTGTCGAAAGCCCAGCAACAGCGGACTAACTCGCTGCGCCACCACATAGACCTCCCTAATAGGTCGGGACACTGATGCTGGTCCTTTAGGAGAACATTTTGCCCAGGGTAGCTTTTCCTGTTATTGTAACAGGGTAAAAGTCACATTGATGCATGCAATGATCTTATATTTTCAATAGTGTTGGAACATGATGCATTGAATTGTCTTCTGTGCCCAATATTTAAAGGAAGAGGAGCCTTCAATGCATGGGCTTGGAAATCTGAGCATGATTGCTAAGGAAGCTGTGAACAGCTTCCTCTCCTTAGATGGGCTGGTAGTCAGAGCAAGCTGCCACTCCAAACTCAATGTGGATAGTAGAAGAGGTGGGGATTGCATCATATGCCAAAGAATTGGATTGCATCATGTGCCAAATGCACCGAAGGAGGAGCAGGTTAAAAATGGGATGACATTGACTACAATGTCATATGGAGCCCCCCTGCCCAGGAACAGCCAACCCGGTGTAGACCAGAGTGTGCATTAAGCAGGAGCATGCTTTTCATGCCAAGTTCAATGGTTCAGTGACTGAACAGATTCAGTGGCTGACATCTCCAGGTAAAAGAATTTCAGTTACCTGGTGATTGATCCATTCATGAGGCCGACAAAGGCAGCTGTCTCAGGTAGTGACTTGGTGGTCAGGTGACCACCAAGTCCATCCATCCACATGCCTCTCCTGGTCCTCCTCCCCATCGCATTTCCTGCATTGAAAAAGCAGGTGGTGGAGTGGGACGGATCACGCTGACTCGAGCTCACCACTCCCCCACTTCCTTGTCTGTTCCTCCCCCCTCCTTTTCCAGTCCAGGGAGTGGGAGGCACATTTGTACACAGCCCCCCTTCTTTTGCTCTGCACTGGATGCTCAGTGTAAAGCTGACATGTCTTTGCTGAACATCCAGATTGTCAAGCTCCCTGCTGTATAGAGTTTGGCTTGGAGTTGCATGGCCAATGTGGCCACACATCTTATGGGGAGCAGGGATGGGAGGAGCAGAGGTGGATCTACAGGGAGGGCAAAGCTCTAATTGTTGCAAGAAGTCTTACCCTGTCATGTAAATCCCTCCTCTCCCTTGCTGCTGTAGCCAGTAAGCAACGCCAAGATGTTGCTGTTCTCTGTGAGGATTGGCTAAAACGGTGCAGGAAAGGAGTGATTTCCACTGCAAGGTAAGGCTTCTTGCAATACTTAGAGCTCTGCCCTCCCTGTAGAGACGCCACTGGCTGCACAGCAAATTCTTCCAGAGGTTTTCAAGTCTGCAAACTTAACCACAAGCTTCAGCAGAAAGCCAAGCACATGAACAAAACCCAGATCAGATCAAAGGTCCACTTGGGCCAGCATCCTGTTCGCTCTCCAGTGGTCCACCAGACACCTCCAGGATGCACAAAAGCACAGTGTGATGGTGGTAGCCTTTCCCCACTCTTGCCTTCAGACATCTGGTACTCTGTGATGTACCACTGTGAGGCCCCACATAATTATCATGGCTACTAACCACTGATAGAGCATTCCTCCATTAATGGCACCATCCTAGGCATGTCCACTCAGAAGTAAGTGGGGCTTACCCCTAGGAAAGGGGTGCATAGGATTGCTCTTTATGAGCCAGTGGTCAGCACCATATGTTGTTGAAATGGATTCATGGAGCATTAGTGGATTGAAATTAAGCATCAAGCTTCCGCCACTCCTATTTTCAGTCAATTTCATGGAATGACCCAAGTTCTAGGAGCATGAAAGAGGGGGAAACAGGGTGTTCAAAATTCTCAATATAATCCTCTAAATATTATGCCTCCCCCCCCCAAACACACACAATCACTGTTTGTCCTGCCTGCATCCTGACTATTAGAGGCAAGGGCTTCTGTAATATAAGGAATAAAAAGTGACAACAGTCACAGTGCTGCTGCAAGAGGCCACATGTGTGCTTTGCACCACCCCAGGAGAGTTGTGTGCCATTAAAGGTAGTCATTTGCCAGCAGTCAAGGCAGGGTTGTTGGCTGCAAGCTGTGCCCCTTTTGTAGATTGTGGAGCTTGCTGGATCTGCTGCCCAGACCTCTGCTTCCCCAGTAGCAGGCAACACAGTTGTGCAGGATCTAGTTTGTGTGTATAGGGAAGTCTGTATTGTGGCACAGAGGAAAACTCACCTCTGTGCTGTGATCTCCCTGAGAAATGCTTTAAGCTGAATTGCTGCAGTTTAACTGCCTGTGGCAAAGATGCCTGTGCAGTCATGTGAAGGAGAGTGACCTTGTGTGATGCTGACAGCAGCTGCATTTCTAAGTCATACATCTCTGCTTAGCTAGTTATAAGTCTAGTTTTTGATATTTTTATAGATAGCTTTCCAGCCTTGAAGTAGCCCTGCTAGAATACATTTTAAAAAAAAGATTTGATCAATGATTTTAGCTGGGGTTTTTTACCCTTTGTTAATAAACTTCCTGGGTAGCAATATTATGCACAATTGCACATCAGGGGACCTAAATACCATATAGTTTTAACCAGAGTGCAATGAGGATGGCTTTTGCTTTTCCAGATATTCTCAACTATTTATGAGTGAGGGGTATTTTCTTTCCCCCAACAATGCAAGATCTTCCAGGTTAGCAGTTCTGTAACACCAGGCTGTTGTCTTCCATGAATTGTGATTTTGTACACAATTAAAGGTCTGTCAGTTGTGTGATTTCACTTCCAAAAGCTGCATATGCACTTCCTAAACAAACTCACTTGGGAGTAAGCACAATTGAATTCAACATTCTGAAAAGATAAGACTGAACGGGGGCTGGGGGGGGCAGGGGAGAAAAAGTATGGACTGTCCAAGTTTTATTGCCAATCCCTTACATAGAGTAGCAGGTTCCTCAGGAGAGGAGACAGTTCAGATGAATCCTTCCACCTAGTACTACCAGATACAAACTGGGACAGAGTGCCTATTCCTTTAACCATTGTATACAAGAGGAAAATTGGGCAGGTGCAGCTCATCATGGAAGGATTTCAAAAGCTGCACCTGCCCAAATGTCCTCTTCTATACAAAGGTTAAAGGTATAGGCACTCTGTCCCAGTTTGTATCTGGTAACCCTACTTCTATCACCCCTTAGAATGGAAAGGGGTGGGCCCATTCACATGCCATCTTGTGCAGAAGTATCGTCTGAACTCATCTATAAACCCAGGTCAGCTGAGATCAGAGAAAGAGCTGACAGTAGAGTCAAAGTTGTACAAATTCAGGGAATTTTTGCAACAGATAGTGCTCAAATTCCCAAGGAAGCAGATGTGGCCTAGCCCCCTTACTTTTTTTGCCCCCCCCAATTACATTTTTTAGAAGACTACATGGTTTAACTTTTTTTTAGAAAAGAATCCACCCCCATCCAAAGTTATTTGTGCCATTTTGGAAAATACATAAATCAATCCAGCAGTATTTATATACCTTTCAACACGAAGTGGTTTACAGGCAACAACAACAACAACAACAAAAAGTTAAATGGTTCCCATTTAAATGTCCCAAAAGGGCTCACAATCTAAAAAATGCAGAATACCACCAGCAACAGCCACTAGAAAAGACACTGCACTGCACAGGGGTGAAGAGGGACAATTACTCTCCCCTTGCTAAACATAAAAGGAACACCACTTGGAAAGTTGCTTCTTGCCAGTTAGCAGGGGTAAATACATGAGTATGTATTTAAAATATTTCTATCCTGTCTCCCCCCCTCCCCATCACTGCTTACAATCCCGGTTTACAATCCCGGCTTACAAGGAGCCATCTTTTCATTTCTTTTGCTTTGTACGCCGTGTTGACAACATTTTGTGGTGGTTGTGGTCTATAAATATTCATAGATAATAATGCATTTATGTGGATCTTGAGCTTCTTCTGGCTGAAATATGCATATTCACTCCTGTATCTGTGACTAGGTCCAGCTTTTTATGCATGGTCACAATTGCAGAACTGTTTCAATGAAAACTTTCCCAGGTAAAAACTGGTTCTTTAGCACCCTCTTCTGTAAAGAATTTAGATTCTCCTGGGAATTAATAACACTCCCTTAGAAAAGGATAATAAACAGCCCCTGGCTTCCCCAGGAATCCAAAGGTAACAGAGAATACTGCCTTCATAAACTGATCTTCTCTACAAAACTGTAAACCAGCCACAATTCTGTTGTAAATCCTTGCAGAGTTCACATTCTTGTCCTTTAACCTTCCATTTCATATCCTTTAACTCTCATTTGTACAAGCTCTTGTTCTAATCTTCAGCTATGTTGGAAATCAACCTAATTCATCTCAGAGGGAAATGGGGTAGACCCACCAGCAGATAGACTCAAAAGTATTTTATATAGCATATGTATAATTGCTCTACTGACCCATAAAGAAGTTCCCCTGCAGCACAATCCTAGACATGTCTACTCAAAAGTCAGTCCCATTGAATTCTCTGGAATTTGCTCCTGGGAAAACCTGCATAGGTTTGCAGATTTGGGTTTATAGGAAATGGGTAGAATGCTGGAGAAAAAGCAAAATGACTTCAGAGATCACTAATTCTGTATTTTTTTTTTGTCTCCTAAAATATACATCAGTTCTGAAAACATCACAGAGCAATGTACCTAGTTAAGCTCCATTCCAAATCCTACCTGTTATCACTTCCTTCCTTCAGTCATCGGTCAGGAGGCACACCTCAAAGTTACAAGTAGGGAAATCAGGGTTCAATTCTATCCAAGTTTCTGTTGCCGATACAGCTGCAATGCAGCCCCAGTGTAATGTTCCCTAACCTTGAGGCCTCGCTGACTCCCTCTCCACCAGAATACAACTCATCTCCCATTGGGACAGCTACATCAGGCCTGGAAAACTGGATAGGATTTGGCCCTTTAGTCTTGTTACAGGAGTCGGTTTTCCTCTTTTGTTCCTAAAGCCCAGAGGCCACCTTAAGTTTCCCACACCCTCATTGCTAAAGCCACCAAGAAGTACGGTACAAAACAAGAGATAATTTAAGGCTTAAAGAGGAGGCATTTAGCATGCTCAGGCAAAAACACTGGCTTCAAATTCATAGTGTTTTCTAACTCCATGGTACAGGAATTTACCAAGTCATTTCAAGGTGATTCAGCATATTCCAGCCGAAGCAATAATGCAGCTCAAATAATGAGGATGCAATTTGATCAATACCAAACCAGACCAGTCAAAGAGGACCAGGTGAGAGATTAAGCATGCAAATGAAATGTCTCTTTAAAAGCGGGGTGATGGTGGCAACAACAAATGCCAGAACAAGAGACTGGTATCACAATTTCTTACCAGCCTTACAACAACCCAATCCCATGCTTGTCTACACAGCAGCCAGTGCCATTGTGTTCACTGGGACTTAACTGCCAGAAAAGTGTGAGTAGAACTTCTCTTTGGAAGGTGGGAGCCACGTCTTTGCAGGGGCAGGGCCAATGGTGGTCCTACAGCTTGGGCACCACGGGTCCCAAACTGCACCCCCCCCCGCAACCCAGAAGTAATTGCGCTTGTGTCACTGCATCACCACAATGACCTTCTGAATTTTTGCGGGGTGGGGGAGTTCTGGCCCACCTCCTCCTTTCTCTCCCCCTTTAAAAAAGGCAGGGAAAGGAGGAGATGGCCCAGATCGTGATGTGGGAAAAGCTCCTTCTAAGCTTTTTTTGCACCCCCTCCAAGCTAAAGAGTTGGTGCAGGTCTGAGACCACCCATCACAGGTGGGCAAGAGAAGGGAAAGGGGATAGATTTAAATTCCCGTTTCCTTCTGACTTGCTTCCCCCCCTCCCCCCAGCTTGTGCCTTTGGGGAGGGGGAAAGCTAGGATTTGGCCCAATTCTATATTGTACACACTTTCCTTGGAGTAACCCTCATTGGTTACTTTTGAGAATGTACTTCTGAGCAGTCATGCATAGGATTGTGCGGCAAAGCTGCAATCCTAACAACACTTCCTTGAGAGTAGGTCTCATTGAACACAATTGGATTTGCTTCTGAGTGGACAAGCACAGGCTTGTTCTGTAACCTTGAATTTCGAGGGCAAAAAATCCCAACCACATTGAAGACAGTCAAAAGGAAGTACATCTTCACACAGCACGTAATTAGTCCGTGAGATTTGGTCCCCCGTGGTGTGGGGGTGGCCGCTGGCTTGGGTCGCTTTAGAAGAGAATTGGGCAAGTTCCTGCAAGATAGGTCTATCTGTAGCTATTCCTCATGACAGCTGTGGGCATGGATATATCTCTGAATGCCTATTGTAGGGCAGCAATAATGGGAGAGAAGCAGGCCTCTCCCCTGCAGGTGGGCTTTCCAGAAGCATCTGCTGGGCTATGGCCAGATCAAGCAGGGCTGTTCATATGTTCTTACAAAGCCCAATATCATTCTCTATATGTAACGTTGGATAAGTCACTGTGCATTTCTGAAAATCAATTGAAGAGTGATTTCTCACTGGAAGAATGATTTCTCACTGGATTTCTCAAGAGAGAACTGCAAATGAGACCCATTACCTTGCAGCTTTGCAGAAAGTGCTCCCTCCTAGCCAGAATGCTCTATTTTTAATTCTACCATTGGCCATTTCATTGCCAGGATAATTCTTTCCTCCCCCTTAGCTATGCTGAGTTCACTTACAATGCATGACTCACCATGCTATTTCCCTGGGGATTATAAATGAAAGAAAAAGGTTTTTTTTTCTTCATTGCCCCTCCCCTTCCTTAAAATAATACTTTTGACATTCAGTCCTGTTTTGAGAAAAAAAAAATTGTTCAATGCTGTTTCTTCTGTTTTCTCTGGAGCCCTTCAGTCAGTCACAACAAAAGCCTCCAAAAAATGGATTCCCAGAATAAGAACAAATAATGTCTGTGTGAAACTGTTGCTTACCCAGACCTTATTTTGCTCTATATTAATTGCCAGAGGCACACACAAAAAAAAGGCATTTCTCAAAATGGGCCCCAAAGACCTTCAGGTCCAGATCTGGGGAAGGAAGTTTCTTTTTTTTTTTTCCAGCAACAGATTGATCTCAGGCAAGTGGAAGGAATGCATTAACCAGCTCTGTACTGTGGCTTTTAAAGCTCAGAGAACATTCTTGAGATTGCTAGAGGCCAACTGCAGGTCAACAGGGGATGAACCACATTGCAGTGTTCAAGCCTTGTATTGAGGAACCTTTGTTTTCCTTCCATGCTTGGCACAAACACCTTCACTCTAATGCAAAGGAATCTGTAGAGCTGGTAAACAGCACATTAGGTAGGCCTCACTGCAGCCAACAGACAATCCAGGCTCAGACATCTACCTTGTGACATCCAGTTACCAACTTCAAAGCAAAACAGTTTTGCTTAGTTAAACACATATCAAGTTTGGAACTAACCTGGAGAAAATTGGGAAATGACCCCAGGAGGAAATGTTTTGGGTAGTTTGCCAAATGTCTTGGCCACAATTTTTTGGGTTGGGGAACAGACTTCCTCTTCTACTGAAGAGGAAGTTTTTCTTCCTTTTCCAAGTGGTAGGAGCAGAAGCTAGCGCATCACCAATTAAGGGTCAAAAAGAATCATTTTGCAGGCACTCCGCCTAGGGAGTTAGGTTTTGGCCTGGCCCTTGGGGTCAGTGGCAAAGGGGTAGGTCTGGGGTGTTTGCCTCTTCACCTCCTCCAGTGCTACCTACAATAGTCACAGAAGGAAGGGGGACTAGGCCCTCTCATTTCTCCCTTTAATAGGATCACTGAAGAAGTCGCCTTCTGGACAAAGCCTTAGCAGAATAACTACTAGGTTTGATCCCTCCCTCCAAGCCAGTGGTTTCATTTAGAGTAATGGTTCTCAAACCTTTTAGCACCAGGACCCATTTCTTAGAATGACCATCTGTCCAGGATACACCAGACATTATGTCATGGCCGGAAGTGCCATCATTGTGATGCCAGAGCCTGCGGCTTTCCTGAGAATGCAGCAATAAAGTTGGGTTATTTCTCAGCCATTTTCCAATAGTAAAGTGAATCAGAAAGGAAAAAGCCAGTTCACAACCTTGACACAAGCAAAACAACCACACAGCCTGTCTTCCCTTAGTTTCAATATGGCTGCTCTAGATGCTTTGTGACCCACCTGAAATTGGCTTACGGCCCACTGGTGGGTCCTGACCCAAAGTTTATGATCTATGATCTCTTATGATCTAGCATAAGAGGCAGGTCTTGTCCAAAGACAGAGGGGAAAAACGGTCAATGGCTTTTATTTTAAAGCAACGAACACATCCCCAGGTCCTTCAATCAGGAGAAAAGTGACTCAGACAAAAGTCCAGCTCTAGCTGCCTTTGGATTTCATGTTTGCAACCAGGTCGTGCATCTTCTTATTAAGAGCACCTCCATGAACTCCCTTTTTGCCCATGAGAAAGATTAGAGCTTTAGGAGTCTTCCCAATGCAGATGGACCTGCTGTCACCACCTTTGGTTCTCGTGTCCATCACAGCGTCTTTGTCTACGAGCAAATTGTCGCGGATCACGCTACACTTCTTGCCAGCTATGGTGATCCCGGTCTGCAGGAAAGCTTTTCGGTCCTGCCCAGTGATCACACCTACTTCCTGAGGAGAGATGGCTGCCAGCAGGCCTCCTGGCTTGGACGCCCACACCGACTTATTGTCAGAATGTCCCACAATTGCAACATCCTCAATGTTCTTGTCCTTCAGGACTGTGTTGATGTAGGTTTTCCAATCGCCCATCCTGCTTTGGTCTTCGGAGCCTCCTTTGCGCTAGTCTTCCGCCTCTTCTCTGAGGACAGATTCTTTCCAGCGAACTCTGAAGGACTTCAGATAAGCCTTCTCCGAAGTTCAAGGAGTTGAGATTGTAAAAAGAACTGAAGTGGAGCCCCTGGAGAGTCTGAGTGTAGTATCCTTCAGACTCAGGACCTGGGGCTCAAATTGAGGGTTGTGACACCTCCAACCTCAGGCATCAGGAAAGAGGCCTTCCTCTTGCTTAGCCAGCTCAAGTCAGGCTGAGCTCACAAAGCAACTGTTTTTGTCCTTATGCTTCAACGGTTGCTAAGGGACTCGTGGTGACATCATAAGCAGTTGTCATCACAGCCTGCAGTCCATTGTGACCTCATGTTGAACCATGAAGCAAAACCATTCTCTATTTACTCTCCACGTGTCCTGAAAGGAACAAACAATATCCCCTTTTTGTCACCCCAAAGCTGGATGGTCTGGTGGCTATGGAACTGCTCTCTCAGTACAATCCTGAGCAAGGTGACTTGGGAAACAGTTGAACAGAATTCCATGGGCTTTTTTCCCAGAAAGTGTGTTTGGAATGACCACTTTCTAGCATAAAATCAACACGTGATAAATCAAGGAGGACAAGTGTGCTGGAGTTAAAAATGTTTAGATGTACTTTTTTTGTTTTAAAGTGTGTATATTGGATTAAATATTCCTCTGCGTGCATGTGTGTGTATAATCGCTATATTAGTGATTCCCAAACTGTGGGTTGGGACCCACAACTATGCTATTGGGAAATGGCTGAGAAATAACCCAATTTATTGCTGCATTCTCAGGAAAGCAGCAGCCTCTGGCATCACAATGATGGCACTGCCAGCTGCTCCTCACTTCCGGTGGGTCCCGGACAAATTGTCATTCCAAACAGTGGGTCCCTGTGCTAAAAAGTTTGAGAACGACTAATGTATATATTTCTTCTCCCTCGTTATGTTGGAATTCAAAGTCGTCCAGTAAACCTGACACGTGGCAGGTTCAAGTCAGATACAGGCATTCGTACCAGCATAAAAATGCATCTTTGGCGGGGGGGGGGGGGGAACAACCTGATCACGTGATTCGGCAGTGCTTTTTTTTTTAAAGATCCCAAAGGAACTTGGTGCGCGCGCGCCCGTCAAGGAAAGAGTACTGGGAAGGAGCCGCCCGCTGCTTTTAAAACTCTTCCGCGCATGCACTGTTTACAATCATTCTTGCTGCCGTTATGGCCTGGCCGGGCTTGGCCGCGTTGCCCAAGCCCCAGCTCGGCTGGCTCTTCGCCTCCATGGCCTCTCTGGCCGTGATCGCCCTGGTGGGGGCCGCCGCGGTTTCCTGGAACCGCGGGCGGGCTCGACGAGGCCGGCTGCGCCTGAAGCAAGTGGGGACGGTGTCCGGGCTCTTCATCCACCCGGTCAAGTCCTGCAGGGGGGTGGCCGTGAAGCGGGCCGAGGTGACCACGCTGGGGCTCCGGAGTGGAGACATGCGCGACAGGTAAGCAGCAGCAGCCGGCTTGCCTCTGGTCATGCCCAGCCACACAGGGGACGGGACGGGACGCGATGCGATGCTGCAGCCGGGCAGGAGCTGTCCCACTGCAGTTCTCCCCAAGGAGAGGAGAGAGCGACCTCCGTGTTCGAGCTGGGTTGGCCTCCAACACTGGCAGGGGTGGGGAGCGACCACTTCAGACGACCCCTTGCCCGATCTTCCGAGGCAAGGCCACTCTGGAGTAAGCCTGTCGATTATTGCGCATAGAGCGACTTGTGCGCGCAGCGCTTTTGCACAGAGACTCCCTGTCCCAAAGGGGCTCTTCGTCTAAGACGTTCTGATTCGACGTTAGGACTCGCTGCGAGTGGGGTTGCCGTCGGGTTCGATCCCAGGCGTGCCGACTCGATTATCGGCGGGGCTGCTGCAACCTCCGAGTAAACGTGCACGCGATCTTTTGGCACGCGTGAAGTCGTTATTAAATGGAATCGGCTTGCTCCATTACAGTCAATGGTGGAGTTCATATATGGGAGGAAGGAGATTTTTCACCGTCCCGGATGGTGCATGGCGGCGGTTGGAAAAGTAAAGGGCTTGTGAAAAGCCCACACGGTTGTACTTGCTCCCAGTGAAAATGGGATTGGCTGCAATCCATGACTCGCTTCTTCCTCTTTCCTTTTTTCCTCATGCAGTTGCTTGCGATTGTCCGCAGCATTCGTAATTTAGGAGGCACTAAAGAACATTTGCCAATGCAGAACTGTATGTCTAATTAGGGTACCAACCAGATACAAATGGAGGGCGAAGTGCCTATACCGTTAGCCATTGTATAGAAGAGGGAATGTGGGCAGGTGCAGCTCAACATGGAAGAGTTTTAAAACCTTCTTCTATATAATGGTTAAAGGTATAGGCACTCTGTCTCCATTTGTATCTGGTAACCCTATATCTCTCAATAGGGCTGCTCTCTAACCAACCACATTTGCGATTGTGCTGTGAGATACAGTTTATATACATAAAATTTCAGTCAGTCAACAGCATTTATATACTGCTTTTCAACACAAAATTTACAAAGTGGCTCATAGGCTAATAATAATAAAGTTTTTTATTTTGAAGAATTTATACCCCGCCTTTCCCATGCCGAAGCAAATGCCCAAGGCGGCTTACATGGGCAGGCTAGTCTAAACCACCATTTTTCAATAAGGTTCTTACAAATATGCAGTAGTCTGCGATTCACCGAATCCTCAGTCCCAGATGTAGCCTTCACAGTGTGTGTGTAGACTTCACAGTCTGGCCGTATGACATCGAGCTTCAGCAGGTGATTGTAAGTCCAGCCTGGACAGGTCCTCAAGGTTGGACTCAGTTCTTTTGCCAGCTGGCCTTCTCCCAACATTCCCGCACTGTTGTAGCCATTTTCGGAGGCAGAAGCAACAAGGACACTGTAACAATGCCCTTGCACTGTGTTTGCAGCCTGGAATGGCTCCAACGGTGAGGGAGGGGAGCGGTTTACAGGGCAAGGTAACTTAAGGCGCCTTGCAAAATGTAGCACCCTGCCTCCCTCTAGGGACACTACTGTGCCCCAGTGAGCGGGGCTGTGGGCACAGCTTGACTGCTGGTACCAGCTGGATCTTAGAGAGGGATGTGTTCCACTTCTATATACTGTGTGCCAGCGGTTCTCAAACTCTTTAGCACCAGGACCCACTTTTAAAAATAATACTATCGGGACCCACCTAGCTTTATAAGGGTGACCTAGAAAGAGATACTGGGAATCTTTTTATTTCCCATATTCTTTTTATTTATTTGCAGAAAACACCTTGATCCATTTCTTGTAATGAGGCAGCCCTAATGAATAGCCTCAAGGCTTGAGGGGCTTAGTTATGTGACCCAGCCTTCACCTGCCCCCTCTACCTGTAGGGACACAGCCCCTCTCCCTGTTGCCAGCAGCTTAGTATTTCCCAGATCTTCCACTGCAGTGCTGGCATTGCCCACTAGAGGGCAGTGCTCCACTGCTGAGCAGATCAACAGGCCTTGTGTACTGTAATTGTGCCTGGCCAGCTTCCCAGCAAGCAGAGTCCAGGAGGTTAAACTCCAGCGGGCGGGAGGGAAGGGATCCTCTCCTGTGAAGGTTGCAAGGCAGAGAATTTGCCTTGGCTTGGGGAGGCGCAGGAGGCCAACTTGCCCATTGCCAATGCAATGACTATGACCTGTTTTTGTAAGGGGTGGGCAGGGAAATAAGCAGATTTCAGAGCTGACTTGTTCACTCTGCTGGTAGTCTCGCTCCGTCCCCTCCCTTTGCACTTTTCATGCCTATACATGGTATTTATGAAAGCATTCCAACCTCTGAAAAAAATCCAAAATATGAACCACTTCTGGTCCCAAGCAGTTCAAGCTGGTAGTAATTTTTGTGGCTGTTGAGAATCATGTTCAACAGGTTGAAAGAGAGCAACTGGCTCAAGGACACCCAGTGAGCTTCATGGCTAAATGGGATCTGGATCTGACACTCTGACTGCGACATCCCATTGGTTCTCTGGTGCGCAGCTCCTTGGGGAAATGGTGTGATCCAGATCTCATTGACAAACAGCAAGGTTGGATAACAGTTGCGCACCTTCTGTCATACTTGGCAGGAAATTCTCGGAGTTGGACTCTGAAAACTTTAACTGACTTTCAATAATGTTTGCAGTATTTTGGGTCTGTGTTTGACTCCAGGTGTTGGCTTGTGATAAAGGAAGATGGACACATGGTGACTGCTCGGCAGGAACCTCGGCTAGTGTTGATTTTGGTTGCCAGTGACAATGGCTACTTGACTCTGAGCGCTCCAGAAATGAAGGATCTTGAGATTCCAGTCAAACCGTCAACCAAAAATCCAGTGTGGAACTGCAGGTGGCTCGATTGTCTTCTTTTTGTCAGTCTTGTATGTCTTTCACAGCCCAGCTTAAAAAAGTGTAGCGTTCCCAAACTCCAAACTACTACCCGGGAATGTATGACATCGATAGCTGTTAAGACTGTTTAAAAAACTTTTCAAACTTCCATGTGTGGCCTTGACCTTAGCGATGAGCGTTTTGACGTAAATTTGTTTTGTTGATGCAACGAACTTGCTTTTGAGCTTTACTACCAAATTTTCAAATAATGGCGGCAGAATTTCTGTGAACCGTGTTGTCTTACAGCCCAATCCTCACTTGTAATTGCACCGGTGCAGGACCTTTGCCCCATCTCTTGAATGTTGCAAAAATGCTATAGGCATGTTTGTGCTTACTCTAGAGCCAGCCATGTTGGCGCAATGAAATGCACTAGCACCACATCCCACCCCTGCGCCAGCTGGAGCAGGTAAGATTGTACTGGGTGGCGCAGGGGGTGGGAGTGGCATTCCGGGGTGGGGAGGGGAGGGGGCATTTCTGGGCAAGAGGAGGGTGGAACCAGGAGAGAATAGGCCCCAGGAAGGGGCAGGATCGGTGGAGGTAGCACACACTGTATCCTAATCCCCACACCTATGTTGGCACCAGTTCGAGTAGTCCTATTGGACAAACTGGGATGTTACACAGGGAAAGGGGCAAAATAGCCTGGTGACCTCCAGCCTGTTCCTAACCTGCTTTGGATAAAGCGCAAGCCACTGTGGCCTGGATGTACCAGTACACATTAGGATTGCCCTGTTAGGATGAGTGTTTGCTGAAAAGGTAGCATCTACTCAGATGCATCTGCCAAGTCTCCAAACATTACTGCATTATGTACTTTCCCTAATGAGATAGGTAATGGCTTGGCAAGATCAGTATATTTAGAAAATAGCATATGGGAGAAGGTTTTTCCCCACTCCCCTGTAACTGCTCTGTGGTTCCACTCCAATTCAGGGTTCCCCACATTTTAAAATAATTCCAAAAAGGAGGAGTTTGGATTGGATATCCAAAGTTTTTGTCTCGTTTGGCCTATAATCAAGCACTTGCTTAGCAAATTGGGTTTTCCATTAGTGCACTATTCACTTGGAAGTTGTTGTTCCTTCTTGTTTTGTCCATAAGAAACAGTAACAGTAAAAGTTAATGGGTTAACAATTAATGGTATAAACAAGAACTAGTAACTTCTTGGGGGTGAAAAAAAGCTCAACACATTTTGCTGTTTAAAATAGTGTCCTAATAAGTTAATAACTGCAGTGGTCGGCATAGATTGTACTTATGCCTCTCTATCTTTTAGGGTGTTCGGATTTGATGCCCCCGGCAGAGACTGTGGTGAAGAGGCGGCTCAGTGGATCACAGCCTTCTTGAATTCACAACCATACCGTCTTGTTCACTTTGAAGCAAACATGGTCCCAAGGAATGCAAAGGATTTCATGAAACCGTTTCGACCCAGTGATAAGGTCAGACAATGATTGTGCAGTCCTTGGTACTGTCTGTTTCAGCTTTCTACGAAACAGGAAAGGAGAATAAAATGATAGCATGGAAGAACTGTAAGCTATCCACAGTGCCTTCCATCTTGTCCCATAATGGATTTGGCATGTTCCTTCTGTTTTAGTGGTTGCCATGTGGCACTGGGAGAAAAACGTGGTTTGTGGAAGAATAAATTGCACAGGTACTTTGGCGTCAAAAGGTTGAAATAATCAGAATTCCCCTCCCCCAGGATCTTTTGAAGGGTGGAACCAAAGTTGTTCATCTGTGTACAGAAACAGACTATGGTTTCTGCCATACTCTAAGTAGATTCTCTTTCCATCAGATATGTTCCCTCATTGGTAAAGTTAATTCTTGAGTTATATGAGTTATATGTTCAGAAGCTTACCATACAGATGAGCCACTCTCTTCCCAAATAAAACATTGGCATACATGACACTCTGCCTACCACACTCTTGGAAAATGAATTCAGAGCATCTAATGTGTGCCCTGCCCCAGTGGCAGAGCTCCATAGAGCCATATGGTACCTCTTTGCACCAGGCGGCACTTTAGATCTCCCATGGGGAGGTTGGCAGGTCCTCTTGCATGTCCCCCCCCAAGCAATTCTCAGCATAGATGCTCCCAGTGACCTTGCTGGGAATGACTGCTCTGGAGGCAGCAGGCAGGTCCTTCTGCAGGTCCACCTCTGCAGTGATTCTCAGCGCTGTCGCCAGCTTGCTATTCTGAGAATTGCTGGCAGAACAGCGGGCAGGAGAACCTGCCCATTGCCTTCAGAGCAGTCATCCCTGTGGCATGACAGGAACTAATTGCGGTGACATCATCATCATTGGAGGGAGGTAGTGGGATCAGAGGGGGTGGTGGAGTGGCCGGTGTGTCTTGGGGTGGCCTCTTGGCCCATGCAGGGCTCTCCAAGCCTCTGAATTCATTTAAAATGCAATTGCAACCTCCTGTTTTGCAATAGCCAGTACGACCCCCAGGTAAGCACTGAAGCCCCTGGGTGGTTAGTGGTTTCAGGATTTTGGCTGCTAAAACAACTTTACATTTAATACATAGTTATGTAAATGTCCCATCAGATTATGGAAGGTCAGCAGTAATCTAAACGATCATTGCATACAATCTGGTGCCCCTTCCTTCCTGCCAGAAGTGACATTTGGCCAGCATTCCTCCTCCATTAGATGTGGCATCCTTGTGCAGTGCACAACTGACACAACTATATGGTCTGCCTCGAGATCCCTCAGTGGATCTCGAAGCAGAAGCAACCCGCATGTTACAACAGATGCAATCTGCCCAACTGCCTGCAGTGCACAGCCTGCGCAATGGAGTGGACCTGAATATTTCTATCTCTAACTTCAAAACAGTATTTTCCTTTATTAAGTGACCTGGGGTGAAAGACGTTCACAACTCAATTGTCATTTGGTAGGGCTATCAGAGGCCAGCAACAAGGGATTTTTCTGGTTGCCTTAAGTTTGTGGAATGCCCAGTTGGGCGTTGATGTTTTTTCCTTGGGTGATATTTACAGTTTTTCCTCTTTGAATGTGTCTCTCTAGATTGCCTACCCTGACTGTAGTCCCGTTATGGTACTCTCTGAAGCTTCTGTGGAAGAGCTAAATTCACGACTGGAGAGGAAAGTTCAAATACGGAACTTTAGGCCAAATATTCTGGTCACAGGTTGTGGTCCTTTTGAGGAGGTAATACATTAAAAAGGGGGGGGGGAACTCATTGCGCTTCCAGGTTTCATGTTAACAATTAAGAGAACTGACAGATATGCTAATAAATGTTAACCAGGGGCACACCAGGGACACACAATATTGAGGGAATACACGCTAGGATTTTGGAAGAAACAATGAAGATCTTTGAATGGAAACCGGATGGATACAGTCCATTATTCCTGAAGCAATTTGGAATAGTTTATCCATTTATCTCATTTATCTCCATTTTATTTAACTATTAGAGGCATGCTGTGGTAGCCACTGATTTGGTATCCACTGTTTCAGTTATCCACAGAGACCATGGATCCTGGGACACCTATTAAAAAGATAAGGTAAAGGTAAAGGTTTCCCCACGACCGAATGGTCTAGTCGTGACCGACTGTAGGGGGCGGTGCTCATCTCCGTTTCAAAGCCTGTGAGCCGGCGTTTTTGTCCGATCATGGTGGCCAGCATGATTCTACGCCGTAGCGCACGGAACGCCGTTACCTTCCCACCAAAGTGGTTCCTATTTATCTACTTGCATTTTAGGTGCTTTCGAACTGCTAGGTTGGCAGGAGCTGGGACAAGCAACGGGAGCTCACTCCGTCACGCAGTCTCGAACTCCCAACCTTGCGGTCGAAAGCCCAGCGACAGCGGATTAACTCGCTGCGCCACCACGTCCCATTAAAAAGATAGGGGAACATTAAACAAATCTTCTTCTTTTTTACCTTGTTGCAGCAAAACCACTGGTGCTCTTTCTTTATAAAGGCATCCACAGTTTAAGGTATCCATGGTGGTGTCCAGAATGGAAACCCAGCGGATACCGGGGCGTGCCTGTATCAGAATAAAGCCCCTGAAAGGTAACTGAGAGCTCAATCCTAAGCATGCCTACACAGAAGTAAATCCCATTATAGTCAAAGGATAGGATTGTATGGTCAAGTATAGACAGGATGGCAGCCTGTGTTTCCAAGGATATAGTTGGGGGAGGGTACAGTGCCAGAATTTCTCCTACAGCAAATGCAGTGATGTCATTCAAAATTTTTTTCAGTGGAGCTGAGCTGAGAAATCCAGGCTCGGAAGGAGGCAAGCTGAGACATTTGCCTACGGGCGCAGTCCATTCATCTCTAGCGTTTTGTCTTCCCCGTGGGATATTTGGAAGAGTACATGTAGCTCTTGATAAACAGCCCAATCCTATCCAACATTTCAGCGCTGAGGCAGCTGTGCCAATGGGATGTGTCCTGCGGTTGAGGGGACAGTCATAGCCTCCTCCTCAAGGTAAGGGAACATTGGTTCCCTTGGATTGGGCCCCAAGGCAATGACCCTTTGTAAATGTATCAGGGAATAAATCAGGGGGACGGACTGATTTCTGAGCAAATAGTCATAGGCCAGTTCTTTAAAATGTCTTTTATCTTTATTTGGGATATATGTTTTGAATTCCGTTTTTCAGTGCTCATAATTTTGCAATGCACTCCAAAAGTCTGGTATGAAATGGACTGCCTTTTTAAAGCCTGATACATTCTAAAGGTCAAAGAAGTAGCAGGAGAGAAAACATTCTAATGAAGAAATTCTAAAGTTGATCTTTTTTTTTTTGTCATTGCAAAGTCATGGTGGGGGTGGAGTAGTGGGTGTCATTAATAATAATAATAATAATAATAATAATAAAATTATTATTATTTATATACTGTATTTATATACAGTATTTCTATACTGCCTTTCTGGTCATTGGATTTCTCCTCTGACTTTAATCAAGGTGGTTTACATGGGCAGGCTTTTCTCAACCCCATATTGGGGTTGTCACAATCACAAGTTCTATCGTTCAAGTACACTACAGTCCAGGTGGTCTCCTTCATAGTCCAGCATCTGTCTGGCTGTTCACACTCCCACGCATGGCTTGACAGGCACTCCTCCACCCTCACTGGAAGGGAAGTCATCTCCTCTCCTCTCATCAGCTGGAGAGACTCATCTCTGTCAGCTGCATTTATCGGCAGTTCACCGTTACTTCCAGTTGGCTCGAACTGCCGCCTGAGGTGACCTTCAGGCTTCAGAGGCGGCAACTCTTCCACTCTGCCAGACCCTCCTGCCCTCCTGAAGGCAGGAGAAACCTGAAGAGCTTTTGCACTTCAAAAGTCCTCCCTGCTCTACTGTGTTTGTCTTCAAATGGCTGGAGATGACATCAAAACCTTATAATTGTCTCTAACAATTCCAAAACAATGCCTCTCTTTTTAAGCTTTCACCAGCCTTATGCTTTTGTTAGCATAAAAGAGCTGGTTTCTTGCACCGATGCTGTTTATGTGACTGCCAAGGGGGTGCTGGATAATCTTTGCAATCACTGAATATGCTGCAGCTTTAAAGATGAGCGCAAAATGGGGAGTAGAATGAAATCTGTAACGGCTGTGTGTTTGACTAACCATCGAAAGGACTGCTATTGCCCCTCCCTCCGATCCCCAGCATCTTACAGCATTTACCGGGCTGCAAGAAAGCTTTTTGCTGTCCCTATTGATGCATGTATGTATTGTGGTAGATCTGCTTAGTGGTTATATGAAATAAGCCCAGTTTAAACGCAAATATGCCCTAATATCATATTTTCTTAGGATACTTGGGATGAGATAATAATTGGAACTGCAGAAATGAAAGGGATCATGGCATGCCCGAGGTAACACACTTTTTGTTTGATTTGAGAGCCAAAGTAAGTGAGGCTGCTGTTTTAGCATGGTCTGTCTTGATCACTGTAGGTGTATTTTGACAACCGTTGATCCAGACACTGGAGTCATGGACAGAAAAGAGCCTCTTGACACCTTGAAGAGGTAAGCAAGCAGGAGAGGCCCTCTTCTCTTTTCTCCGTTGATAGACCAATGAGTGTCATGTGCAAGTCTTTTTAAAATGCTGTGTAAGAATTATGCTCTATGTGATCGTGTTTTTGAGAACAAGGTAGGACTCATCTGTGCAATTTAGGAAAGGCTGAACATTTGTCCACAAAGTGGATGTTCTAGATTGAAAGTAGAAAATAGGAAACAGAAAATATTATTTATATAAGATGTTTGTTTATTTGAAGAATTTATACTCTGCCTTTCCTATGCTGAAGCAAATGCCCAAGGCAGCTTACAGAGAACAAAAACAAAATACAATCTAACCATAATAAGTAAAACACATTAAAACAACATATTAAAACAACAACACCACATTAACATAAACGGTAACACTGAGAGTGAACAGGAATAAAAGCTAGACCCAATTCTCCACATCAGGATACATTGGAGGGCGGGCAAAGCAATTGACCAGGGATGTGAAATAGACTTTGACAATATACCAGAGGGACAGAGGGCAGACAGCCACATGGTCATCCAAAGGCCAGACGAAATAGGTATGATTTGAGCCCTCTCCAAAAGGCCATGAGGGAGTGTTTAGTTCTTAGTTCTTCTGGTAAAAAGGTAAAGGTTTCCCCACAACTGAATGGTCTAGTCATGACCAACGGTAAGGGGCGGTGCTCATCTCCGTTTCAAAGCCTGTAGAGCCAGCGTTTTGTCTGAGGACAAGCTTCCATGATCATGTGGCCGGCATGGCTACGCCATAGCGCACAGAATGCCATTACCTTCCCAATGAAGTGGTCCCTATTTATCTACTTGCATTTAGGTGCTTTTGAACTGCTAGGTTAGCAGGAACTGGGACAAGCAACAGGAGCTCACTCCATCGCGCAGTCTTGAACTTCCAACCTTCTGGTCGGAAAGCCCAGCAGCAGCGGTTTAACCTGCTGCGCCACCATGTCAGGCTGGCACAAATGAGTGACTTGTGCTGGCTCAGTGTTGCAAATGCACTATAAACCTTTCTCCCCCCCTCCAATTGTGGTGGCAGGGCTACCTTTATGGCCATCATGAATGGCTTTCCAGAAGTGTGCAAAGTCACCCGTGCAGAGGCTGGAGCTGCTCCATGAGCTGCAGAGTGCCTGCCAATGAAGGGAGAGTGGGCAGAACGGGGGAGGGCTGGGGTGTGCCGGAGCGTGCGGGCCTGGCCCCTGGCCCAGCTTACTCGCACCTAATGCTATCACCTCCTTTAGCAGCTGGCATGCCCTTTTTTCTCCTCGGACTTGTGCCCGCTAAAGAGCTGGTGCTGTTCCAAGGAGACCCACTGGTGAGTGGGATGCCTACATGGATGAAAGGGAAAATATTATTTTCCCTGATTTATCACAAGCCTCCCAATTTGCCCCACCCCCTTACAGGATCCAGCGCAGAATACGGTTGTGCTGCAAATTTGGCAGTGGTTTGAAATGAATATATATAAAAATACAGGAATTCTGTTTTTCTCTGTTGGCTTCTTAAAACACAGATGCTTTCACCCTCACTGACTTGAAAATGAGCACATTTTTAAACAGACTGAAATTAAATCTGGATGTAAACGGAGGTTCTACTGGTAAGGAGACCAGCTAGTGTGACAACAAAATGTTGGTGTGTTGCCCTGTTTTTGATGGAGTTGCACTCCTGCGGAGGAGTCAGGCACAGCAGTACTCTCAAGCTGGGAACCAAACATTGTCCCCAAATGCCCAGGTGATGGCTGTGGCCTGCAGTGCATATGCCCATTTTGGCCCATGTGCCAGCTGCATCAGTTTCTAATTCAAGCATCCGTTTTGATTATCCAGGCCTTAGTTACTTCTCAGGAAGACTATTGTAACATTCGCTATGTGGGATTGCCTTTGAAAGACTATTTGGAGACGTCAAGCTGGTACAAAATAGGTGTGTTGTGAGTGTGTTGATGGGTGTGAAGCACTATGATGATGCTATGGCCCTGTAACTTCAACTACATTGGTTGCCAGTCCACTTCTGGACCCAATTCAAGGTGGTGCCTTGAAATTGATGCCAAGGGCTTTGTCTTGAAAGCCCTCAGTGGTCTGGAGCCAGGGTATCTGAGGGACCTCCTTCTCTCATGTGAATTTGCCTACCCTATGAGATCTTTTAGGAAGATACTCTTGCAAGTCACCCCACAAGTCAGGCAGATGGTGCCCTGTGAGACGGACTTCTTGGTGGTGATCTTAGCTTTTCCATCTTTTGCAGAACTCATAATTCCTTCCTTCAATAGTTGAATTGGTTCTCTCTCTGCATTTCTGTTTCATTTTAGTTTTATGAGTTTTTTTAAATATTTGTTTAAGCTGAATATTTGTTCCTCACAGAAGGGAAGGATGCGCATTTTTTTAAAAAATGAATTATTTTGCATGTGATGCATTCTAACCTAACTTTCTCCGCAGCTACCGCATGTGTGAACCTTCTGTAAACCACATATACAAATCGCACCCTCTCTTTGGCTGGTACTTCGGAATTGATAAAACAGGAACACTTCAAGTTGGGGATCCCGTCTTCCAGATAATCTGATGATGTAGATGCATCCTAAATGGGGGGGGGACTTCTTCTTTTGTATGTTAAGTGCCTTTTTTGAAAACACAATGCCTGAAATAGTTGTAATGACTTTTTTCTATTGATAATCAAAGTTACATTCATTGCTGATGAATTGCTTTTGTCCATAATGTACTGTGAAGCTCCTGAGGCTTTGAGCAAGTACTCTCAGTAATAGCAAGCAGACCTTTGCCATTTAGTATGTGTATGATCACTTCTGAACACACTCAGAAATACATTGTTTCAAGCAGGTTAATGAGACCTCACTGGGAGGTAGAAGAAGGGGAGGTATTTGTCTTGGTAGTGAACTTGTTTTTGCCACTCCTTGGTTGTGAATGCACTACCTGGCAGTGCCATCCTATATGGTGCGTAGCGCTGACGCAATGTCATTGCGTCAGCGCTATGGCATTAGCACTGATGCGGGGGTGCCTGCGTCTGCGCTAAAGCTCTCAAGCTGACGCTACGAGTAGCAACTCTCATGCTGATGGGAAGCCTCCCCTGTGCCGACTGAAGCCAGTTGGCGGGCGGGAGGCTCCATGCCGATAGGGATTGGTGGGGGGAGGGAAGTTGGGGGCGGGACGTGGGTGGGTTTGGGAGATGGCCATATGGCCACATCCTAAGCCTAATTGTGAGGCCTTGCGGACCCCATTTGGGCTGTGTGGTCTCCTCGGATCTGCACCTGCTGTTTAGCAGGCGCAGATCTGAGGAGCACATAGGGGAGGCTGGAGCCTCTCCTACGGTAAGGGAACGAATGCTCCCTTGCCACAGGAAGGCTCCAGCCTCCACTATACTGCATTGGATTTGGCGCCGGCCGGCCTTGCCAATCCAGTGCAGTATAGGATTGCGCTCTAAGTTTCATTGCTGTTTGTTGTGACTCTGTGTCATCTTCCATTGTACAATGGACTTAGAACTGCAGCCAATAGAACACGTGTTTTGTGTGGAAAAAGGTTTCCGATTTGAGCCAAATATTTCAGGCATCTTCTCTAACTGGGTGGGTGGCTCTTATTCACAATGATAAGTTTAAATATAACTTGGTAAACTTTCCTCATTTATAAGACCTACTTAGCATTTTGTTGGGTAAAATTTGGCCTGACTTTTGCAATAGGTGCTTCGATTTAGAAGGAATGTTACTATAAGTCAGTGAGTTTTTTACAATGTAAATAGCTAGTCTTTACACATATTACGGCGTATGAATGTATTTTTTATAAAAGTGTTACTTTTTTGCATTTAATTGGATTGAAGCAATGGAGAGCATTGCCTATAAGTGTCAGAAGACTGCAATACTATTTTTCTAAAATGTGTGTGGCCATTGCTGGTAAAATTTATATATAAATATATATTTTATATTTGGCAAAAGAAAGTGTCCTCTTTTCTGGTTGCATTGATGGTGTTCCTTATTTTCTCTCTCTCCTGTTTCCATTCCTGGGAGCATTTTAGTACCATGCTTTTTCACTAAGAGCCCAACCTTATGCGCAGTGCCAGATGGCGGCATGCCTCCTGTGTCAGCGCCAGTTTCAAAAGGCACTCCCCCAGTGTGCCATTTGGTGTGCTGCCAGCAGTGTTGGCAGGAGGGGTGGGGGAGGAAGATTGGCATCGGCAGCGCCTTCGATATCCTCTCCCCCTTTCCAGTCCTGATCCTGTGGCTCAAGTCCAAGTAGATTCCCCCCCCCCAATGCTTCAGAGGCTCTGCAGAGGTTCTCCAACTAAGGGAACACATGTTCTCTTACTCAAACACCTCCTGGACTGCTCCCCACCATAGGATGCAGCGATTGCCATCTTGGTTTACCGCAGTTGCCATTTAGGCTCTGCTCTATCAGTGGGGGGCGGGGAGTAATGGATATGATTGTGCTGTAACACATTGAGACTAGGAGACATGTGATTCAAACTGACTATGCACACTTGCTTGACCATAATTATCATTTAACACAGTAGAACAGTGTTTCTCAAACTGTAGGTCGCACCCTAATGTCAGGTGAGTCGCAGAAAGCTGGGAGCTGTCCCTTTGGATGCTGCAGACCTTACTTTTGCTGTATTCTTTTTGTGAGTGTGCACAGTTTGAATTTTCAAGTGAGGTTTTTTTTATTTTTTTAGTTCAGTGGTTTTACATCATATTTTGTCCTAATCTTGCTTTCTGTCAGGGATGTTTCATGGTTGTGCCATTGCTACGATCCAAAATTGCCGGTTTGCATTCCATGAGTGTCACAATTGCATTGTGTCACGAGACAGCACTTCCTGCCATGATATTACTTCTGGTGGGTCCCGATACAAGTTGCCATTCTAAAAGGTGGGTCCCGGTACAACGTGTGTCCTTCTTGGTGGTGACGGTGGTCTGCATTGCTGACCCCCCAGCCCCGTGCCCAGAGCATTTGCACCCCTCAGGTCCGCCACTGTTGAGAACCACTGCAGTAGAACACACACAGGATTGTTCTGTTGGGTGACTAATTAACTCTATGAATTCCTCTGGTTTCAGAAATTAAAATGGCAGGTATTTCTCAATAGGGGGAGAAGGAGGTCAAAAAAACTATGGGCATGCCCTGTGTTGAAGGAAATTAATGAGACTTCCTTCTCCCTAGGTTCTCAGCTAATAGCCAAACACTCACAACATAGGCAATTTCTGGATCAAAACTTCTGTAGTACTTTATTTAAATAGCTGCTTGGGTGCACGTTTCCAGCACCTCTGAATGTCAGAGATGAAGGAAAAGGGCGCACACCAAACCAAGACCAATAGGATATTTATAGTTTATGTGAAATACGAATTAGCTTATTAATATGCAAGAGAAATAAACTTTGGCTAACTTCAAAATATAGTAAACTTCATGTTTTACTCCAGTTAAAATACAGTACGTCAGCAGCATGTCCTCTAAGTAAGTATACATATGCATTAAAAGGCTCACACCACTCCCATACTTTGAAACAACCTGTAGTCTAGCCCCTTTCTCCTTGCAAAATAACCTGTTTTACTGCATTTCATGGGGAGCAGAATTGTGTTTATGAGCAAAACACAAACACATTCGTGCATCTTGGGGCTCCCTTTATTCAAGCAGCCTCTCCTAAAAACATTGGAAGAACTTTTTGGCATTAAGAGGTAGATTTGAAATTTTAGTGCTCTACTAAAGCTTTAATTAGACACATTATATTATGCATAACATATTGATAAGTGAATAAATGAAATAATTCATGAGTTGAGTTTTTCACAGGATCACAAAAGAGTGAATCCTGCATTCATTTCTTCCACACCTGGTATCCATTGATTCTGCATCCACAGTTTCCGTTATCCATGGATACTGGGGTGACTATTAAAATGACAGGAGAACATTAAACAAATATATTTTTTAAAAAACCTTGTTGCATCAAAACCACTGGTGTTCCCCTATCTTTAAAAAGGCATCCTCAGTATCCATAGATTCAGGTGCCCACGGAGAGATCTGGAACACAACCCTAGTGGATACTGGGGCATGCCTGTAGTTCATAAGAGAGTCTTCCTTAAGTGTCTTCCTAGAAATAAGAAAACCAAAAAACTGCTGTAGTATTATAAAAATCTAGCTTGTCCTTACCCGGCGTTGCCCGGGTATTTATGTATCCCAAGCTTGTATTAGACAGGAAAAGGAATGAATTCTATCTATAGTGTAAAATCGAAGTAATTTTATTTACAGGTAATTAAAAGTATAAGTACAGTATAAAAATTATGAAGTAAAAACTTTTACAAATTCACTATAATATTAATTTAACTCACAACTTGATTATAAACAACATTTTTAGTTTTACCTCCAGGAGCAAGAATAAATAAATTCTTGGGTGAACCCACCCTTGAGCAAGCAACAGAAAGTTGTCCGTGGGAGAAACATGGCGATCTCAAATCCACTCCGCAGTACTTAATAGACTGCCCCTGTGACTTGTTGATCATGATCGACAATGCAAGTCTCACTAGAAATTGCAATCTCTTAAAATTAAAAGGGAGATCTGTCGGAATGAGTGTTATCTGTGGGATAAAAACTGTTTCACCCTCTCCCTTTCTTTATAGTCGCTTCAATTACAGTACCCAGCATCTTCTTGACACACAGCCTTGTGCCGTTGCAAAGTTTTGGCGGGTCAAGGTTCCGTAGTAAAATAATTGGAGATCCCACTGTAAGTAAAAGACAATGTGGTGGCAATGCAGCCGGATCAAGTGAGTTTAGGAAGTCTGAAGGGAAATTGACGACCTCATAGGCATCTACTACGGTATTGATAGCATTGTATTCAGTGACTACGCCTGGTAACATGGCAAGTATTTGATTGGAGTCCATTGGGCATAATGATTTCTAAAAATTTCCAGAAGGTTCTACAGAGTTCTATTCGTTTTAGACTACACTTGGGTTTAAATGTCATAGGGACTGCCACCAATCAGCTTAGTGACCCTGAAAACTATGGATTTGACACTGTCGGTCATTTTAGACATTTTATTTCTTACCCCTTCTCACCCCCCATGCCAATGGGGGCCAAACGTGGATGTAAACGGCATTGGGAGTATCACCGTTCATCTCAGCGACCCCGAAAACTATGGATTCAACACTAATATCGGCCGTTTTTATATCCTCTACGCCACCATCAGCGTGCTGCAGATATTCTATTTCCAAGTGCTGCGTCTTGCACCCCTTCTCACCCCCCATGCCGATGGGGGCTGAACGGACTTAAATGGCATCAGGAGCGTCACCGTTCATCTCAGTGACCCCGAAAACTATGGATTCAACACTAATGTTGGCTGTTTTCGATCATTTTTACATGTCACCCCCTTTGCACCCCCACCCCTAGGGGTGCCTTATCCCTGCAGTATTTCTTTCCAGATCGTAAGGCATATGCGTACCAAGTTTGGTGGAAATCGCTCCAGGCAATCCAGAGTTATGCTGGAACATACATACATACGCACTTACACAGACATGTTCATTTTTATATATATAGACTAGCTTTTATGTACCCGGCTTCGCCCGGGTGTTTATAGGTGCCATCCCTGATCCCCCCCCACTCACCAGGCATACAGATGGCCCGTTTATATGTCCCATCCCTGACCCCCCCCACTCACATGTGTGCCCGGGTGTTTATATGTCCCATCCCTGACCCCCCCACTCACATGTGTGCCCGGGTGTTTATATGTCCCATCCCTGACCCCTCCCCCACTCACATGTGTGCCCGGGTGTTTATATGACCCATCCCTGACCCCTCCCCTACTCACATGTGTGCCCGGGTGTTTATATGCGACCCCCCCCACTCACATGTGTGCCCGGGTGTTTATATGTCCCATCCCTGACCCCCCCCACTGACATGTGTGCCCGTGTGTTATATGTCCCATCCCTGACCCCTCCCCCCACTGACATGTGTGCCCGGGTGTTATATGTCCCATCCCTGACCCCCCCACTCACATGTGTGCCCCGGGTGTTTATATGTCCCATCCCTGACCCCCCCCTCACATGTGTGCCCGGGTGTTTATATGTCCCATCCCTGACCCCTCCCCCCACTCACATGTGTGCCCGGGTGTTTATATGTCCCATCCCTGACCCCTCCCACTCACATGTGTGCCCAGGTGTTTATTGTCCCATCCCTGCTGCTGTACTGTTTCTGTTGCTCTAGATGTAGCAGCTCTGTCTCTCTTATGTGTTATGTAGTCTTTTGTCACGCTGCTGTACAGTTTCTGTTGCTCTAGATGTAGCAGCTCTGTGATGTAGCATTGCAAGCAGAGGCGTTTCTACAGGGATTGCAAAGCTCTAAGTTTTGCAAGAAGCCTTACCTTGCACTGGAAATCACTCCTCTCCTGCACCGTTTTAACCAATCCTCACAGGGAACAGCAACATCTTGGCGTTGCTTACTGGCTACAGCAGCAAGGGAGAGGAGGGATTTACATGACAGGGGAAGGCTTCCTGCAAAACTTAGAGCTTTGCCATCCCTGTAGAAACGCCACTGATTGCAAGTCATTTTTTTTCCCCTCAGGTGTTTCCTGTGTATGCTGTTGTTTCATCTTTGTAGCCTTTGGTTGCACCTGTGTTATACTGTTGCACCTTATGTTATACAGTGAAAGTAAACTTTCAGAGTGAGAGCAACAGCCACAACACCTTGTGCCAACTGTCACTGCCAAGCAGAGACCGCCCACATGTCCACAGAACACATTTCCCTGGCCCTGTATCGGTTTGCCTGCGGGAAATCTGTTTGCTGCTGTTTGTCTTCAACTGTAAAGAGTTCAGTTGCTGCCTGAAGATTCCGCATGTCATTTGCATCTCATCATGACATCATCAGAGCCTCGGAATGCTGCGGCTCAGCCCATAGCCACCCATAGAGAACCACAAATTCACTTTTACCCGCGCCCGTGGGGGCGTGATCCGTTCCAAAACCGTGCAGCGATGGTCTCGGGGGGCCAAGGCACCCGCGTGCCGAGTTTGGCACGAATCGGTCCAGGCGTTGCGGAGCCTATGTGGAACACACACACACACACACACACACACGCACACACACACACATGCTCTTCTTTATATATATAGATTAAATGGAGAAGACTCAGGGTGCAATCCTAACCTGGAGTTAGGCTGGCACAGCAAAGTTTGGCTGGCAGAAAGGACACCATAAAGTATGTTTGGACCACTCTTGAAGTCAAAGAGGCCAGCACACAGACGTGCACCATCCTCCCTAACTCCAAGAGTGGTCCAATCACTCTTTACAGTGGCCCTAGACCCTGCCAAACTTTGCTGGCCTAACCCTAAGTTAGGATTGCGCTCTTATTTATTTTGAATACATATATTTGGCCTTTTCTCCTTTAAAATTGGACTTTAGCTTGGCCATTTTCCTTTCATATTGCAGGTGCTCAGAACTAAAAACTGGTTTATTTTATGTGGCAGATGCTTGTCAGGTTCTATGTCTACAGAATAAATAGATATATGGCTTTCAGTGTTTGCCACAAAACTGTAATACCCAGTTTTATAGCTTTTGATAAGAGTAAAAGATTGCATAAACTAAGGGAAGAGTCGGCATCAGCCAAATACTGGCAGAGCTTTTGTGTGCTTGGTTGTGTAACACTGAATCCAAAGGTTTGTCTGTGAAGAGTAATTGGACTTTAAGCATACACATTATTTATATTGGTTCTGCGACAACACAATCCTAGCGCACTTTGCTCAGGAGAAAAATTCCATGGTGTTCAATGGGGCTTACTCTCAAGTAAGTATAGAGCTGAAGCCTTAGATACCAGACAGGGCAGAGACTTTGAGCGACTGATTGTCGAATTAGGTAAGATTCTAGCTTGAACTTTATCACAGTCCCTTTCTGTTGCTTATAGGGATAGCCCAACTAGGATGATATTTTAACTCTGTCCTTCCCAAGACAACTGATAATTATGGAATGGGAATTATCTGAATGTTTAGTTTACACTGAAACTGCTGCTTGGGATACATGAATCAAATGAGTACAAAAATAAACAAACCGGCCATGCATGTGTTTGAACTAAAGTCCCAAAAGTATTTATCACTGGAGTCTAACATAGCAAAGTATTGCCTTTGTTTGCTGAAACGCTTGAGGGTAAGAGATGGTGCTGCAGCGCAACACTGATAAGCAGGGTTGTGAAATTGAAGGGGTGGAGTGGCACCAGGTGTGGCTTTGTGAATCAGATGTGGGAGAGTGGTGGGGAAATGATCTTTAGGCTTGTGCTTTTATTGGAGCAGTTGCTGGGTCTTTCCATCTGAAAACTCCTGGTCAGCAAAGCTTCTTCCATAGCACAGGTGCACAAATGATATGTGTTTAAGGCTGTGAGGAGCTATTGCTCACAGCCCCGCCCATGCGAGGAGCAAAAACATTCCACAGCCATCCTCTCTGCCACTTCAACATAACAGTGCTAGGATTAGTCCTTAGGCAGGCATTCTAGCCAATTGGAAAAATCAAATATTGCATCAACTGGCCATTGGTAAATATTGAAGTGCATGACCTCCCACCCCCACTATAGCCTACTGAGACTCTATAATAAAAAAAAAAATGCAGCATTTTTTCCCCTCCTCCTGCTAATTCTGACTGTGCAACTTATTCTGCTTCATTTAAAGATCTAGCCCAGTGACTCCAAAACTGTGGGTCCATGGCCCACGAGGGGGTCATGACCAGTGGTGTCATTCAAATGATTTAGGAAGAGGAACTCACTTTTGATTGGCACTTGTCGGGAAGCTGGAACCAGCCACAGAGCCCGTTAGGATCCGGAACGCCCGTTCTGGTCCATTCCCCCTGAATGACATCACTGGTCATGACTCAGTTTTGGTGGCTTGTGACAAGGTAGATCAGGCTACGTGTTAAATAACCTGCTACTTGGGGGTGGGAGCATTACTGCCCAATCACCATTGTTGCCACAGAGGCTTGAGCAGCTGGTGAAGTGAAACGTTTTTCAGGTTGTTTTTTCCCCCCAATGCTAAAACGTTTGGGAACTGCTGGCCTAGCCTATTTTATCCTCAACCCTTGGTTTTTCTAGTTTAAACCAAATGTATAACAACTGCAAATGGAGTTTAAAAGTCATCCCAGATACCTCTATAAGGCTTGAGATATACACTGTCTCAGCTAGCACTTAGGAAAAATGATGGCCTGTCCTAAACACAAGCCCTAGGCCACTTTCTCAGTTTGCCTCTGGCTGAGCCTGATGTTTCAAAGATAGCTGCTGCTGCTTTTGTTTGTAATAGCAGTCCAGTAATTCCATCCCTTTCCCCCACTATGCTTCGGGCCACAGTCCTGTTGTACTAGTTGTAGCATTGAATGTCCTTATCCATATGTGTGCGTGTGCGCGCTTCAACTAAAGAATGACCAAAAGAGAGGTGGGGACACCTTAGCGACTCACAGATTCGGCCCAGGCTCTTGTTCACACGACCCTTGGCTTTCCTGCGTGTTCAGCTTTGTGAGGTTCTTCTAGGAGGACACCTGGAATTTGGGGCGAATCCGCACCACTAAGGAAGTGGGATGGGAAAGCGCGCAGTGGTGAGGGGGTGCCAGATATTTGGAGGGTGGCCCGGCCTCCATGGGGGGGGGGAGGGGAGAGCAAGGAAAGGGGCCTTTCAGGGAGCAGCGACCAGGCAAGGTCTGTGTTGGCGCGCGAGCGCGAAGGGGCATGAAATTGGGAAAGAGGAAGACCGACGGGGCGGGCGGGGCAGTGGCCGCAGCGGGAGGAGGAGCAGCAGCAGCAGCAGCGCGCAGGGTGTTCTTGCCCCGCGATCATGGCTGGGTGGTCTCTGCTGCCCCTCTCGCGCTCCGCCTGGTTCTGCGCCGCCGCCGCCGCCCTGGGGACAGCGGTGGCCGCAGTTTGGCGCTGGCGGCGGGCTCGCCCACGCCGCCGGCCGGTGCGGGTGGGGACGGTGTCCGGGCTCTTCCTCTACCCCCTCAAGTCCTGCAGGGGGGTGGCCGTGACGCGCGCCGAGGTGACCCCGCTGGGACTCCGGAGCGGGGACATGCGCGACAGGTCAGTGCGTGGCGAGGCGAGGGCCCGGAATGCGGGGTGCCGCCCCCGTGGGCGACCGCTTCCCGACGTGTCCCTGCTGGACGGGGTGCGGGCTCTTGGGCCGCGCGGTTCTATTGTTGAGACAACGCAACGATCTTGGGTTGCGGGGCTGCTTGGCTTCTGTGTGGATGGACTACCTCCATCCCCATTGCTGGTTTGGGCTGGGATAGATCCCCCGCCAATCAGCAGGCTATGGAAGAAGGGCTGCTTCTGCCCCCCGCCTGTTCCGTGCGCTCCCTGCCCTCTCCCTGTCAGCCCGAGACCGCCTCCTGCAGTGCCCTCTTCTGCCCGTTTTCCCGGGGCAGGGCTTCCCTACATACCCACTGAACAGCCAAGGAAATCATTTCCTGAGCTCTGTGCTTGGGAGCGCAGTCCTAAACTGGAGTTAGGCGGCATAAACTAAGCCAGCAAAGTTTGGCCAGCACAAGGGCCAAAGCGTGTTTGGACTGCTCTTGGAGGCAGGGAGGATGGCGCACATCTGTATGCTGGCCTCTCTGACTCCAAGAGTGGTCCAAACATACTTTATGGTGGCCCTTGTGCCGGCCAAACTTTGAGGGCTTAATTTATGCCAGCCTAACTCAGTTTAGGATTGTGCCCTCAGACCGACCGACAAGGTACTATGCAATTGCTTGTGGAAAGACTCCGAGCTCTGAAGTGAAAACTCCTCCTTACCTGTGCATTGGGGGTGTTGGTGCGAATTTCTGTTAACCAGAGGAGGCCAAATGCACCACACAAAGGAAAAGCAACTCTTAGCACAAGAGAGCTCCAAAAGAAATGTCAGAACTGGAGTGCGTGGAGTCCAACTTTCTATACTGCAGGGGTGCTGTACAGCTAGTATGGGAATCGCCTGGTTTTACACTCTCTATTCAAGCTCTCTGTCCCCTACCCCATAGTGAGCGCATTACATGGAATGAAGTCTGGCTGGTTTCCGAAGATCCAGTCCATGTTAGGGCTGGGAGTGTGTTGGACGGGTTGTTAGAAAACACCCCACCCCCATATAGCGATGATATCTGATGAAATAAGGACCACGTCTTCTTCTCTAGGTGTTGGACGGTGATCCATGAAGACGGGCGGATGCTGTCTGCTAAGCAGGAACCTCGCCTGGTGCTCGTGTCTGTCACCTGTGAAGAGGGCTATTTAACCCTTAATGCACCAGAAATGAAAGCATTGAGGATACCTGTCAAACAACCCCAAACACATTCAGTCTGGAACTGCAGGTACTGTCACTGGCGTAGCTAATGAAAGTGTAGCCTGGTGCAGAGGACATGATGATGCCCTGGAAGTGACATCACATCACAGTAATATCCACAGATTCGGGAACAGAGTAATGTGTGACAACACAGTAATATCCACAGTAATATCCGGCAATATCCATAGATTCGGGAACAGTGGATTTCAGACTCCATAGGTTCTGAACCCCCAGAGGAGGGGCCCTCCAAAGACCCTCCATCCTGGTATCTGAAGGGGCACACCAGATGCCTCCCCCTTTACTTGGTGCTCTAGTCCAGATGTCTTCAACTATTTTCATTCTGGTAAATTGCTGCAACCTCACAACTGAGGCTTCGCAACTTCCTTGGAGTCCCAACCCCAAGGTTAAAGAACACTGGTCTAAATCATCTTTTATAGCTGGAGTCTCCCTTCCCTGCCTCTCTGTGGTATGTACAACAAACCAACCATCTTCCAGAAACGAACAGAAGAACATGGAAGATGGATGCCACTGGTGGGGCATAGGGTCGGTCTTTTAATGGCTTTCAGACCATTAAAGAAATGCCTTTTGTGGACTTTTTAGACGGTTTGGAATTCACGCTCAAGGCAGGGACTGTGGAGATGAGGCAGCTCAATGGATCACCAGTTTCCTGAACTCGGAACCTTACCGATTGGTCCATTATGAACCCAACATGACGACAAGGAAGCCACGAGATTTCCTTCCTCCATTTCAACCTGCAGATCAGGTTAGATGACAATTTTCTCAGAAAAGCATTTTACACGCTAGCTAAGTTACTTGCTGTTCCTTGACTTGATGTATTGGAGTATGGCATTGTCTTAGACTGCAATTCTAAGCATGTTTGCTTGGGAGTGCGTTCTGCTGAAATCAATGGGACTAAACCGCTACACTATATCCCACATTTTGGTCCACCTATTGCATCTTTATGGGATTTAGTGCAATTGCAATAAGGTGTTTAGGATGCTGGTAGCCTGGTGAGACCATTGCATGACCATTGCAGCTTATGAAATTGGGAGGTAGGTTACTTATTGGCTCATACGATGATGGCGAGAGAGAACAGGCATTTGGTTCAAAACAATTTCATTAAACCAATTATACAGTATATGGGATGATTTTATTTCATCCTCAGTCCCCCCTTTTTTGATGGTCCCTTACTTAAATGGCAGAGCTCACTTGGGCCACAATCCAATACAACTTTGCTGGGAATAAGAACCATTCAACACAATTCTACTTACCTCTTTGTAGATACACCTTGGATCTTCACCTTGGTCTTCACACTAATAACCTTCCCTCCACCATTGTTTATTTTCCGACTTGTGTTTTTTAAAATACAAAGTGGCCAGAAAAAGTCACTGCAAGTATGCTCCCCACCTCTAGTCCAGATACGTTCACTGGAGTTCATGCTTCTTATCTTTGGGCCTTGCTCTTTTTTTTTTATGGGGCATGGGTTGTCCACACAGAGCTTTTGTTGAGTCTATGCATATATAGCTTGTGGAGATGTGTGCTCTGTGCAGAACATCTGATCAATGCTTGAACATTTTGAATGGGACCTACACACATGATTTCATACACCCTTGATACTGGTTTTTTAAATTTTATTTTTCAGTTTTATATTTTTCACATTTGGGATTGCGCTCTCAAATTTTTCCATAGGCAGGAGCATCCAGGGCATGTTTCCTTTTGTACCTGTTTTTTAAGTACCAAAAGGCAGGAAAGCAGACACTGTTCCTACTTCTGTTATTGTTAGGACTGAGAAATGGTAGAACTCTTTTACTGGAATTGCAGTAAGGAAATATACAGCTTGATCCAGACAAAATTAAGCACAAGTCTGACTGATTGAAATAGGAGTGGTATATGCTTAATAACCCAATCCTAAGATGTGCTGGTAAGGGGATATATTTCCCCTTACCCCGGGTAAAGCCCCAGCCACTCTTACGGGGCTTCTGAGATCCACACCAGCTATATCGCTGGTGCAAATCTAGGAAACATCATGTAGGGTTGCTCAGCCTGGGCATGGGGTTTGGATGTGACATGCAGCACCACTGCCAATCCTGCCCCCTCCTGGGCCTGGTACTTCTCTCATTCCATCCTCCTCCCTAAAACGTCCCCTCTCCCCCTCCAGACTGCCTCCCTGCCGCCCTTCCCAAGCCCCTGCATCATCTGGTTCAACCCTACCTGCTCCAGCCAGCACTGGCACCAAAGCACTAGTGCTGGTACTGCTGTCTCACAAGTTATTGCAGACATACCTTATGCACACTGACACTGTGGGCCGGCATATGGACAGCTGCGCTGGCTCAGTGCATTGTTAAGATGGCGCTGTAGTGTAGACCTCTCCCATTGAAATCAATGGGATTTAAAGAGTGATTAACTTCGGCTGGATCCTATCGTTATGCATGTTTAGTCAGATGCAAACCTTACTATGTCCAATGGGCCTATTCCTAAGTAAGTAGGCATTGCATTGCAACCTTAGTAACTTTAGTCGCAAGGTTAGCTTCCCTTTCACAAATCTCTTGGAACTTCTAGCAGAGGAAAGTTGCATGGTCTTGAGATGCTGTTGAAACTTGTTTGCATTTATTTAAAATTACGAAATAGTCAAGATAACGTTTTTCACGGGAGCAATTTCTGGAACAAGCGAGCGTCAGTTTTTAGGTTGCATGGAGCTGCTCTTCTGCGTAATGAAAAATTCCATTTAACTCAAAAGATTACATTCCTTACACCAACAGAAGCTGTCTCAAAGAGAATTATCACCTTAGCTTTTTGTAATCATACATGGCCACCACACATGCCAAACTTTTTTGAATTTCCTAATATAGGTTGCGTATGCTGAAGCAGCTCCAATTTTGCTAATCTCTGAAGCTTCCTTGGAAGATCTAAATTCCCGGTTGGAAAAGAAAGTTGCAATTACAAACTTCCGGCCAAATATCCTTGTTACAGGATGTGGTCCTTATGAAGAAGTAAGTACTGTTGGGCTTGTTTAACACTTACTGTGAATGTCGCATTTCTTCTTCAAAATATTAATGGCTCAAAGATGGCTCTTTACACTCAAATATTCTTAAAGGAGATAAAAACAGTATGGAGAGCTGCTCTGTGGCAACAGGAGTGTACCATATTTGTTTATAAATATTATATTTTATAGATGATCTGGTGAGCGTAGCCCCTGCCAAGTGAGCAAAGAGGCACTTTTTCAAATTACGTCCCTCTTCTATTTAACAGGGGCACAATAACAATCCCTCTTCACTCCAACACAGCCTTTTTCAGTAGCTGGTGTTTCTTCTGTATCTTTTTAGGTTGTGAGCACGTTTGGGACTGGGAACCACAAATTGGTTCATTTATTTTCTCTGTAAACCACTTTGTGAACTGAAACAGCTTTATTTTGAAAGGCAGTATACTGTATAAGTACAGTATTCTCAATACCCATGTGAGATAAAGCTTTTTTCTTTTTCTCTATAGGATATTTGGTCTGAAATATTGATGGGGAATGTGGAGTTGAAAGGAAGAATGTCTTGTCCCAGGTAAGAAAGTCCAGTTGTGGTCTTACACCACTAAATTGTATATCAGCAAGTTTCTTGATTTTGTCTTACGATTACATGTGCTTTCAATAAAGTAGAAGTGTTCCTTATTATACAAGATTAGAATTGTTTTTGAGACAGTAAGTAAATAAGACATGAATCTTAATTTTAATTTTGTCTGTGGCTGCAGGTGTGTTTTCACAACAATTGATCCAGACACTGGGATCATGGCTAGGAAAGAACCCTTGGAAACACTAAAAAGGTAGCAAATATTATTTATTTATTTAATTTATATCCTGTCTTTCTGCCCCATGGGCACCCAACGCGGCTTACAACATTAAAATACAATAAAATCACAATTTGTCATTTAAAAACAATAATTAAACAATATTAAAATAATTGAAATTTAAAACAACAAGCCCCGTGGATCCTAAAATATATAAAGAGAGTATAAAAAACCAGCCCACCTGTAAACAGTTAAAAGCTTGTTGAAATAAGAAGGTCTTCAGCCCCCGCCGAAATATTGCCAGAGGGAGCAGTTCTCAATTCTAAGGGGAGGATATTCCAAAGTCGGGGGGCCACCACCGAGAAGGCCCTGTTCCTGGCTGCCAAATATGTGACTGTTGCTTCTCTGTACATGCATGTGTGAATGTGCAAGATCCCAGGTGTGATAGCTGAGGGGAGGGGGGTATAATGGTTGCTGGTTGTAGCACCCTCCTTTCTCCCCCAACTCAGTATAATTTTAATATAGTAGTAAAATGCTGTCGTCACCACCACCACTACCACTGCTAAAACCAAACTGGGGAAGGGGGCTGCCTTGGAGATCCTCTTTCCCAGTTGCATGGCAGGAGTCTTAGATGCCCCAGATGCAGTGGCATAGCTGGAAGGTGGGCCGCCCAGGGGCACACCTTCCAGGGCCGCCCACTGCCCTCTCCAAAAGTGACCAGACTTAGGCTCTGGTCACGCCGGGATAGTTTTCTGAGGCCTGGGGAGGCCAACTGTGGCCTCCCTGGGCTTAAGAACACCTTCTAAGACCCTCAGGAGGCCTTAAAAGGTCACTTCCAGTTTCAGAAAAATAGGAAGTGACCTTTTAAGGCCTTATAAGGTCTTCTGAAGCCTGGTGGAAGCTGCCCTTATGAGGCCTTAAAATATCGCTTCTGGTTATTCCCAAAAAATGGAAGTGATTTTTTAAGACCTCCTGGCAGGACTGCCCCTCCCCAAAGAAAGATGCCCAGGATCATGTGACCCCATAGCTCTCTCTGAGTTATGCTACTGCCCAATGTACAAAAAGAAAAAAAGAAAAAAAGAAAAGGATGCAAAAGCATAGGGCAAGGATGGCCAACCTTTCAACTTTAGGGCTTCTGGACCTCTTAACAATTGTGTAGTGGAAGGAATTTCAGCACGTGCAGTCTGTGAAATGACAAGTTGCACCTGCTGAAATTCCCTCTTCTACATAATTGTTAAAGGTCCAGGAGCCTTAAAGTTGAAAGATTGGCCACCCTTAGCGTAGGACTAGAGGTCATGGGGAAGAGGCAACATGCTCTCTGCTGAGTTAGTTGTCCAGGGCAGTCTGGTTAAAATTCAAAATAAAAGGGAAGTATCTTAAAATATGGATAGCAGATAAAATGGATCTTACAAGTAGGGTTATATGAAACTTTGTTTGGTGATTGGTGATATAAAACCTAGATCTAGTTCTTGGAATATAATGGCAGGTATGCAAAAAGCAAGCACTGAAATTACTTTAAAAAAAAATCTGGCATGATTGCCTAAATGTAATCCCTTATTTTACTCTGAATGTTTCCCATTCACTTCTCTCTCCAAAAGGCTGGATCCTGATCATAAACTGGTCAGGGTCAAGAACATCCTTCAGCGTAACCTTGCATACCCTTGGTTGGATGGTGTCATCATTGGTCAAGTCCAGTGACCACCTTGGGCATCTTTACCTGCCATCATGCCTTAGCCAGATGGACAGAGGTGCTCAGTCTGAGTTCAGGCCAACTCCAATAGGAGAAGCATACTAACCTGATGCCTTCTGGGATGAAGGAGTCAAATCCCTGAACAATAGACCAATGATGGTGATTCTGAAGCATTCTCTAGCCCATATTGAGACAGAGAAGATGGTAATTCCTGGCTCTTCCACATGTGTATTTGAAGTATCACCACTTGTTGCTCAATAAGTCACAAGTGGAATTGCACCTCTGTTTTTGCACCTTCCACTATCTATGCACTTTTAAAAAGGGCTATTTTCCACCCATCTTACGTATTATTCCAACAGGTAATAGTCTGATCAACCATTCTAAGACTGCTAGACCAGATGCTCATTAATTCCCATTGACAAGAATATAGCTTCAGAATTGGTTTACATCCCTGCTCTACTTCATTCATTTCATGTCAAGAGTTTTTTCAAAGATGCTGTTTTTATTTTCCAATCAATGGCATACCACTCTGCCTTTGTTTCCAGTTATCGTAAGTGTGATCCTTCTGAACAACATGCCTTTAAGGCTAGCCCTCCCTTTGGATGGATGTATGGCATTGTGAAAATCGGAATGGTTCAAGTTGGAGATCCTGTCTACAAGATGATCTAATGGTGAAACACGTCTGCACGATGAAACATGCTCATTTTGTTTTTATGCAATTCTGCACATTTGGGGTTTGCTAGAAATGAAGATTTCCTTTGAAGTCTTTATCTGGGTCTTGTAAAGTGAGCGGGATTATTTCAACACATTTTGGCCATCTGGCCCTGAGATGGTCACTTGAGAGGGCCAATGGCACCCCTCTTCACCTGCCTGCCTGCCTTTTCTTTCTCCCATTCCCTGGGTTTAAAAAGGAAGAAGGGAATGGAGCGTGGAAGAGAAAATTTGAAAGAGAGGACTGGTGGGCGATTCCATCTCTGATTTTGCCAGATCACCTTGGTGCCAATGTGGGGAGTGGATGTGCCTTTGTAATTGTGCTAGGACCCCTTACTCCAGAGTCTAGCAGTTGCAGCTTCAGGGTTGCTACTGATGATATAAACAAAAGGCTCATCTTATGTTCTTATAGGCATGCCAGGGCATTTCCACGCCCCAGGCATGCTGCGTGACGTCATGATGTCACAAAGTGAGGAGAGCGCAGCAGGTTCCTACAGCGGCCACTGCCCCCCAAATGGTGCGTTCCCCTTGCTCCCCAACTCAGGAACACGCGAGCTGCTCCAGGGACGGCTGGGACGATTTTGCCCCAGCCGGCCCTGGAGGTGCCCAGGAAGGCTTGGGAAGTGAAAGGAATGCGCTTGGGAAGTGAAAGGAATGCGCAGGCGTTCTGCAGGGGCGTACTGGACATGAGAGAGGGTGGGCGGCCAGCCGAGAAGTGCTCTGCTTTTTCCCGCCTGCTGCGCCCTCCCCTGCAAACGGTGCCCACATCATCTTGTGGCACCCTTTATATACCTCTGGGTCAAGTGGTGCTGTTTCTCCTTTCAGGGAAACATGGAAGAACCCTGTGACCTGCTGTTGGAGTGATGATTGTTGTCTTGATTGTGGCCAAAGTGATTGGCAGCGTGTGTGTTTTTGCCAGGTGGCTGTTCGGCACCCAATAAAGAGAGATGGGGCAATGACTGGCAGCTTTTTCTCGAGTGCAAGAAGAGGGTGCTTGCCAGGTGACACGGGACAGGAGAGACCCCTAAGCTGCTGGTGCAGAAATCCTTTTCACTTTTGCCCTGTGTTTTTGATTGTTGCATTTTCTGGTTTTTAAGGCTGATGCTTTACTTCCCTGATGTTCAGTTATGTAATTATGTCCGATCACTGCATACTTCTACTCTCTTTTCAACTGTCTGAAGGATTCTGGTGGGCAGGCAGAGCCAAAGATTAAAAATCCATCCATCAAGAACTCCTAGTTCTTTTCTTGAAGACGGGAGAATCACAATACCAGACTTGCCTTACAGCAGTGGTTCCCAACCATTTTTGCACCGGGGGCCCCCTTTTTAGGTGTGACAACTTGTTGGGTCTACCCTAAGACTAGGACCAGAAGTGATGTCATTAAGCAGGAAGTGAACTCATGGTTTTTAATAAATCATACTTTTTGAAAGCCAAAAGAATTCCTCATCCTTTTTTTTTAATGTTCTGAATGCCTTGTACCTACATGACATTTGGGGCTGGCAGAAAAAAACCCACAGAAGTTTTTTTTTTTTTGGAGCGACCAGTCAATGCCTGTCTCTGCCCTTCCCCCCATTTCAATGCACTGGAAGGGGGCTTGCAGTCGCCCAGTTGCTGGAGCCTTGTCACCATCATCATAAAGGGACGCTACCATGTGGAGGGGGCGTGGAGAAGGAGGCAGGAAAGGAAAGGCCCCTTGGGAGCAGGAACTGCATCAGCAATTCCCAGGTGGGCGGTGGACAAGTGAAGGAATCAAGTTCCCAAAAGGCACGTGCTTTGAACACATTTATTATAGCTTTCCAATCTTTCCTTTATTATTTGTTTCACCTTTTCCAGAGTATACATACCCTGGATCCAGCTAGGATCATACTGCAGGAAACTGGTTGAGCCTTTTGTGTGTCTCCTCCCCACCCATTCCCATTTTTCCTGTGCATTGTCCATATCTTCCTGGGAATAGGTCCCACCAGATGCTACAGAATTTTTTCCAGAGCTATCCTGCCCAGATGAGGCTATAGCATCCTCTCACTGCATTTCCAGATCTCTTGGCTCAGCTCTGCTCTCATTGCTTTTTTGATTTCCCTCCCTTCTGTGAACTCCAAATAGATCATACAACTCACTGTGCAAATAAATACCCTTTTCTTGCCCAACTCTTGGCAGAAAATGACTGTGCTCAGTTCCATGTAATTTTTTCTAGGAATTCCCTCTCTGTCTCATTAAACACTATACAAGGAGCAAGTCGAATTGTCTTATAGCACAACAGAGGCGTAGAAAGGGTGCCACAAGGGGAGGCAAGTGCCGTTTGTGGCAGAGTGCAGCGGGCGGGGAACACGTGGCACCGTTTTTGCCTGCCTGCCCACCCTTGTGTTCGGATTGCTTCTAAGTGGAGCAATTCTGGGCGTGGGTGGGTGTGACTGACCGGGGCAGGGGGCGGGGCAGCGGCACTAGTGCTGCAGTGACATTGCCCCATCCCCAGCGCCCTTTGAACCGGAGAAAGCTCTGCAGCACAATCCTACGCATTTCTTCTCAGAGGCACTTCCCACTGTGTTCAATGGAGCTTACTACCAGGAAAAGCGTGTACTGCAGCAGTGGTTCCCAAAGTCCTGGGACTTTGGAACTGCAGGTAAGTGTGTGTGGAGCAAGGTCAGAAGCTGGTTTTCATGCAAAACCCAGAAGTGTACTTCGATCCCCAAATGGAGTGATTTTGAGCATTGGGGAGGATGCTGTGGGCCTCCCACACCCTGTTCAAAGCCAATGCAGGTAAGGAGAAAAGCCCCTGGCTGTCTGTGGTGCCAAGATCGCTGTGGCACCTGTCGGGACAACCATTACTGGGCCACTCCCCTCAAGGGGAATGGCCCAGTTTTTGTTCCCTATGGTGAGTCCCAACCCACAACTTTGGAAACAGCTGGTACATAAGAACATAAGAAGAGCCCTGCTGGATCAGGCCAAAGGCCCATCTAGTCCAGCTTCCTGTATCTCACAGCGGCCCACCAGGTGCCCCAGGGAGGCATGAGACAACAAGATGCTTGCATCCTGTTGCCACTCCCTTGCACCCAGTACTCTGAAGTAGCCTACTACTAATGTAAGGAGGTCGCACAATCCATCATTGCTTATAGCCCACAATGGACTTTTCTTATAAGAACATAAGAATGGGGTTACAGCCTAAGTAACAGAAAGCCTCTACAAGTCTCAGAAAGTCACCTGGCACAGTTTAAAGGGTACTTCTGGTTTTCACATGCAGCCTCTTATGGGCCTCAGAAAGATCTGGCATCAACTTTACAAGCAATGAATAAAATAAGGGCATGTCCAACTCACACAAACCACTGAGGAAAATGTTTTTAAAAAGCAGTAATGAGGCCAGCAGTATTCTACCTGTCCTGGAAAGAAACTGGCAAACAACTCCAACACAGTTTATACCACGGGCACACTGAGGTTATGCAGTGGGGTAGCTAGAAGGGAGGTTCCAAACACTAAGTATGGTGCTATAAACGGACCCTCCCCCTCGCCGCTGGAGGCGTATCACAGTCAGCCAGAACAACGTGGGGGAAATGGCTTTGCATTGCTCTTGCCGCCTACATGGCTCCAGCGCTTACACAGCGCATTGCGGCAGGTTAAATAGTTTTGACCCCCCCCCATTTACGCTTCCGAGGCTATGCTTCCGACTGTTGGCTACGGAGTAGCACTGAAATCCTATGCATGTCTACTGAGACGTAAGTCTCATTAAGCTCAATGGGGATCCCTTTCGGGTAAGCATGCCTAGGATTACAGCCTAAGCCATTAACACGACGGCCTTTCCTTCCCAGCGAACGCGCGCAGGCCTGCGCTGTAAAACTCCCTGCTGCGCGGACTGAGCGCATCGACCGAGCGAGCTTGCGGGTCAGAGCGCTCCACTGCTAGCACGGAGGCTCGGCCAGGCTCCAACCGGGCCAGCGAGAGGTGGTCCTTCGCGGTCCCGCCCCCGCCGTGCTCCGTACTCGCTTCGGCAGCCATGTCTGCGGGGCTCGGCTGGTTCTCCGTGCCGGGGCTGCCCCGGTCTCGCCTGGGCTGGCTTTGCGCCTCCGGCGCCGTTTTAGCCCTCGGCGTGGCCGCGGCCTGGCGCTGGCAGCGCGCTCGCCGAGCCAGGCAGCGGCTGGTGCAGGTGGGGACCGTGACGGGCCTCTGCGTTTACCCCGTCAAGTCCTGCCAGGGGGTACCCGTGAAGCGCGCCGAGGTGACGGAGCTGGGCCTCCGCAACGGGGACATGCGCGACAGGTAGTGGCCGGGAGGGCTGGCTGGGGGCTTCTGCTTCTTTTTTCCGTAGTCAGTCCGATTTGACTCCGGCTGCAGAGGTCCTTCCCCCGCGCGCGTTGAATTCCGGCGTGCCTGTGGCGGCCTCCTTTTCCACATGCAGATATAATAAACGAGGCACATTTCCTCCCGCTCTCCATTTGCCACAACCTGTGGCGCCGCCCTGCGGAAAGCACAGTGGCCACTGGCGTTTTGAACACTTGCACGCTGCGTGCGCCGGAAACCTGAGTCGCGGTGCTGAGTACCGTTCGTCACAAGACCGTCACTCAACTGCAGGTGGTGGCGGTCCTTTCCCGCCTATTGCCCCAATCCACTACCGGGGGCAGGGCAGCAGTGGCGTATCTAGGGTATTGCACTGGGGGGAAGAGCAATGGGCGCCGTTTACCAAGGGGGCACCGATTGCCCTCAGCCCCCCCCCCCAGCACAGTGCCCCAGAGCCGCGGCCGAGGGAAGCCACACGTTCCCCCCCCAGCTCGCCAAACGGGGGCGCACCTCGCCCAAAACTGCCAGAGCAGTGGCCAAGGGAAATTGCGAGCCTCCCCGGCTCCAGCCAGGGTGCACACGGCTTCCCTCGGCTTCCCATCGGGCAGTTTTGCCCAATGAGAGGCCGAGGGAAGCCATGTGACCCACCCCACCCCACCCCCCAGGTGGAGCCGGGGAGGTGCCCGGCTTCTCCCAGCCGGCGATCGGGCCGAGTGAGGGGGGGGCGGCTTCTCTCTGCTGTGGCTTTCCAAAGTTGGCCGAACCACAGCGGAGGGAAGCCACACCCCTCAACATGGTGACATCATGGCGTTGCGTGCCATGGGTGCGGTTTTGCCCTGGTACGCCTCCGCAAGGCAGGCCTTAAGCCAATGTAACCAATGTTGTCACATTGGGCCCTGGGATCTCTGTGGGCTGTAAGTCAGTGGAAGAGCAGAACAGCTTTATCTTGAGCCTTCCCACCTGCCCCTACTTCTGAACAGCCCAAAATGGGCCTCCTGGAAGCAGTTGGCGGTGACATCATCATGTCACCACCAACTATTTCCAGGTCTCGCATGTGGCACCACAAATGCCTTTCTTGGGGAGGGGGACCCTGTGGGGAGGGGGACCCTGTGGGGAGGGGGGGCCCACAGGAATGCCCCACATTGGGCCCCACTGCTCCTAGAGCTGGCCCTGACAAGGGGCACCACTTTTTACCTGCTTCCCCAGATTACAGCAAATTGCTGACAAAATGAAAGCGAGTACATTAAACGGAAAAGCTTTTGCCCTGTTCACCTGCTGTGCTATAGCTAGCTAGCTAGCTAGTTTGCAGTGTGCTGTAACACTGCTGTGCTGTGTTATATCTCTGCAGAGAGATTTTAATGTGGTGAAGCCTTCAAAAATGTGATTCCCCACCCTGTTTAGGTAGTCCCTGCCAGTGCAAATGGTTCACTAATCTTCAGTAGAAATCCCAGGCCGCTGGTTTGCCACACAACACAGTGCAGTGCATCTCATGTGACTTGTGGCACAGGTAATTGAAGGTCTGGTAGTGTCTGGCCTGAGGGAAATGTCACAATTGCTGCAAGTTAATTAGGGAGAAAAGTTTCTGGTTTGAAAATCCCCTTCCCCAATAGCTGTGGGGAATTACCATAGGCCACACAGTGCAGGCAAGGTCTGGGGAAGAAAATGCCTCCATCCTACAGTTAAAAGTGACAGTGGCTTGGATGGTCCTTTCAGAACCATTGCTTTATGAAATTCCCCACCCAAGTAAGATCTCCGCGTGAGCCCCTGATTCAGGTGCTGCCACATAGGGGGTATGACTGGTAAGCATGTAGGAAAGGACCTTTTCCATGGTGGCCCCCTGAGCTTGGAATGCCGCAAGAGGTGCAGGAAGTTCCCGTTCAATCTCTTCATCTTCAGAAGGCCGTTAAGAACCTACTTGTTCTGCCCGGCTTTTTGACGACGGTCACTATAAATGACTGCTGCTTTTTGTTGCTATGTGAACTGGCTCTGTTACATGATACTATTTCGATAGTAAATTACTCTGCATTTAGCTATTTATATTTCTTCACCTGGTGGTCCAAAGGCTACTCACAACATCATAAGAACAATCAAATGAAAAAACAAAACAAACCCAGGGTAATTTACTATCGAAATAACATCATGCAGCAGATCCAGTTCACACAGCAACAAAAAGCTTCATCTGGGGATGCCACTGCCTGTCTAATATACTGCCAGGCAGGGTAGAATGAGCTTGTGTAAGGCATTAAGAAGCTTCTCCATGTAAAACTCTAGGTTTTGGCTGGTGATTAAGGAAGATGGACACATGGTCACAGCTCGGCAAGAGCCTCGTATGGTTCTGGTTTCTGTAGGTTGTGAAAATGGCCACTTAATCCTGAATGCACCTGAAATGAAAGAACTGACTCTTCCTGTCCAAGTCCCTCAGAAAAATGCGGTGAAGAATTGCAGGTGATGCATATCTTTTATTCCTATAATGCTCAAAATGTTCTTTCTATATCCTGTTCCTTTTCCTTGCTTTATTTTTATGACAGGTACAACAAACAAGAAAAAAACAACAGTGGTAATGGTTAGAGTGAACTTGGGGACCCAAGTTCAAATCCCCACACAGCCAGGAACACCATTATGGTCAAGGTCCATATACCCCTGTGGTCTGTCGCAAGAATGCAATAGGGAGGAAAAATTATTCTGTGCTCTCAGCTGTTTAGGAATACATTCTTGCCTGCTCAAAGTCCTATGCTCACATCTTTGTGGGAGCAAACTTATAAAAGCAGGAATGAGAAAGGGCAAGTGTTTCTGGCACAACATCCCAGCTATTTGTCCTTGTCTGGGAATTTAGACACAGGTGTGTCCCTGTTTCCATCCACAAAGAAACCATTCCAGGGATGGACACCCCCCCCCCATGGATATGGAAACCATGGATAGGGGGAACTCTAAGGCTCCCGTTCACCTATTAGCATTATTTAAATGCTTACCCCCGTGAAAATGTTCTTCCTTTGCAGCGTTGCTATAAGCATACAAGCTTATAGTGATGTGTAGCCTGCATCCGTCTTCCTGTTAGCCTCGACCTGGTCTTGGCATTCAGGCTGCCAGGAGGCAGGATTCACCGAATCCTGGCCCGTGGGCCGGATCAGGCACTTACCAAAATCCCTCCCCTCCATGAGCAGCACGTACTGTTCCGCTATTCTGTTGAGTTTTTCATCACCCAATCTGGGCATAGGGATGCTCTGGGCAGTTGTGTCTATGGCCTGGATGTCCTGGTGCAAACCTACTCGGACGTTAGGCCATAGGATAGACTGCCCAGAGCGTCCCTATGCCCAGATTGGGTGATGAACAACATGGCAGAGCAATGGACCAGTAAGTGCTAATGGGGATGGGGAGGAGACCGGTATCCCCAAGGAGCAAACCGTACTTGTTTTTCAGGACATGGTAATATCAGAGCTCTTTTACAAGACTGCTTAATCCATGTGAATATTGAGAGGCAAAGTCATTTGTGGTACTGTTTCCAGCTCAGAAATGGTTGAATGAACTAGCTAAAGCCTTAATAATTTTTTTAAACACAAAAAACAGAGTTATTTGGATTCTTCCTTGTTATGAAGCACAATTTCCTGAAGACCTCATTTATTTTCCATGGAAATTAAGAAACAGAGACAGGATTTAATTCTGAATGCCAGTTGCAGGGGAGCAATATTGGAAAAAAATTCTGCCTTTCTCTACTGTTGGAAACAGGAGCCTAGACTATGTGGGCCTTTGGCCTGATCCAGCAGGGCTTTGCTTATGTTCTATGTTCTAACACCTGGGTCTGTTTTGTAACCTCCCCCAGGGTATTTGGACTTGATATTCAGGGACGGGATTGTGGCGATGATGTGGCTCACTGGCTTACCTCTTTCCTGAACTCGGAACCATACCGACTGGTGCATTTTGAGTCCCAGATGACTCCGAGAAAATGCCAGCAGATTGAGGCACCCTTTAGAGCTACTGATAAGGTTTGATAGCTGTTTTTCATTGTAAAAATTGATACAGGGATTTTGTTGACTCTCTTCATTTTAAGCAGGGGAAACTTTTCTGAAATGAATGTAAACCTTCTGCTGTCGCTTTTCTGCTTCTGCTCTACCCAAGAGGCCTAACAAAGGCTGTGAATGTGACAAAGATTTAAACAAGAAACAAAACTATGGCCAGCTGTTCACATCCTGCCACATCCACTTCCTGGCACTTCTAAAAGTGGTGCGAAAAAGTTAGGGATTCTGACTCCCTTGCTTTCACTGCATATCAAGTGCTGTTTACGGGGTAGTCACTGCATGGGGTATTCTCTTTGGCCTGCTTGCTTTCTGATGGCTAATCCAGATGATCATGGCTTTCATTATTGCGAGTGATCCTGCATGAGCCTTGGTGCTCCCCCTTGTCCTCCTTTGCACATGAGAGATGGAGAGGCAAAGCTTCACTTTTGCTTCACAGTTCCCTTATTATGTCCAAATTACGGGAACTGTGGCTTTTTCAAACTAGGATTAGTTAAAACAATGGCTTGATCTCCTAGCTAGTTAATGAATCCTAGTCCGAATAAAACCATAGTTCTCTGGACATAATGGGGAACCATGGTTAGTTCAAAAGTGAAAGCAGATCTTGCTTACAAAAGAGGAGAAGGAAGGAGAGGGGTGTGGGGGGAATGTGTGAGCCTGATCCCCATGCAGACTCTTTCTTATTGTGCCATTCTGTCTGAACCAAGCCTTGTATTGGTGTTGAGAGGCATGAGCTGGTGGCACTTTGCAAAGCCAATAAGAAAAGGCAAAGCAGCTGATTTAACAATCGGAAAGTGAGCTCAACTGTGGAATGCCCTCCCAATGAGAAGCACTTGACAGGTATTCCTGTGGACTTCTAGCGAATCTGTTCTTGCAAAGACATTGGATAATGTTTCTGCATTCTTGCAATATAGGTCCCTTATAGTGACTGTGGGCCGCTCTTGGTCATCTCAGAAGCATCTCTGGAAGATCTAAATACCAGGCTGGAGAAGAAAGTCAGTATGCGCAATTTCCGACCAAGTATTACCGTTTCCGGATGCGGTGCTTATGAAGAGGTAAAAAGAGGAAGAATTCAGTCTTCCATTCAGTTCACAGAATAATTAAAAAATGTCTGGGGTCTTAAAAAATGTTTGCCCAGAGCATTGAGACAATCACTGAGATATAGTTATTGTGTCTAAGGCAGTGGTGGGATTCAAATAAATTAACAACTGGTTCTGTGTCCTTCATGGCGGCCGCTGCCTTTCTTCCCTCTCCCAACCTAAAATTAGCAACCGGTTCTGCAGAAGTGGTGAGAACTGGCTGAATTTCACCACTGGTCTAAGGTACATTTCAGTCTGGAGGTTTTACATTAATGGACTTCACAGCATGCCCAGCCTAAGAGAAAAGCAATCTTTTACAAAATTCCAGGGCCAAGTCAAACAATGCTGAAAGAGACTGCCAGTGCTGGTAGTGCCAAAACACAAACAAGGGAAGAGAGTGTTTGTTTTTCACATTTTTATACCAATCTTTCTCCAAGGAGCTCAGGATGGTGCCAACAGTTCCTTCCCTCTTTTTGTCCTCACAACAACCCTGTGAGGTGTCCTAGGCCAAGAGAGAGTGACTGGCCCAAGGTCACCCAGGAAGCTTCTTGGTTGAGTGGGGGGTTGAACCTGGGTCTTCCAGGTCTAAGTCCTACTCCCAAACCACCGCACCATACAGGCTGGACTAACTTGGTGTTAATGAGAATATGAACGCATTTCCAAGGCCTTAGGAAGGCCATAGCCCAGTGGCATAAAATACGCTTTGTCTGTAGCAGGTCCCAGGTTCACTCCTTGACATCTTCAGATGCAGTTGGGAAATCCCTACGGAGCGCTGAATATCTGCAGAGCACCGCCAGGCATTGAAGATAATATTGAGCTGGATGGACCTATGGTTGATTCAGCATTAGATAGCTCTGGATGACGATGCGTCTGCACATTCCTTGGCATTGGCCCTGAAATAAGGGTATTTCTTTTAGGGCTTGCATGTGACGTTTTACTCACTGGTGGTAGTGCCAGGGTTAACGTTTACTGTATATAACTTGGAGCAGGTAATTTACTAGATGCAAGCAAGTGCCTCCATAAATATAGCCTATTGCAATGGCACATAGCAGCTACCCAAGGGTAAAGCTAATGTGCCCTAACCTAACACTGCAAATAAGAGCACAAAAAGTCTTTGTAGGATGGTTAAGAGCTGAAGCAGAAATTGCTGTAATTCGCCATGGGGATGCCTCTGATAACAATCCCACCCCACCCATGCCAAGACTGCACATTTTCTTCATGAGAAAATACTTCACTAATCATTATGTTTTAGAACTTTTGCAGCATAGAAAGGTCACCTTACTTGGCCTTGAAATTCCCAAGCATTTTTCTCATCATTGGCTTGTTATCTTTGAAAATGCTGCTGGTCAGGATGAATCAGGGTTTTCCAGGGCAATGTGATAGATCATGCCAATGCCAGAGCAGGCCGAGAGTCAGAGTTGCAAATGTTTATAAGAGAGCTCTTAATCCTACCTAGCCTCTGGATGTTGTCTTAAAAACGAAAGGGACACATGCAGAACTGAAATTGTTCTTTGGTTGTGGAACTTGCCTCTTTCTTCACATTTGTTTTATCTTGGGACAAACTAATATTTATGCACAGTTTTAAACCACCCTTCCTCCAAGTTGCTCAGTTGGAGGGTAGAAGGTTTAAGACCTGGAAAGATTGGGACTGGGATTGGAATGGGATAGTAGCAGTGGTGTCATCCTGGCGGAATGGCCCGTTCCGCCGTTCCGCCAGTTCTGCGGACGGGCCCGGGCCGCACCGCCTCTCCCGAGGACGGGCGAGCTGCTCCTGGGCCCTCCCTCCCTCCCTCACGTCCCGAATCGCTCTGAAATGGAGGGATTCGGGCGCTGTGAGGCGCAGGGAGGCGTGGCTGCCCTCCGCCATCCGGGTGTTCATCCGGGTGTTCCGGGTCCTGGCGCGCCCGGATGATGTCTCTGGATAGTAGTAGTGCCGAGGCAGAGCCCAGGGAGTTATTCTACATCAGGGTGTACTGTGGAGCGGCAGAGGGGTTGGGTTGGAAATGAGGATGTAGGAGAATACCAGATAGGGCAAGCGAGAGGATAAGGAGGCTGGCAAACTGAGAGGACAGCAGACAGGTAGGTTAGCAGGAAGAATGACTGGAGGAGACACAGTGAGACCTAGATAGGAGCCACACAGACCAGACCGGCTGTTGTCTGCAAAAATATTCAGGCCTGACATGTAAACATTTCTAGCCAGGTTAAGTCAAGAGGAACCAATTGGTTCTCTGTGAAGTACGCCCATGGTGGGATCTGGGAGGACAAAACCATCCCTCCTTTCTGTTGCCTTAAGTGACTCACCATAAGGATGATATGAATCCAGGTTGGAACTCTGGCTGATCCTGTCAAAATGTTAAAACTGAGTTCAATCCAGGGGTGATCTTGGCTGCCAATCAGGGATGCTGGATGGGTATGGCTACTACTTCTGGGGGGAGATCAACTAGGAGTGATCCCTGCTGTTTCAGTGAGCTGTACACTAATCACAGCTTTCCAATCACCACCCTCGGTCCTATTGGGGTGTGTGATTCTCACACTGTAAAAGTAAATATGCTTTACGCTGTGAGAATGAGCAGTATAGGCTCCATGATCAGTGTGGTTGATTTCCTCAAATTCCAGGGAAAACATGTAGCTTAAGGCAGTGGTTATTAAACCTTTTAGACTGGGACCCACTTTTTAGAATGACACTCGTGTCAGGACTCACCAGAAGTGATGTCATTAACCTAGAAGCGATGTCATAGCCAGAAGTTACATAATCAAGCAGGAAGTTATGTCATTGTGACATAATAAAAATGACACTCCTGGAATGCAAACTGGGATTCTTGGACTGCAGCAATAGTGCAACCATGAAACATCTTTGACAGAATGCAAAATTAGGACAAAATATTATGCAAAAGCACTGAACTATAAACAAAATTTAGAAAAAATCCTAACTTGAAAATTCAAATCATTAAAACTGACAAAAGAAATATAGCAAGAGTAACATCTACAGTTTCCAAGATGGCTGCTTTGAGCTTTCCACAACCCATCTGATATCAGTTGCAACTCATCAAGTGTATCCTGACCCACAGTTTGAGAAACACTGGCTTAAGGCATTCATTAGAAAATGGTTGAATTAAATTTTATTTTGTTGTGTGAATTCCTTTAAAACCGTTAGTTACATGCTGGTAAAAACAAAGATACTGAGTGTTTTTGAAAAGACCTTCGGATTTGTCTTGGATGAACATTATAGTATGTACTGTAATAGAGGAGTTACAAAAGTACCTGTATAGTGATCTCCTGTTTTTAGACTAGCAAAAATTTGCATGGGACTGTTAAGAACAGTACATCCAGCTTGTGAGATAGAGAAAGAATTATTAGTGTTATAATTTTTTGTTCCTGGTTTCAACATTTTGTAACATTTATGGTAATATTGTAACTTGTAATAATGTAATATTGTAACTCACTTTGGAGCTGGTGAATGGTTCATTCATTTATGGAGAAATGGTGCCATCTTGTGGTGAAGTGCATAATAAGCAGGTTTGGCACCATGCCTATGACCTAAATTTTATGCTCAATGAGCTCTGATTAGACTAGAATAGAAATAGTTCTCTCTCTCTCTCTCTCTCTCTCTGTGTGTGTGTGTGTGTGTCTGTGTCTGTGTCTGTGTCTGTGTGTTGTAATAATATAAAGATAAGATAGTACTGCACCATCCTTACTGTATTTCTGAGAGAGAAGGAATGAAGGAGGGTAATGAAACCATAAATATATTTGTGAAAAAAATGGAATACTGGAGAGCTGCAAAAGACACTACAGGCATGCCCAGGTATCCACTAGGGTTCCGTTTTGGACCCATCCTTGGATACCAGAAACCTTGGTTACTAGGGACTCCTTTTTTAAAGGAACATGCTGCAAAGTTTTGCTGCAACAAGGTAAAACAAGGGATGTGTTTAATGTTCCCCTATCTTTTTAATAGGCGTCCCAGTATCCATGGTATCTGTGGATAACTGAAACCATGGATACCAAATCAGTGGATTTGAACTTCAGGGCACGCCTGTAGTTATGTTGAATCAGTGACTGACAGTGCAAGCCTGTGCTTTGTTAGTGCCGATGCAGAAGCTGCTGTGCTGTCGTTCGCCGTAGCAAACATTCCATAAAACACATTTGCGCCGACCTGCATGTAAGCAGTGCTAGCAGGAAGGCTTGCACCATCCTGCCGACACTGTGTCCTGACCTGCGGCTGCCAGTGGAGTTGAGTGCTGTGCAGAGTGGTGCAGGGATGCGGGAGGGTGGAACAGAGGCAGGGAGATCTGTGTCTGGGTGGGGAAGAGAGAAACGGGTGGGACAGGCCCAGGAAGGGCGTTACATTGGTGGAAGAGGCCTCCACCATGTCCTATCATCCCTCCCAGGCCTGAAAGCCCGACATGGGGCTATCTGGTTCTATGCCAGTGATTTAGCTGACACAGATCAGAGTAACCCTGTTGAGCAGGCTAGATGTCATAGAAATGACCCTATTTCACTCTTTTTCGGGACGGAAGGACACACAAAGCATCATCCTTTCTGCACTCTGCTCCGCACAAAGGCTTAACTGGTGTGTCTGATAACTTGTTGAAGACTGAAGCTGAAATCCTGTACACACTTTCCTGGGAATAACCCCCAATTGAAATAAATGGAACTTCCTTTTGAGTACGCATGCATAGGATTGCGCTATAAGGGTGGTATCCAGACCTCTGTGTTCATGAGGAAGCCCTTTCCATTGTGCTCACGCAGGATCACCTGCTCAAAAAAGTTCAGCTTCCATAAGTGCCACGCATTCTTTTCCAGAATATGCTTCCGTGAGCTCAGTGGATACAACCCAATGACTCCATTCTTGGGCCAATTTTGAAGTGGAAGAGTCACCACACTCCTCAACTGCAATGTAATGTCTTGTCATATGTTCCCTGGAAAGCTCCCCCCTGTGGTCAACAGTTTTCAGCCTGCAGTAATTTGCAATTTTAGCATCTCATTTACAGAACTGCATTGTGAAGTGGAAAGTCACCTTTTGCTGTTTGTTTCACTTCAGGATGTATCATATTGCATTGGCCTTGAAGAATGTAATAACAACAAGCTTACAGACTCAGAAGAACAGTCCTTCTAGCTAACTATCCTTTCTGTGATGATGGCCAATTCCAAGGATTTAACAACAAAAAAGTCTATTTCACTGTATTATCTCTTGTTAGCCATCTTTAGGTATCTGAAGAATTGTAGCATAGGAGATAGTGAAGACTTGCTCTCCCTCATTGGAGATTTTCAAACACAGCTGGATGATCCTTTATCAGGGATGCCGTAGTCACCTGTAGGGGGTTGGACTAGATAACTTTCAAGATCCCATTCAGCTCTGGCATTCTATGATTTCCAGTCTCATAGTTCATCTACGTTTCTCCCCAACAGAAAAAACATGCACCCATTTTAGTTTCAAGTAACTGCAGGTTAGTAAATAAAAAAAAATTGTTTGGATATTGTGAGTTTTGTGTGAACATTTGTTTGTTGTTTTTCGTTTTCCCTAGGACTCCTGGGACAAGATTATAATTGGTGATGTGGAACTAAAAGGGGCGATGGCATGTGGCAGGTAAGCTGATTCCTAGAAAGAAGGACGATCATATTAAGCTTATTCCCTACAAAACCTTGTTTGCTGTTGCAGGTGTATTTTGACAACGGTTGACCCAGATACTGGCATCATAGACCGAAAGGAGCCACTGGAAACGCTCAAAAGGTAAAACGTGAGAGTGATTGGATCGGCTTGGTGTGGCTTCTGAAATTGACAGTGCAATCCTAGGCAAGTCTACTTAAAAGTAGTTCTCATTTAATACAATGGGACTACTCCCAGGTAAGTCTGTATAGGATTGCAGCCTTGGTTTCTTTTTACATTCTAGAAATGCAGCCTGTATATTCCTGGACAAAATGTTTTGAGTACAGCTACTGTATCTTTCTTTTTCATTTCATATAGTGCTTGGCCAGTCTGCATTTTGTTCTACAGTCTTGCATGGGTAATTGATTTAAAGGAATTCATGGGTTTACTTCTGAGTAAAAATGGTGCTGTATGTCCAAGGTTTTGGTTTGGTTTGGTTTTAATAACAGCTTACCTTGGATCTGGGTATTAAAATGTTGGTGACAAAAATTGTCACCACCTAATGGTATTTATTCCACCTAACGGTAGGCACTATGATTGAACCATCTTCAGTTGTCACTTCAATTATCATGGCATTGATGCTCAGATAGCAAGAATGGTGTGGCATGGCATTGTTATGGCATTGTTTTAGATTCTGAGCAAATTTCCATTGCCTCAGAGATGACTCCGGCCTAAGGTCTAGGATGTTCATCCCAGCATGGCATCTTTCCCCATGGCTATTGGCTGTTGTCTCTGTTGTATCTCTTTATAGACTGTGAGCCCTTTTGGGACATGGAGCCAATTATTTAGCAGTATAAACCACTTTGTGAACTACTTCATGTTGAAGTATTAATATATTAATAGTATTAATGTATTAATAGTAGTAGTAGTAGTAGTAGTAGTAGTAGTAGATTTGAATGTAGCCATAGACTTAGTAGAGTTGTAGATTTAGTGGTGTAGAATTTCGATTTAGTGGTGGTAGTAGTAGTTGTAGCGTTGAGTATCTGTGGCTGCCAAGCCCATGGAGGCGCCTCAGAACACCCCACCAACACAACTGGAAAGCACTTTCAGTTTGGCCGGGTGGGCTGTCCACTGAATACAGTATCCACGGAGTGTGTGTGTGTGTGTTTTTGAACAGATCCCCCGCAGATACTGAGAGCCCACTGTATAAACATACTGAAGTGAAGCTCCTGCTGTGTGAGCACTTGTTGCAATGCAGCTCCTTGAAGGAAGATGTGCAGCCTTGTGCAGATATGGGTGTGCACTGTCACTTTTTGTGTTTGCCTCTAGCATAGCTTCCTAAGCCTGTCCTTCTGAAAGCATATTTGTAGGGCAGTCAGGTACATCAGTTTGCCCTCACTAATTATGACTGCCCTCCCGCCAAGTGCTTTTTAATTAATTCATTACATTTCTAAGGCATTCCTCAATAATCAGGCTGTGTGAACGTCATGATGAATCAGGCTTCAACTGATTTGTTGCTGTTGGCAAATTTTAATCAGTGATGGCAAATTTTTAATTGGTGAGTCTGAAAAGTAAGGGCACACTTCCTTATTTCTAAGGCTATTTTGGCTCTGGTGAATTACTGCCATGACAAGATAAGCTGCTCAAATCAATAAAGGGAACACTTACACAACACATCCGAGATCTGAGTGAACGA
>JAJKFI010000008.1:10311991-10345619 GCA_029204185.1 Lerista edwardsae | reverse complement strand
ATTGTGTTGTTTAAGTGTTCCCTTTATTGTTTTGAGCAGTGTATATTAAATAGGGTCTTTTCCTTTACAGTGAATGGTAGCCTTTTTATTAAATTGCAAGTTATCTTACACTTGCCTCCAATAGCTTCAAAATGCACCTTTGTGGAAGTTTTGGTAAGATACCCATGTGTTTAATTGTAATGGGTTAATTAATCACCCGCTTTTAAATGGATTCATCAACTAATAATTCTTTGAAGGGTTGACAGCGCAAATGATAACACAGAGGATCTAACAGGTTGCCTTCCTGTAATCCGACCTATCATAGAACAGCATCTATCTCAATGTGCTGTAATAAAGCTTGATGGTCTGTTTCAGCAAGTTCAGTGCCTGGGTTTTACTGAGCCTTTAAACCATCATAAATATAGCTCAGTGTAAACTTTTGAGGGGGGCATCATAAATTTGGGTGAGAGAAGGTCCTCCATAATCATTCCAAGGGCTCATCTGGCAAATGCAAAGTGCCTTCTTGGCCTGCGTGGGGAGAGTTTAGCCCGACAGGACACTAAATCAGAGCTGGGTAAATGGTCGAAAGAAAATAATTCTCCTACCACTCTATCTCCGAGATGTCCAAACAGCAAAAGTGATTCCCACCCACCCCCACCAACCTCCATCAGTTACTTAGACTACAGCAGCTATGGAAATAAATTAAAATGTGGCCACCTAGAAGGTTTAAGAGCAGGTTTTAACTCTTTGAAATGCCATTGTGCGTTTTCTACAGTCACCTCGGAGAAGCAAAGGAGGCAATTTTCCCACAAGGTGGAAGACTCTGAGTATTTATTTGTTCGAAATCTTGGTATATTATTAGGAGTACCGCTTTTTAGCAGAGACGGTCAGAACAGCAGCTTGCATAGCAAAATAATACAAGATAACATGATGTCCTACCTTTTTGCCCTGATGGTTCACAAACATGAATTGAAACAAGGTGCTATCCCAAAGTTTAAAAAAACGAGAATAAAATTAAAGAAACTCAGACAGAGGATGTTAAGATCACAGCAGAGAGAAGGAAACTCAACCCAGCCTAGGTCCTGGTGAAACAAAAGACGTGGACCGTTATGCCAAAATGTCAAAGTTGTGTGAGCAGGACATCACACACCTGCCCTCTTTTCTCCACTGCTGCTCCCTTCCCCTCCCCTGTCTCCACCCCCCCTCCACTGAAAAGCTACCCTTGAGGGTCTGGCTGATTCCCATTGATTTTGCCTTCCCTTTGTGTTTGCGGTTAAGTAGAGGCTATAATGTTAGACTGAGAAAATCTAGGCTCAAATACCTGCTCAGCCACAAGATGTAGGATGCAATCCTAAACACACTGTCTTAGGAGTAAGTCCATTGTATATGACCTCAGAATTAGTATGCATAGGAGTGGGATATTCATGGGTTATCTTGGACCAGTCACCATCCCTTTTGGTTTAACCTTCCTTACAGGGTTGTTGTGAGAAATAAAACGGGTGCAGGGGAGGGAACATCATATGCGCATTACTCTGAGCTCCTTGAAGGGCAAGAAGGGAGGAAAAGCCACATTTTTTTTCTCTTGCTATAACTTCACTAATCAAAATTCTTTGCTCTTTGCAGTTATCGCATGTGTGATCCAGCTCTGAAAGATCTCTACAAATCTGCTCCATTATTTGGGAGTCTTTTTGGAGTCAATAGAATTGGAACCATTGAAGTTGGAGAGCCCGTATACAAGATAATTGAATATTAGGAGGGGAATCTTTTATATGGGGAGAATTGTAATCTTAAATATTGTGTACTTAGTTAATAGTTGTAATACTGAATTGTCATCATGTAAAATCCAACCGAAACTCAGCACTTCAGACCCATGGATTTCAATATGAGAGAGTGACTGTACCATTCTTACTCAGTACATGTTGCTGATTATATTCTTACTCAGCAGTAAGATTTCCTCCCAGGATGTACCCATGAGGTACCAGCCAAAAATTCTTACTGGAATTGGTGGAATTTTAAAAAGCTTGACTTTGTGTCCATGTCTTCTCGTAATTTTAAATTGCTTACGCTTTTCTCACACACACACACACACACACACACACACACACACCATATTCTAATTTTAAAGATAACTGAAGAATATTACATGATAATTTCTTAGCATTAACATATAAAACTATTTTCTCAAAAGATGCCTAAATGATGTGGAAGAATTACAAATAGTCCTGTGGCTCATTTAAGGCTTACGACCTATTGTGGTGTACATTTTTGCAGACTAGAAATGCAGGATGTGTTATCATCTGGCTGATAAATAAATGGGGAGAAGATAATTGATTTATTTTTTAAAGTGCCTTTATTTTCTAAACCACTCAGAAGCAATGTGCTTTGGAAAGGTGGTATTCATTGTTTTAAATAAATAACATTATGCAACTAAATGCAGTATCCTTGCACATCACATCAGGATGACCTACACTAAGTATGTTCACAGGCCCTCTGTGAACATACTATGCCTGAGACATAGTCCAGCTAATCTTCCTACTGGAGGGAAGACCATCCTCCTTGGTGGAGAATTGCTTTGGTTTTCTCTAGTTGGTACACTGATAAAACTAAGGGTGCATCCTAACCTGGAGTTAGGCCGGCATAGTTAGGCCAGCAAAGTTTGAACAGCACAAGGGACACTGTAAAGTCTGGCTGGACCACTGTCGGAGTCAGAGAGGCCAGCACACAGACATGTGCCATCTTCCCTGGCTCCAAGAGTGGTCCAAATGTGCTCTACGGTGTCCCTTGTGCTAGCCAAACTTTGCTGGCCTAACTGTGTTGGCCTAACTCCAGGATAGGATTGCGCCCTAAGTTTGCTAAGACTGGTCATGATCCTAACTTGCGCAGGAGCAGGCAAACATAATGTGCCTGTGCAAACATAAACATGTTCCTCAAGCAGCAATTGTTGAGATAAGATGAATGTAGGGTAGAATTATTCTGCTTGTCTGTGTATCTAGTGCTGTAGGTGGGGCTGCCCTTGAAGATAGTTCAGAAACTGCAATTACTGCAACATGTGGTGGCCCGTGTAGTCACTGGAGGTAGTCACTTTTGACTGTCTCCGATGGCTGCACTGGCTGCCATTTCAAAACCATTCAGGGTGCTGGTTTTGACCTTGAAAGTCCTATATGGGGTGGGACCAGGGAATTTGAGGGACTGCCTACTTCCATACAATCTAGCTTGTTTCCTTAAGTCAGTGGTTCTCAAACGTTTTAGCTCTGGGACACACTTTTTAGAATGCCAATCTGTCCAGGACCCACCAGAAGTAATGTCATTGCTGGAAATGCCATCATTGTGATGCTAGAGTCTGCTGCTTTCCTGAGAACGCAGCAATAAGTTGGGTTATTTCTCAGCCATTTTCCAATAGCAAAGTGAATCAGAAAGGAAAAAAAGCCTATTTACAACCTTAACACAAGCAAAACAACCACAAAATAACCACACAGCCCTCTCCCTTTCCAGCATCCCATCTTCCCATATTTTCAATATGGCTGCTCTAGGTGCTTTGTGACCCACCTGCAATTGGCTCATGGTGGGCCCTGACCTACAGTTTGGGCACTAACCCTCTGAAATGCCCTCCCTCTTGATTTAAGAACTGCTCCCTCCTTAGAGACCTTCTGGCGAGGCCTGAAGACACTTTTGTTTAGACAAGACTTCTGAATTCTTGGCCTTTTAAATTACATCTCACTTTTATAGGCTTAGTCCTTTTATCAGGTGGTGGCTGCTGCTCATATGTCTTGTAATAGTTTTTTTTTTAAAAAGTATTTTCTTAATCGTTTGATGGATTTTAGTTTGATTTGCTTTAATTGTGACTTTATGTCTTCTGCACTTTTGCAATGGTGTTTTGTAAGCTGCCTTGGGTCCTTTCAGGGAGAAATGCAGGATAAAAAAAATACTGTCAATAAATAAGTAGAATAAACCCTTCCTGTGTCCAACAATGTTTGTGTCAACCATCCTAACCCTGAGGAGACAAGAGACTGAATGATCACTCAAAGCTCCCATTCTTTCTCAGCTGGAATGTACTATTTTTTAATGTTGATGTGACCCTCTGCATGGGACCGACCCTTTTCTAAAAAAAGGCTCGGGAAGGACATTGGTAGGGGAGAATTAATGGGCAGGGAAAAAGTTAAGCACTCCCTTGTTGCTTACTACCCCCCCCCCCCGCCCCGCAAATACCTTCCCCAACCAGCTTTCTCTTTAGTGCTGAGACAAATAAAGATTTGAGAATCTCAATTTGCCTCGTGGCATACCACTCCTAGCGATGTTTATGACGTTCTTTCCATCTGAAGTTCTCCTTGGATTTTTGCAGTTCTGAATAGTCTGGTCCTTCTTTTCAGAGTAAAGGAACACTTATGTGCCAATTACAATTTACAGGACAAAAGGGAATCTGTTTTTCACATATATATATATATCTGTGAAAATATATATATCTGTAGCCAATATATATATTGGTAGCCTGTAGAACAAAGCAAACAGAAAAGGCACAGCTGCCAATTCCACATTAATTTTAGAAGCTCTCCAAGTAGAGGACAGGTGAGCTGCAGTGTGGGGCAGACTGAAAACGTGTGGAGCAGTAGCAGAATGGCATGAAATGTCTTGTTTCACCTTGAAAGTTTTAGCTCTGCAGTTGGAAGGTTGTTTGTGGCATCCCGGATTACTCTCAAGAATTAAAGGTACTTGCATGAGCAACTTTTGGAAGGGATTGCTACAGCACAGAACTGTAGGAACCCCCAAGTTCCTTGCAGACTGCTAGGCTGGCTGGCACAAACCTTGGTGAGTAACTGCTGATGTAGAACACAGAAATATTGGCAACAAGAGCAGAACAAACAAATCAGAGTGGGGCCTCCTGCAAGACCCACAAGTGTTTCTTTTTACCTTGTCTGGTGAAATTTGTAGCCGATTGAGAGCACAATCCTAACCTGGAGTTAGGCCGGCAAAAGGGTGACCATAAAGTGTGTTTGGACCACTCTTGGAGTCAGGGAGGATGGTGCTTGTCTATCTGCTGGCCTCTAGTGGTCCAAACATACTTTATGGTGGCCCTTGGCTGGCTTAACTTGCTGGCCTAACTGCAGGTTAGGATTGTGCCCTGAATACAACAGTCTTGTAAGCATCTGCGCGCATGCGCCATGGACGTCCTATGACAGCTGCTGGGATCTTCTTTCTTTCATGGGGCTCTGGTTATCATCACTTAGGAAAGCTCTCAGTAAACAACTGCCTAATTGATCGCTCAGCTTTCACATCGCTACCGCCATGCTGTGCTCACGTCTGTGTACCGTTCCTGTCATCCTCATGCCATAACACTGGAGAAGTGATGGCTGTTTCTTGGAGATTCTTTTGTAGGCCTAGTTGCCAAGACCAAAGCTGTAATGGTTTGTTATTATGACCTTTTGTTATTCCATTAGGGCTCAATTGCTTGAAAAAAAAGAAAGAAAGAAAAGAAACGATGTGTGCATACTTTAGGAAAGTTTTCACCCTTTCCATTGACCTGACATCACAGTTTATACTAGAAAATGTATTAATGACAAAGTAGTGTTTTCATGTCAGGAGGACCAACTTTAACAGCTATAATCTGCCCTTAGTCATCATAAATATAAATGTATTGGTAAAACAGATCTTGTTAATGCAGCCAAGATAAATGTTAGCCTATATTTCAAACCAATTGCAGCTCTCTCTCCCCCCTCTCTTTCTGTGTGTGTGTGTGTGTGTGTGTGTGTGTGTGTGTGTGTGTGTGTGTAGAGAGAGAGAGAGATAGAATGTGAGTCAGCTGAATACATTGTCAAATGGTTCTTAACACAATTTCTCTCCCCCCCCCATTTGTTTTCCATTGTCTTTTGGACTAACACTAATGGTCTACTCAAGGCTCTTCTACTTCATACTAACTGAAGGACTTCCTTTATGCTAAGGAAAAGATCACTTATAATAATGAAGATGGTCTTGACGCCTTCACATTTATATGGCACTATTTTCTCTGTCATTTTGATCAGTGACACCCCCCTCCCTGCATTGCCTGGGTTCCTTTACAGTTGCACTTTTTCTTTGCCTGTCTCCTGAACCTCATTTTTTGTTCTCCACTTTTTACTCTCTCTCTGTCTCTCTCTCAATCTGATAGCCTGCTGCCTTTAAAAAAAGAAAAATCTATGTTGGGAGGGAAGGGGGTGGATATTGTAGTTCCCCCCTTTTTTATTAAAGCCAAAACAAATTGTACATTAGAAAATATAAGACACACTTTGTAAATTCTGTACATGATAACTTTCAGGGAAGTAGCGGCATCAGGTTGTAGAGGCCACAACAACAGGGCTATAGGATTCTTTGTTGCACGTGTAGATGTTGCAAAAAAGATGTGTAGAAAGGGAAAAAAAGGCAGGCAAATGAATGGAGATCATAATTTATGTTTTGGAGATAGCCAGTTATGTGGCCCCTGAAATATTTTAATGACCAACTAAAAGTAGAATTTCCTACTTCCCGTTCTGCCTCCCAGTGGGAGCTGCAACGTGGACCCTACTGCTGGGCGGTCTGGGCCAACCCTCCTCACAGGGCAGATGTCAAAATGCATTCAGGCTGTTCTAAGGGCTTGCAGTGAACTCGCGGAAGCAAAGAGAGCTTAGACCTAGTTGGTGCCTGGACAGCTGACCACCAGGTTCCTCCATAAAAAAAGAAAAGCAATTTACTCGGATTTACTTTACAATGTTTCTAACCACTGGTGAGGAGGGCATAATGCTGTTTGGATTTTTGGCCTCAGACACCAACACGTTTCAAGGTATCTACTTACAGGATCAGTTTACTGTCCACAAGAGAGCAAGCACTCTTGTGATGCTTTGAGTAATAATCAGCTCATTTACAAACGTCAAGCCGTGCCTCGCCACTCCCACTCATCCTAGTGAGTAGCCCCCACCTGCAAAAATGATTTGCACTGGGCCCTGCAGTTCCTAAGGCCGGCTCTTTGAAAGGTGCCTCTTGGCCGAGTTAGCAAGGATTCGACACCCTATGTGTGTCTCTCCTTAATGGCACAGACGCTTGCATTTGTATTCACACATTACAAAGTGAATTGTTTCCTGACAAGTGTTAACATACAGTACAATATTAAAAAGATCCCTAAGGATTAGTCTGTATAGCTTTACCACTTATGGCCTAATCCTATCCAACTTTCTAGCGCAGATGCCACTGTGTCTATGGAGCATGCACTGCATTCTGAGGTGGAGGCCTTGAAAGGGCCACTTTAGGATGTCTCCTTCCTGGTCAAAGTGTGTTATTTCACAGCAGATGGCATTGGGCCAACTGCCACCAGGAGTGGACGCTTCTGGTGTATGTATATTCTTCGTAATGCAAAACAACAGGACGTCTGACTTAATATGACCATAGTAGCAGAGATAAAACATCACGTGGAATATTTTTCAAGTAACTCCATGTGATAAAGAAAATATACTGGCCAGCCATCAGCAAGTCTCCAAGATTCTGAGATCAACTCATTCCTGTTTAAAGAGAAGAAGGAAGCACAGCGTAATCTAATGGCACACACACGGGGGAAAAAATTACAAATGTGCCCTTGATTCAATGGGAATGACAAAAGACATATTTAGAGGCTCAGTTTTTAGACCTTAATCCCTTTGGAAAACAATATGTCTCTCAGGAATCCTGGAAGTAGAATAATGGCACACTGTGTTGTTTAACTGCTCTATTATTTAACTACAGTTACTTAAGTCTCTGGAGGGAAGGATGTCATAAATCTCTAAGTATTTGTTCTGGTTTATGGCTGAAAGGAAACGGTGTAACTCTAAATCAGATGTTGTAAACATTTCATGCCTTCATGGGGGCATCTTGGCATTATATGTATTTGGGAAGACAGGCTACCAGGGTTGGATCTTCTCTTCTAATCTGCGTCCATTTCTCACATGACGTTTTGATGGATTGACTGTGCACAGATGAAGCACTTCGACAAATCTGATGCTGACAGGAGAATAGAAACGTACCTTGAAAGTTTTGGAATGAAAATTGGATTTGCCCCACCCATTTTCTTCCCTATTCTTTTTTCCTTTTGCAGCCTGTCTTTGAAATGGCAGTAGGGGCATAGCTTTTTCTGAGCTGGTGGGACACTATTTCCCTCCCACTGCTGCTTACTTTTCTGCATAGTTATTGTGCGTGCCACTTCATTTTCACTGACCCAGGCTAAGTGAACCTGGAAACTGCCTTATTCCTGTGTCTACATTTAGCCTGACCAATTCACCACTACAAGTATGAAATATGAGCCAGTAAAATATGTACTAGATGACACAACTGTTAGACTGATTCACGATTGGTTGGATGACTGTACACAAAAAGTGCTCATCAGTGGCTCCTCATCACCTTGGAGGACTGTTTCATGTGGACTGCGCCAAGGCTATGTTGGCCCAGATCTTTTCAGCACCTTTATCAATGAATTAGATCAGGGGTCTCCAAACCTTTCAGTACAAGGGTCACATTGTATATTGTACACATTTTTGCAGGCTGAAAAAAATTCAGTTTTATAAATGAATGAATGAAATGTAAATGAATGAATCAGTTTTACTTGGATCTTGTGTGTGTGTGTGTGTGTGTGTGTGTGTGTGTGTGTGTAACCAGCATGATGTGATTCAGGACAAAAGAGAAATGTGGCATGTATGAAGAAACAATGCCATGCTTAAACTGAGAAATGATATTGAGTAATGAGTAAAAATGTAGAAATTGAGAAATGAGTAAAAATGTAACATAGTTAAGTTGCTATTATATGGGCTGGATTCAATCTTGGGCTGGGCCAGATTTGGCCCATGGGCCATAGTTTGGAGACCCCTGAATTAGATGAAGGATAAAAGGAATCATCGATTTGCATAGGACACTTAACTGGGAGGAACAGCTAACACTGCAGAAGACAGTAGACACGTTCAGGAGGACCTAGATGGGATGGAATTCTGGGCTGAAGCTAACAAAATGAAGCTCAGCAGACAAATGTAAAGTTCTGCATTTCAGCAAAAAAAAATAACAAACCACACATCAAAGGTACAGTGGGCAATGCCTGGCTTGGTAGTGCAGCCTGTGAAAGGGCTCTTGGTATTGCAGTGGATCACAAGCAGAACATGAGTCAACCGTGATGCTGCTGCCAAGAGGGCTAATGCAACTGTAGGTTGTATAAACGTCGCTTCCAAGTCGGGAGAAGAAGTGGTCCCACTTTATACTCCATGGTGGTCCGACCTCATCTAGAATACTGTGTCCACTTCTGGCTGCCACACCTTAAGAAGGATGCAGCCAAACTTGAGCGAATTCAGAGACAGGCAATGAAGATGGCCTGGGGTCTGGAAAACAGGTTGCATGAGGAAAGGTTGTGGGAACTGTGTGTGTTTAGCCTGGAGAAGAGAATGCTGAAGGGGGGAGCGCATTAGCACTCTTCAAATATCATATGGAAAAGGGCGAATACAGGTGTGCCCTGGTATCCACTGATTCGGTATCCATGGTTTCAGTTATCCCTGGATACCATGGATACTGGGAAGTCTATTAAAAAGATAGGGGAACATTAAACAAATCTCTTTTTTAACCTTTTTGCAGCAAAACCAGTGATGCTCCCCTATCTTTTTAAAGGCATCCCCAGTATTAACCATTTCAGGTTAAAAAGGTGGGGTCTGGAATGGAACTCCAGCAGATACGAGAGCATGCCTGTATTTATTCTCTGCAGCCCCAGAGAATAAAATGAGATATATTGGGATTAAACTGCAGGTGGCAAGATTTAGATTAACTATCAGGAAGAGATGCTCTAAAGAGGATTTTCCTGCTTCAAGCAGGGGTTGGTCTAGATGTCCTTGAAGAACCCTTTCAACTTGAGGATTCTATCAAAGTGGTCTCCTTCACGCAGTACATTTGGACATGCTACAAAACAGAAATGTAGCTACTGCTTTGCCTCAGTAACATGAGTCGCAATGATGGTCAATGAAAAAAGTTGTATTTGAGTGATTCAGGCTGCGTTGTTTTTCCCTTCTCCAAAAGTAGAGGGCAGCCAAACCCAGCGGAATTGCTGAAAGTGAAACAAAGCAAGAGGTATCTTTTGGCAGCGCTTGTTCTGTAGACTCCCAGTAGATTTGAGACAGAATTGTAGTGGGGAAATCAGTTTAGACAATTCTAGGTCCATATTCTCATATGGTGTAGACTATCCAATGATTGGGCTCACCAAACCTGAATGCCTTCTGCTTGCCTAAGTCTCTGTAAGTGCTTGCACCCAGGGCTCTGATGGACCTTCTGGGTATCAAGGGTAGCTCAGATCACTTTCCGGGGACTACTTCTGCTGAGAAGATTCTTGCCCTTCACATCAGCAGATTATGGCTCTGTATTAGCGCTCCTGCAGGATGCAGCAGAGGTAGCTATTTTGGTACCGCTGCTCCTCTGGGAGCCGGGTAGCTCAGGATTGGGTTGCCCATCCCCAGCGCGGGCTGAAGGAATCAAGAGAACCGGCACCAAGTTTGTTTTCCCACCGGCGCCATCTGTAGGACTCTCGGTTCCCAACAGGCCACATCTTTGCATCCCAGCTTCTTCATGCAGCTCTGAGTCTTGTTTTTAATGACTGCAAGTGAACATCTTCGACTGAGTGGGACAGAAGTCAAAGCTCCCTTTCCCATCAATAATTCCGCTGATCTAACTGATGGGCCGAGGCTGAGAAAACCAGGGAGGGTGAAATGGCTTCAGGATGCTTCAAGATGCTAAAGGCCTCCCCATTTTATTTAGATCTAATGTTCTGCAGGGGATTTTCATTACAGAGATGCTGCTTATAAAACCGGGTCTTGCGAAAGCTTTGACAGTTGAGACAGCTATACTGCTCCCCGGACAGCTTTATAATCTGCTATAGAAATTACTCCCAGCTGTTACAAATGTATTAATCAGTGTGATAGTTTGTGTTTTGTTGCCTATTTTAATCGTGGGAGATCCTGGTTTGCAAACATCTGGATGGAGGCGATAATCAAGGCCATAAAATCCAAGGGAGATAAATATGCAGGATGGCTGAGATCTTAGGGCACAGTCTACTGACTGAGTCCTTCCCTGCACAAGTCATAAGGAAGGGAACAGGAACTGAATGAAAGCCTGACGGCCAGCTTCATTTCAGCTGGCCAAGAGACACAGTCGGCCCCAAGTTCACAGGATGTAATCAAATGTGTTGGGACCCAGCTTGCGTTACAGATCCCAGAATTCTGCAGCTGTGCACACTGATCCCTGCACAGCTGGGAAGCAAGGTGACCTCGTTCCTGCCTTGGCCATCAGACAGCATTCGGGTGCAGTCAGAAGTTATGAATCTCTGCCTACACAAGGACTGATTTTGGGCTTCACAGAATCTTGGACAGGGTTTGGCAGTGGTGGGCAAAGAGTAGGTGGTCAACTGACCATCTTTGACTGTCCATTGCTGAAACTGTCCTCCAGAAACTTCACTTCTCATTTATGAACCTTTCATTTTCTTTTCAAAGGTTGCTTCTTTGGACCATTTTATAGCTGGGCAGTCCCTCCCTAGAGTACCAATCCCTCCCTCCCTCCCTTTTAAGGACAAGATGGATCATCACTCTGCAGCAGTTCTGGCTCCCATTGGTTGTTCGAAGCCAAGCCTCCTGCACCTCATGCTAGTTTCAGACCCTGAAAGGTATCACCGAAGCTATGTGTCCCTTGTAATTCTAGGCAGTTGCAGATGGATCATAGACTTGGGAACTGGGTGTAGCATTCAGCTTAGCAAGCATTTCAGGTTATGCTTTTTAAAAATACAAAGCTCTTCACCCTTCAAAGGTATACTTAGTCAAAAGTGATGGGCAATCACATGCAGATTACATAACAAAATGGTACCTTCTACCATGCTAATCACATACCATACCAATACCAATCATGCCATACCAATACCTGTGTTAAGGTATGTCCCCACTTTTGTTGCTAACTTTTAGGGGGTAAGCAAAATCTAACTTGTAATCTCAGGCTTTTAATAGTATTGAATGCCTTTTATGAACCATAGCTTCCAAGGCCCAAGAAGTTGTGTGCCCACTTTACTCTGCACTGGTAAGACCCCACCTGGAGTACTGTGTTCAATTCTGGGCACCCCAGTTCAGGAAGGATGTAGCCAAACTGGAGCAAGTTCAGAGAAGAGCAATGAAGATGATCAGGGGGCTGAAAAACAAGTCCTATGAGGAAAGGTCGAGAGAACTTGGTATGTTTAGCTTGGAGAAGAGAAGACTGAGGGCGCAATCCTAAACAGTGCTGGATTAGCAAGGCAGGCCGGCCAGTGCCAAATCCAACGCTGTTCAGGACGGGTTGGAGCCTCCCTGCAGCAAGGGAGCGTGTGCTCTCTTACCGTAGGGGAGGCTCCAGTCTCCCCTATGTGCTCCTTGGATCTGTGCCCGCTAAAGAGTGGGTGCAGATCCAAGGAGACTCTGCGGCCTGAATTGGGGCCACACGACCTCACTGATGGGCTTAGGAAATGGCCGTACGGCCACCTCCCAAGCCCGCCCAGGTCCTGCCTCCCGCCTCCCACCAATCCCCGTCCCGAAATGGGATGGAAACCCCCTTGCGCTGACCGACTTCGGTTGGCGCAAGGGAGGCACTCCCTCAGCACTCTGAAGCCGACACTGTGAGCAGCGTCGGCTTCAGAAGTGCAGTGCCGGCGCTCCGCCCTTTGCGTCTATGCAATGATGTCATGTTGACGCAAGGGGTGCGCTAGGGTTGTGCTGCCTGAGGGGATATGATAGCACTCTTCAAATATCTGAAGGGAAGAAGGAAGAAGGGACAAATCTGTTCTCATCTGCCTTTGACATTAGAACTAAGTCCAATGGGTACAAACTGAAAGAGAAGAGATTCCTGCTGGACATCAGGAAGAATTCCTTAACAATAAGGGAGGTTCGACAGTGGAACAGATTGCCATGGGAGGTGGTGGATTCTCCCTCACTGGAGACCCTCAAGCAGAGGCTTGATAGGCACCTGCTGGTGAGGCTCCAGGAGAATTTCCTACTGCAGGCAAGGGGTTGGACTAGATGACCTTGTAGTTACCTACCAACTCTATGATTCTATGATTCTATATCTGTTCCTCCCTTTAAAGAAAATGATTGTTCTACTGGTGTTACCGTTTTTCATTGCTTCTGCTTTCTCACATGTGAGCAAAAAAGCAGGGTAGAAATCCCTAAGTGAACAAATGACCCAGCAGTTTTTTTTATTAAGTAAAGCTGTTTTGGGAGGTATTTATAGCAGAGAAGCAGTAGGGGAGAGAAGGAGGAAGTGTAACCCTTTCCTTGTCTACCATGTCTTTGTCCCAATATGACTTCTTATGAGTCTTCATGTTAATTCTTATAAGAATGTGAGTTCTTATGAGGTTCAAAACATGTGTTTGACACCTGAGCGTGTACAGTTCCTGTCTCCTTGGAGCAATATCCAGCAAATTCATATTCACCAGTAAGCTTGTGGAAAGTTGTTGAACATACACCAAGTGGCCAAGAACACCAGGTGTTTGGAAATGGAAGTGGAGCATCCAAGGCATAGTGTGAAAGGCAGAAAAATTAAGCCTGCTATCCATTCTTATAGAGCAGTGTTATTCAAACTGTGGGTCGGGACCCACTTTGTGGGTTGAGACCTGATGTCAGGCGGGTTGTGGAAAGCTGGGAGCAGCCATCTTGGAAACCGCAAACCTTACTCGTTATATTCCTTTTGTGTTAACAGTTTGAATTTTCAAGTGAGGGTTTTCTTTTTTAAAAAAATTGTTTTTAGTTCAGTGCTTTTACATCATATTTTGTCCTAATCTTGCTTCCTGTCAGGGATGTTTCATGGTTGTACAATTGCTGCAATCCAAGAATGCCAATTTGCATTTCAAGAGTGTCATTTTGTTATGTTACAATGATAGCACTTCCTGCTTGATTCTGTCACTTCCTGCCACATCATCACTTCCAGGTTAATGACATCACTTCTGGTGGGTGGGTCCCAACACGAGTGCCATTCTAAAAAGTGGGTCCCGATCTAAAAAGTTTGAATACCACTGTTCTAGAGCAGTGTAAGTGTATTTATATGTAACTTCGTATATACAATCATACCAATGGGCAGCACAATCCTGATGTCAATGTAGCATTGATGCAATGGTGTTGTAGTGATGCTACGTCATTAGTGCTGACACAGGGGTGCCAACTTTGGGGGTCCCCACACCAGTGCAGCAAGCATATCACCTGCAGCAGCAGCTGGGATTTCTATGATCTGGAAGTGGGGTGGGCAGAACAGCTTTACCTTGGGCCCTCCCACCTGCCCCTGCTTGTAAACTGCCTAAAGTGGGCCACCTGGAAGAAGTTGGTGGTGACATTGTCAAGTCACCACCAACTATTTCCAAGTGCCACATGTGGCACCACAAGTGCTTTTCTTCATGAGTGGGGCCCCATGGGGAGGGTGGGGGGCCCCACGGGAATGCCCCACATTAGACCCTGTCGCTCCTAGGGCCGGCCCTGTGCCTTCCAACTCCAACATTTTATGGTTGTATGAATGCACGCAGGTCTCAGGAAGACATATCCTGAACCATATAAACCACGAAAGCATCCTTCATGGTGCTTTGAATTGGTGCTATTCATGTAAAGGGAATGATTAGACTTTAGCCTTCAAAAATGCACTAGAGGTTTCTGCAAGGGAGACATTACCACTGCGAGCATTAAAGAAAAACAACAACCCCAACCCTAGTTTCACCTTACCACTTTGAAGTCACTATAAAAATAAATCTTTTGGGGTATATTCATAGAAATTAATGGAAATCTCAAATACAGCCATATTTCTTTTCCTACCCGCTCAATAAAACATATTACCTTTTTTCCCAACTGGTTTTTAACAATTTTTTTTAATATGAGCTCCCTCTAGAAGAAACCAGCTCTTGTGCAGTAAAATGACTCCAGATGGAGACCCTGGTGCAGCCGGTTGACTCCTTGTGCAGTGTAAACATAGACGCTTCTAGTTCTCATCTTCATGCAGGAAATAAGAAGCATGCTGTTGGCTTCAGAAACTGGAGATTTATTCCACCAAAATGTCTGTTTTGCTATGTGCTTTTCCATCAGCCTCCAGAAGGGCCTCAAAATGAGAGTTTGGTGAATGGGCCTTGTATACTGGTGGATGCAAGTTGATAGACAGTCTGGAGAAAGTAGTCCCAGAGGATTCTGGGCTACAGTGAGATTCCAGGGCCTACCACATCTGGCAGGTCAACCTTGTACTGCCTTTAAAGGTCTCTGCAGTTTTCGTCCAGCTGCCTGCACTATGTCGTACATCCTTGCCAGAGAGGGAAGTGATTTTTCCCACTTAGCAGATGGGAACATTCAAAGAGCAAAGAGATGAGCTGACTTGTTGTAGGGACTCTCATGTGTCCATGGCAATGGGAATCAGGATTTTCTGCATGGGCAATAAAATCACATACATTTTTATATACAAAAAATATACATACAAAATATACACAGGATGCAGCAAGTGCCCCATTGGCACAACTATGTCAGGGCTGGAAAGTTGGTTAGGATTTCAGCCTGGATCACTTATTCAGACTTCCAGTCACCCACAAATTCTCATGAAGAAATGGGGGAGGCACAAGTCGCATTCCTATTGCTGCTAGTTCACATAGATTAGCAGAGTTGGTGAAAGGAGGAAGAAGGAGAGGCATTGATGGCAGCTCAACCGCTCCTCTAACAGGAAGTACCTAGATAATAACTACTTTCCATTTCAGTGGGTTCTCATCCAGTTATTAGGAAGTTAAAAATCTGCTTTGTGATGTCAAAGTTATAGCTAGAGGGGCAACTGCCTGTCAAATGTTAAGAAGGAGTCTGGTGACATCTTGAAGCTTACATGTTTATTGTAGCATAAGCAGTCTATTTCACACAAAAAACGTATGTTGTAATGCAGTGGTTCTCAAATGTTTTAGACTGGGATCCATTTTTTAGAATGGTACTTGTGTCGGGGCCCACCAGATCTCATTAACCTGGAAGCGATGTCATGGCCAAAAGTGACATCATCACGAAGGAAGGTCCGCCATTGTGACATAATAAAGGGCTGGGTAGCCCAACATGGGACTGTTTGAGTCTCCGCTGGCAACGTCGCCTGAGCCTTGTCTTGGGAGAGGGGGACGAATGTCCCCTTCCCCTAAGGAGTCCCTGGCTGCTGCCGCAGATCCCATGGAATGCAGAGGTAGCTAGCCATTTTGTTATTGCTGCTCCTCTGGGACTTGGGCAACTCAGGATTGGGCTGTCCCATGGCTACTTCTCTGGAAACTGACATTACATACATTCGTTGGTCTGACTTCAGGGCCAGATCAAATGGGTTGCAATAACTGCCTGCGGTCTCAGTGTCTTTAGCTTTGTTACTTTTCGCTCCCACTGAATTTGTCCTCCTGTGATCACATGGTTGCTTTTCTTTTTGACAGGTCGAGCAAAACAAGGCAGATTTGGCCTTGTTTATAACAGTTCCAGAAGAAGTCTCTGTTCAGCAAAGTCAGTCTGTCTAGCTTGTCAGCATGAGGACAAAGCCAACACAATAGTTCTGTCTTGTTTATCTCATCGTACTTTTCCTCTCAATGCAGCCATCTGGCAGCAAAGATGTTATTTGCAAAGATAATAAAGTATCCAGGCAATCAACTGCCTTTTATGTGTTTTGAAGGAGTTAAGGGCACTGGTGTCCTCACAAAAAATAAATGGAAGGAAGTTGATCACGACAGTCACTTCTTCACAGAGCGACAAGTTCCCTAGGGAGATTTCCCTATAGTATAGTTGTGCCCTTTCAGTTTTGGGGCTGGCTGGAAGGGCAGTGGTGACACGGTAAAAGCAGGCTTGTGGAATTCCAAGTGTATGCTGTTGCTTTAGGGGGACTGATGCTGCTTCAGGACTGGTACTGCTTGTCCATTTGCCCCTATTATTCTGATCCATTCATTCTGTATACTTGTATTTCAACAGAGATAACAGAAGCACCACCCCAATCCTTTGATAGCCTCTCCTCTCAAAAAACAGAAACACACACGACTCGATAAAGTTGTGCTGCTGCTCAAGGAAGTAATGAGTGTGGAACATGGATTTCCATAGGATAACAGCAAGCCTTCTGAGATGGTTTGTGGTTTCACTGTCAGCATCTGAATCTGCCTTGTGTTGAGCCAGAGAGGTTGGCCCATACTCTGACAGGCAGGAACTCCCCGACATCTGTGAAGTGGAATTTTTCTAAGTTGGAGATGCTGGGAATTGAACCAGGGAGCCTTCTGCACCCCGAGCCGTTGCTCTGTCACTGAGCTAAGCCTCCCTTCCCTTGTCTGCAGCCCAAAAAAGGCCCAATAGCTGCATATTCTACAGATTTATTATTGTGTATGTCTCAGTTATCCCCCCAACCAAAACCACTGGAATCCCATATGAGTTTTTCCAGCTTATACTATTGAGACTTGGAGGTCATTTGCTCCCATCAGCCTTAAAAGTGGGATGATCTATGACAGTCATTCTCCCCCCTGTTCCATTTCTATTTTATTATCCTCATTCTTCTTATTAAAACAATCCAGATTGTCCAGGCACTAGAGAATGGGGGCCACCCTTTTGCTCTCTGTCCCTTTCTAACTAGTCAGGGTGATCATTTATATGGGAAAATATTTTTGTTCCAATTTCTCATCCTGGGTATTTCTTCTATTTTTACTTCCACCTTTTGCCTGAAAAGTTGGTGCTAGCATTATTTCACTAGGGTAATTTACCTTTTGACCTTGGGAACAGGCAGAGACTGGGAAACTGAGATGCTTTGATAAAAGAACTAAAAATATTATTTAAGGAAAACAGTACTTGGCTTTTTTGATTGTATGGCAAGTGGCATAGCTAATAGGGGTGCAAGGGGGGCAATTGCACCGGCAGCAAGTTTTAGGGGGCAACAAGCTGAGCTTGACACTAGTGGCCAAAATGATGAAAACCTTGTTAAGTACGAATACCATCATGTTAAAAAGGTAATTTAATGCAAATGCAATGAAACAAATCATGTTGGAATATCTATATTCTATCAAAAAATATGACCAATTAACCAGAAAAACTTCTATTTATTTACTTAATAAATTTGATTTAATTGTGGAGTGGGGGGAGGCTAAAAAAATCTTCCTTGTAGTAAATGCCTTAGCTATAATACTGGGCACAATCCTTTTTCCTCTAAGAGTCTTCCATATCGTTGGGGGGTGATCAAGAGACCTCAAAATACAGGATGTCCATACAAAGCATGAGTTGGAACACCTGGAGTTGAGGGGACATAGATCTCAATGCCCTGGGGTAAGTCTGAGCAGCTGGAATAGATCCACTCAGCTGGTGCCATCTATATACCTGGTGCAAATCCATGATGATCTGGGTCAGAGGATCAGGTCCAGAAAGGGGGATAGGACACAGTGTGTGTACTGGTGCTGCTGATCCCACCCCCCTTCAGGCCTGATCAGAGCACCTCTCACCCCTGCCTTGTTACTCTCCTCTGCACCCTCCTCCCACCCTTGCACCACACTTACCTCCTCTGTTGGGCATTCCTCCATGTGCTGGCGCCAGCGGGAAGGCTCCAGCCTTCCTACTAGTGCTACTAGAAGGGGTGCTATCGCAATGCGCTTTACAGCACTTTTGCGACAGCCTAAATCGCCACATTGGTACAAGATTATATCTGTTATGTGTTGGAAATTCTGCACCACGAGATCAGAAACCTTCTCTCCAAAATCAATTTGGCCTTCATTAATAAGTGTTATAAGAGGACATTTATAGAATGAAGCCCTGCTATATAGAGCAAAGATAGATCTTTGGGGAGCTGTCAAGGCTGAGAAAGAACTCATTCCCACCATTACTCTGTTCCAAATTATTTTCAAAAAGTAGCGTCTGGGGACCCTGTCGAGGTACGTGGAAAGACTAGGAAACGAAGAGAAGGGAAATGAATTGGGGTTGCATAAATGGGGACTATGTAAAGGTCGGCTACAGAGCCTGCTGAATTCTTTCCAAGGGCTTGAAGAACTCCTCAGTGAGGCCAGTTGTGAACTCTAGGCTTTCACAGCACTGCGGACACTATTCTTTCTGCAGTCCTGCAAATAGGAAGTCTCCTTGCACCAATTGGGCCAGATGACACTCTCTCAACTCAAAAGGACACAAGCAAAATCTTGCAAATCAGAGCAAGAGTCCATCCATCTAGCCCAGCATTGCATTTTCAACAGCAGCCAGAGCCTTTGGGAAGCAGCCTTTGGGAAGCATCTAGCACTCTCTGTTGATAGATTTATCCTCTATGTATTAGTCTAACCCTTTTTTAAAAAATCCAGCCTAGTGAACATAAGAACATAATAAGAGCCCTGCTGAATCAGGCCAAGGGCACGTCCAGCTTCCTGGATCTCACAGTGGCCCACCAGATACCTCTGGGAGCACACAAGAAAAAAAGATACCTGTATCCTGTTGCCACTCCCTTGCACCTGGCTCTCAGAGATAAGGCTACCTCCAAAACCTGGAGGTTGCATTCAGTCATCATGACTTGTCACCTGTGATGAACATTTCCACCATAAGTTTGACCCTTTCAAAGGCTTGTAGGCCAGGTGCCATCATCACGTCCTGTGGCAAAGGGTTCCACATATTAATTGCACACTGATGAAGAAATAAGTGAGTGGTCAACATTACAGTCCATGAGCTAATTATCTGTTGTGTAAAGTAGTATTTCCTTTTTCTGTTCTTACTATTATCTATTAAAATCACAGTAGCGCTGATTATAATTATAATTATATAGTATTAGAGATGTATGAGAAACAGCTCTCCTTATTTCTCAGTATACCCTTCATAATTTTACAAACCTCTGTCATGTCTCTGCTTACAAATATTTTTGGCTGAATGTAGCGAGCAGAGCTTTACCATTTACATACAAGGATTGTTTTGCAACCCTTTGATCAGTTGGTTGCTCTTGTCTGTATCGTTCCCTCTGTTGTGATCATCTTTTTGACAATACAATCTTATGCACTCAGTTGTAAGTCCCATTATGTTCTATGGGGCTTGTTCGTGTATGTAGGATTGCCTCCTGCTATGGAGTCACCAGAAGCGTAGGCAATATTTCAAACATGGTTATACCATCAGTTTTTAAAAATCCCTTCCTGATAATTCCCAATGCGGAGTTTGTCCTTTTCTCTGCTGCCACAAAGAGATGATATGTTTGATGAGCTGCCCAGTCGGGCCGGCCCTTCCATGAGGCCAACTGAAGCAGTTGCTTCAGGCAGCAAATTGGTGGTGTTTGGGTATTCACCTCTGCCAGTTCAGTCATTTTCACTCCTCCCACTCCTGAATTGGAAAAGGAAGAGGTGGACAGAGTGGCAGAAGAAGTATGGAGAAGAGTAGAGTGATGGGCTAGAGAGTCTCTGTGGGGCAAAGGCTGGCACAGCACCAGGTTAAGGAGGGCAGACCCTTTTCACCCCAACACAATGTCTTTTCTAGTGGCTGTTGGTAGTGTTCTGCATTTGGGACAGGGAGTCATTTCATTATTATATTTTACCTTGCTTGTAAACTGCTTTGTGAACTTTTTGTTGAAAAGTAGTATATAAATACTCTTGATTGATTAACTGATTGATTTGGCATACCGCCCACCAAGATGTCTTGGGTCAGCTTTACAGCACAATCCTAACGTCTACGCAGCGTCAGCACAACAGGGTTGTGGGGACACTGCACGCTTAGTGTGAATGCTGCGCGCTTAGCGCAGATGTGAGGGTGTGGATAGGCAGCCCTGCATCGGTGCTATGGCCATAGGACCGGCGCTGCTGGCAATGCCGGCCCTGTAGCGCCCGCGCAGCACCTCCCTAGCATTGGTAGAAGCCGGCCAGCGTGAGGGAAGTGCCATGACAGCGCACCTCGGGGATTGGTGGGAGGAGGGCGGAATGTGGGCGGGACAAGGGCAGGACATGGGCGGACCACGGATTTGGCCGTAAGGCTGAATCCTAGGCCCGTTCAAGAGGATGCGTGGCCCCGATTTGGGCCACGCGGTCTCCTCTGATATGTGCCCCCTCTTTAGTGGGCGCAGATCCAAGGAGCGCATTACGGTAAGGGAGGAGGACAATTACGGTAAGGGAGCGCATGCTTCATTGCCGTGGGAGGCTCCAGCCTCCCCCCCACTCAGCGTTGGATATGATGCTGGCCGGCTGGCCTTGCCATTCCAGCGCTGGGTAGGATTGTACCCTTAGTCACAGTGAATATAGACCCTCTTGGGCATATACATGAAGCTAGGGTTCCTTTCCCCACTGTGTATTTCTGTGCAACACCAGTGGTTCTCAGACTTTTTAGCACAATGACCCATTTTATAGGATGACAATCTATCCAAACCATACCAGAAATGATGTCATGGCTGGAAGTGCCATCATTGTGATGCCAAAGCCTGCTGTTTTCCTGAGAATGCAGCAATAAGTTGGGTTATTTCTCAGCCATTTTCCAATAGCAAAGTGAATCAGAAAGAAAGAAAAAAGCTTATTTAAACCATAACTACCTCGACACAAACACAATTACCACACAACCCTCCTCCTTTCCAGCATCCCATTTTCCCAAATTTTCAATATGGAAATTGGTTTGCGACCCACTGGTGGGTCCTGGCCCACAATTTGGGAACCACTGACTTACACTGATGCTCATTTGCTATTTCTTTGCCCAAACATCCAGTTTGGAGAAACCTTATTGGAGCAGGTTTGGATTAACCAGCTGGAATAACTTGGCTACCCCACTCCCCACCCTTAATTCAACACTATATACAAATCAGTTAAATAGCACTGATCCTAGTACAGATCCTTGGAGGACTGCACTATTCATTGCCGACTTCCCTCTATTGTAAAGATTGTCCATTTATTCTACCCTCTGCTTCCTGTTCAGTCACCAGTCAATCAGAGGACCTGCCCTTTTATCTGTGGCTGCTAATGTTTACTGAGGATCCTTGAATGAGGTGCTTTGTCAAAAGCGTTTTTGGAAATCCAAATATATCATGCCTACTAGACTGCCCTATCTGTACGCATGTTGACAATTGCAAAGAATTCTGAAAAGCTGATGAAGCCGGACTTCCCGGCTGATGCTCTGCTGATTTTCCTTATCCATTTACTAGAGACAGAAGTTAAGCAGGCCATTCAGTAATTTCCTGGATCCCCCTTAATTTTTTTTTTAAAATAGTACTACATTGGCTACCCTCAAAGTCTGTGTTAAGAAACTTTAATTTTTGTTTTAAAAAATCATATGTGATATTGCTGAGTTCCTTCCACCCTAGGGACTTCTGCTGGCACAAACACACTGGTTTGACTGATCATGATCCTCCTACCTTCCCTACAGTCCAATCCTATTGGGCTGTCCCACTGGCTGCAGAAAAGCAGACATACAGTGTGCTCCAGTACTGAGTGCTGCCAGACTGCCGGCAACTTGAAGCCTCCCTCTCTGCCCCCCACCAGGCATGGTTTCAAGCCTTTTCAGCATGATTGCACTGGGGGTGGGGGGAAGGATAGGATTGGGCCACTAGTTCCTGTGTTGCAATAAACCAGCGGTTCCCAAACTTGTGTGCTGTGCTGCACTCACAGGAGTTCCAGGGGATGTCTCCAGTCGTGAGATCCAAGGTGGTGGCACCCAAGTCTTGCAAGATTTGGCTGGCACCATCTTGGATCTTGCCAGATCCAATATGGTGGCACCTGGCTGCACTAGGAGGAAGAATGCTGTGACCCTGGAAAGTTTGAGAACCACTTCAATCAACCAAGCAATGAAAGAGGTGTGTGGATCGGTGGGACAACTTTCTGGGAAAAACTAGGTACTGGCAATCAACCAAATAAAAATGGCAGCAATTCAGAGCGCAATCCTAACCGGTTAGGCCAGCAAAGTTTCACCGGCATAAGGGCCACCATAAATGGCCTTTGGACCACTCATGGAGGGTGGTACATATCTATGTGCTGGCCTCTCTGACTCCAAGAGTGGTCCCAAATGCGCTTTACGGTGGCCTTCGTGCCGGCCAAACTTTGCTGACCTAACTCCAGGTTAGGATTGCGCTCTCAGCTATATAGGGTGAACGGAGCTGGGCAAAATGGCAGGTATTCTGAGATACTCCCATCATCACACCCTGTAGTTGGCTATGCTAGTGAACTCCATAGTTCAGTATGTCTCAGGTTCAGTATGTCTTTATGTGAAATTCTCCTGCCTTTTCCACTAAGCAACCACACTTGGAGATTGAATTTAGGATCTCATATGTACAAAATATATGCTATTCCATTGAGCTCCAACTTCTCATTCCCCCACCCCCCACTTTAGCCTGGTCTATATGGCTAGGTCTATATAAAATTGTGGGGGGAAGATGGTGTTTCATGAAGTAGGCCCTTGAGTGAACAAAGGCCCTAGGATCAAACTTCTTTGTGACCAGGGCTTCCAATAGGCAGTGCAAGGGGGTACATTTTACCTGGGCCCAGGGTCAAAAGAGGAGAACCAGAAATTTCCTGGGATCTTATCTGGCCTCATGCAGAGTGAAAGATGGAGGCCAGCCAACTAAGAGGCCAGGTGGGTAGACCTGGAATCTGCATCAGAAAACTGGGGTCTGAAGACAACTGTTGCCAACTGTTGTCCCCATCTTGCTTCGCCCATTTCCACCCACCCCCAACATCACCCTCTGCTGCCCTGTTTTGCCCTCCCCCTTTTAGGAAAGGGTCTAAGAGAAATTTTGTACCGTTTGATAAAATCCCTCTTGGAGACCCTGCTTGTGACTGTGTAGTTGGGGTATGGGTCTCTGATGTCGGTTTTAATCCACTGCCTCTTTCTTTTTAAAATTTTTACAGGCAGGACCTGAAAGATGTAACTGGTGACCCTCACCCTCTCCAAGGTATTCCTGAACCCCTTGCCTCCTGTCTCCTCTCGAAGTGTTCCTTTCCTGTGATGTTACAGTGTGGGTTGCCTTCTCTAGAGCAAGACTTGGTCCCGGCACTCAGTCACCAACATATATGTGTTCTATATGGCCTGTCCTGACCACTTTCAGAGCACAATGCTGGCAACAGGCCATAAGGCCTTCTTCCAACCTTCCTGTTCCTCCTAAATTCACACAGCAATTGGCTCTAAAACTGATCTCAGGCAAACACTTCCTCATGTACATCAACAATGCAGCAGAATAGTCCCAAGCAAGCATAGACCTCAAGCTTATTTTATCTCCAACTGTAAGTAATCTCCCTCCACAACAAGAGGTGGGGCTCAGTTGGCCAATCACATGTGATATATGACATCCTTTTCTCCCATTGTAAGTAACAAAGATTATAAGCACTAGATGGTATTAATCAGTCCATTCATTCATTCTGTTCCCCCCCCCCCGCTCCAAACTTTCTTCCCGAAAGATCCACGCAACAATAACAAAACTTTAAAACCACTGCAAACTTGAAAAACAAATTGAAACACACATCAGACCATATTCTAAAGTAACACTAGAAAGATGGAGGTTGAAAGCAGAGGCATACCTAGAGGGGGATCACAGCACTAAGTTTTGTAAGCAGCCACTTCTCCTCTTCGGAGCTAATGCAGCCTCCGTTTTGCTGTAGCCCGATGGTCCTGAAACCCACTGGGACCCACTTTGTAGAAAGACAATCTGTTCGGGACCCACCAGAAGTGATGTCATTGTGACAATACAACCTGTTCCTTTCCTGAGAATGCAGCAATAAGTTGGGTTATTTCTCAGTCACTTTCCAATAGTAACGTGAATCAGAAAGAAAAAAGCCTATTTACATCCTTGACCCAAGCAAAACAACTGCAAAGTCCTCCCCCTTTCCATCTTCCCATCTTCCCATATTTTCAATATGCCTGCCCTAGGTGCTTTGCGATGCACCTGAAATTGGCTCGTGACCCACTGGTGAGTCCCAACCCACAGTATGTGAACCATTGCTCTAGCTGCTTGGAATGGCTCTGAAGAGGATGGGGAGTGGCTGCTTGCAAAACATAGGGTGCAATCCTAAACTGGAGTTAGGACGGCACAGTTGGGCCAGCAAAGTTTGGCCGGCACAAGGGACACCGAAAAGCACGTTTGGACCACTCTCAGAGTCAGGGGGAATGACACACATTTGTGTGCTGGCCTCTTTGATTCTGAGAGTGGCCCAAACATATTTTACAGTGTCCCTTGTTCTGGCCAAACTTTGCTGGCCTAACTATGCCGGACTAACTCCAAGTTAGGATTGCGCTCTTAATGCTGTGCTGCCCTATAGTTATGCCTCTAGTTTAAAGCAAAAACCATGTCTGCACTCATCCCATTGTTGCCCAGATCAACAGGTTTTGAAGGTTTTTCTACTGTTTAGGAGAAAGCTGCAAAACTCCTTTGACCTGGGGTGATAGTGAAGCAGTGAATGCCAGGATGCAAACCTCATCAGACGACCCTAACATGGGAAAAGAAGCTGCATCCCTTGTTTAAGAGAAGGTGCTCTTTCATGTAACTTGGCCACCTCTGAACACATTCAGCTCAATGACATCTGCAAAGTGCTTTTAAACACAATAGCAACGAGAAGCTGGTGTTCTTGGATTTGAGTTACGAAGGAGCGTTTTTATTTTTTCCCTGCCAAAGACAATAATTTTCCTCCTCCCTCTCGTTCAAAATAAACATTTCCCTGGAATGTGCTACAGCAAATGGCTGACGCGTTATTATATTTCATGCAGCTTTCTAAACAATTTTCAACCCTGCTGGCTCACTGTCAAACAGAAGGCGACCAACAATAGCAGAATCCCATTAAAGCGGAGAAGGTTCCTTCCTGAGGTGAACATGGCCAGAAATAGTAATCTTGGCTTGCATTTCAATTTGGCACAAGGGACTAATAATGCATGTTCTGCTAATGGAAATTATCTAATTTCATCCAAGTGCGGCTCCAGAGAGAGCTGGGCTGACGCACAATCAATATAACAACATTCTTCTTGAAGAACTGAACAATAGAAAGTTGGTTGGATTGTGATGAACAGTGTGGCCCTGAAGAATAAACAGAAGGTGTAAAAATAGGCATCTAAGGCAAGGCACGGCAGACTATTTTTCATTCAGAGGGATTGGTGAGTTCTCAGCTTTGCTTTGGAGCCCTTCATTGGACTGTGCAGGGAAGGCCATTAAGAACAAACAGCCCCACCTCTTTTTCCATCTGGGCCTGAATGTACAGAGGAATGCATTGCATTTGCCTTCTTTGCTCCAATCATGCAATTCCCACTAGCAAAGCGAAATCATTTTTCCGCTGAGCAGCCCCGTGAACAAAAGGCTAAAGGGAACTTTGGATTTTGTCTTGTTTTTATGGGTTCACAGAATGATCAAATCTTCCCAAGTGTTTGAAGCATTATATTTTCAAAATAAAGCCGCCCATCCTTTCGGCACTGCACCCCACAAGCGTCTAGAGATTTGGAGGAAATGGCAGAAGACTGTTTACAAAGATGCATGGCTCGGTTGTATTTTCTGACCAGCCCTGTACTTGCAAAGGCTTCCTCCAGAGTAGAGCCCAGTGTCATGGGGGGGGGGGAACTGTGCTGCTACGTCCCTGATGTATTTCATGCTGGATTGCCTATGTGACAAATAGGGTACTGCTGACTAGGGTTAAGAACATAAGAGGCAATGCTGGATCAGGCCAAGGACCCATCTAGTTCATGAGTTCCTGTACCTCACAGTGGCCGATCAGACACCTGCAGGAACACTCAAGACAACAAGATGTCTGTATCTGGTTGCCACTTCCTTGCATCCAGCATTCAGAGTTAGGTTACCACTAAAATGCAGAGGTTGCTGTATTGGAAAAGGCAGGAGCTACCCCCAAGGAGTGAGGGAATGGTATCAGCAATGGCCCTTTATCCAGGTAAACCAGGGATTATGGGGTTAATCCCAGAACTCCTGCAGCAGGAACACAGCTGCAGGCTGATAAGGGCTCTGGCTCTGAAGGGAGGTTAGCACAGGTGCAGATGAGTGTGGCTGATGAATTAAAGCCTGCCCACTGATTGGCTGGCCTCAGTATAAAGCTGGAGGCAGGAGCTGGAGAAAAGGACCTGGGAAGGTGTTGGAGGAAGCACCTGGGAAGGTGCTGGACTGTTGGCGGGACTGCCTGTCTGAAGGACTGAGGAACTGGCTAAGATAAGGTTGTTTTGGGACATTGGGAATTGTTTTATGTCTGCCACGCCCCTGGAGCCACCAAGTGGAGGAGGCAGTTATGGCTTGGGCAAGCTGACTGCCTATTGGTGGTGGGGTTTGTTGGTGCTAGACTTAGTTTGGAGCTAAGCCAGTGATGAGGGCAGTCTGGAGGAGGCTGGCCAGCCGGTGATCCCAAGCAAAGCTGCTGGAAGAGAGGAGGCCCAGTCACCCAACTGAACCCCCTCCCTCTTGTCTATCTCTGAGGCAGCTCTGTGGGGAAACTAGTTAGCCGAGTGTGGGCATTAGGGCCCTTGGCGTGGCCCAGCAGGGAATTTGGCAGAACAGTTGCACATCATCAGCCTGGCTTGTAACCTGTGACAGACTTTCCCTCCATATATGTGTCCAATTCCTTCAGGTACCATCACTGCATCCTTTAGCAAGAAGTTCCACAGATAAATCCCTTGTTGGGTACAGCAATATTTTAATTTGCCTATACTAACTTCCCTGACGTCCAGTTTCAGTGGATGACCCTTGGTTCTGGTGTTGTGTGAGAGAGAAAAGACTGTCCCTCTATCCATCCCAGGCATAATTTTATTTCAGTGGTATTCAAACTTTTCAGACTGGGGCCCATTTTTTAGAATGGCACTTTTTAGAATGGCACCCACTGGAAGAGATGTCATTAACCTGGAAGTGATGTCATAGCCAGAAGTGCCATCATCAAGCAGAAAGTGCTGTCAGTGTGATGTAATCAAATGACACTCCTAGAATGCAAACTGGTATTCTTGGACCAAAGCAAATGCACAACCATAAAACATCTTTGACAAATTAGGACAAATATGATATAAAAACACTGAACTAAAAACAAAAATCTTTTTTAAAAACCTCACTTGAAAATTCAAACTGTGAACACTTACAAAATATAGCAAGAGTAAGATGTGCAATTTCCAAGATGGCTGCTCCCAGCTTTCCACGACCCACCTGATATCAGGTTGCGACTCACCAAGTGGGTCCCGACCCATAGTTTGAATAACACTGCTGTATCTCAATAATGTGTTGTTGCCCCCCGGTGCCTTCTGGTTGATGCCATTTGATCACAGGAGAGGGTGTAGAAATTACCTCCCTTCGGGCCCAATCCTATGGCCATACCACCAGCACTTCTGCCGCAAAAGGTGCTATAAGGCACCTCCAGTGTCAATGGTATGCTGTTACCACTGATACTGGGCTAGCATCAGTCCAACACCATGCCCACATCACCCAGACATGGCAACACCAGCTGGTGAGCAGTGAATGCACTGGTTGCCAGGATTGCGCCCTTTCTGGGAAGGGCAGGAGGGCGTTCCTCGGCAGGGGCAGAGTCGGGGCGGACTGGTAGCAACCCTTGCTGCCGGATCCTATCCTCCATGTCAGGCCGTGTTGCCCTTTGTCTCTGTGCTGGCAAAATAGTGAGGAGACCCATCACCTGCCCTGAGCCCTTACCCGGGGAAAGGGGATTAACAACCCTTCCTCCGAGGAGCCTCCGACGACTGTCTGGTGTTGGTAGGATGCAGTAGTAGCCACTTGGCTACTGCTGGTCATATGACTGCACAGGCAGCTCAGGATTGGGCTGCCCATATCTGGGCCTCCCTTGTCTTTGAGGCACCAGAGCTCTCCTACAATGAGGCTAATGGAATAAAATAGACAATTCCCATTAATGTGTTCCAGCATTAGGATAGGATCGAATATTCATACACAGTTGATTCATACAGTCATATCTCTCTGGAGGCTTCCCATTACTGCAATCTCTTCCAGAAGATGCCCTGGCAAACTTTCCAAGGAGCTCCAATTGTGGGAAGCAGCACCATGTGCGCATCTCCCTGTGACCTCAGCATTCCTCCTTGGCAGATCACTCAACAGCACAAAGTCTCTCATGGCTAACTTAAGAGATCCTACAGCAGAGTCAGATGACATTGGGACTTTGCAAGCCGCCTTGGGCAGTTGCTCCAGCATGGGAAAGGCGGAAAATGAATTTCAAAATAAATTGAATAAATAAGGAAGCCCACACCTGTAGCGTTGGTAGTCATATAGTTATTACTAGCCTTTTGTTACCCGGGTTGCCCAGGTAACAAATTATCCCAAGCTTCTAGGCAAGCCCAGAAACTATGGATTTGACACTAATGTTGGCCGTTTTTGAGTATTTTTACATGGCACCCCTTTGCACCCCCACCCCTGGGGGCACCAGCGGGTTGTACCCCCCCAGTATTTGTCACCAGACCATAAGGCATACACATGCCGAGTCTGGTGCCAATTGGTCCAGGTGTTCCAGCAGGGCATGGCCGAACCTAGACTCCAATGGCGTCAGGAGCTTCGCCGCTCATCTTGGCGATCCCAGAAACTACAGATTCGATGCCAATTTTGGCTGTTTTTGACCATTTTCATGTGGGGCCCCCTGCGTACCCCCACCCCTGGGGGCTCTAGGGGGGCCTGACCCCCGCAGTGTTTGTCACCAGGCCGCCAGGCATCCGCATGCTGAGTTTGGTGCCAATTGGTCCAGGCATTCCAGCAGGGCATCGCGGATGTTTTGTTTAGTACCCCTTCTTGCCCCCCCACACCGGGGGGGGCCAACCTGGACTCCAATGGCGTCAGGAGCGTCGTCCCTCATCTTGGCGACCCCGGAAACTACGGATTTGACGCTGATTTCGACCGTTTTCGACCGTTTTCACGCAGGGACCCCCGTGTACCCCCGCGTACCCCACCCCTGGGGGTGTGAGTGGGGTCTAACCCTTGCAATGGTTGTCGCCAGACTGCAAGGCACACACATGCCAAGTTTGGCGTCAATCGCTCCAGGCATTGCAGGAGGGCATGGTGGACGGTTTGTTTTCTACCCCTTTTTGCCCCCCCCATGCTGAGGGGGGGCTGAACCCGGAGTCACACGGCATCGTGGGCGTCGCCGCTCATCTCGGCAACCCCGGAAATGACAGATTCGACACTGATGTCAGCCATTTGCGATCATGTTGACGTTTCAACCCCCCTGCACCCCCTGGGGGGCCTAGGGGTGTGTGACCCCCGCAGTGTTTGTCACCAGGCTGCAAGGTGTATGCGTGCCAAGTTTCATGTTAATCGGTCCAGGCATTGCGGAGCCTATGCGGAACATACGTTCAAACACATATTCTCTTTTATATATAGACTAGCTTTTTGTTACCCGGAGTTGCCCGGGTGTTTATATCTCCCATCCCTGACCCATCTTCCAATTTTGGGCGTTGTCGACCATTTTCACCTGGGGCCCCCCGCGCACCCCCACCCCTGGGGGCACTGGGGGGGCCTACCCCCACAGTGTTTGTCACCAGGCCGGAAGGCATACGCATGCCAGTTCTGGCGGCAATTGCTCCAGGCGTCACAGTGGGGCATGGTGGACATCTCATATTGCACCCCTGCCCGTCCCCCACATTGGGGGGTGCAGACCCAAACTCCCACAGCGTCGCAGTTTGCCTCGGTGACCCCAGAAACTACAGAACCGAGGACGATTGCATCCATTTTCGGCCATTTCCACGCGGGGGCCCTGGGCCCCCCCAGGGCGCTAGGGAGGCCTGACCCCCAGAGTACCTGTTGCAAGGCTGGAAGGCATGCGCATGGCGAGTTTGGTGCACATCGGTCCAGGCGTTCCAGCAGGGCATGGCAGATATTGTGTCTTGCACCCCTTCCCGCACCCCATGCCGAGGGGGGTGAACCCGGACTCCGACGGTGCCAGGAGCAACCCCGGAAACTATGGGTTCGATGCCGATTTTGGCCGTTCTTGACCATTTTCACTTGGGCCCCCCCATGTACCCCCACCCCCGGGGGTGCAAGGGGGCCCCGACCCCCGCAGTGTTTGTGGCCAGGCCACAAGGTGTATGCGTGCCAAGTCTCGTGTCGCTCGGCCCAGGCGTTCCAGCAGGGCATGGCGGATGTTGTGTCTTGCACCCCTTCCGGCCCCCCACGCCGAGGGGTGTGTGAACCTGAACTCGCACAGCGTCGGGAGTGTCGCCATTCGTCCCGGTGACCCCGGAAACTATGGATTCGACACCGAGTTTGGCCATTTTCGACCATTTTCACGCGGGGACCCCCACATACCCCCACCCCCGGGGGCGCTAGGGGGGCCCGACCCCCGCAGTGTTTGTGGCTAGGCCGCTAGGCATCCGCATGCCAGGTTTGGGGCCAATCGGTCCAGGCGTTCCAGCAGGGCATGGCGGACGCTGTGTTTTGCACCCCGTCTTGCCCCCCACATGGGGGGGCACACCCAGACTCCAACTGCGTCGGGAGCGTCGCCACTCATCTCGGCGACCCCGAAAACTGCAGATTTGACTCCAGGTTTGGCCGTTTGTGACCATTTTCACATTGGGACCCCCCTGTACCCCCACCCCCGGGGGCGGTAGGGGGCCCCGACCCCCGCAGTGTTTGTGGCCAGGCTGCTAGGCATCCGCCTGCCGAGTTTGGCGCCAATCGGTCCAGGCGTTCCAACAGGGCATGGCACCCCTTTTTCCCCACCCACGTCGGGGGGGGGGCTGAACTCAGACCCCAACGGCATCGGGAGCATCACCGCTCATCCCGGCGACCCCGGAAACTGCAGATTTGACGCCGAGTTTGGACATTTTCGACGATGTTCACGCGAAGACCCCTGCGTACCCCCACCCCCGGGGGCGCTAGGGGGGTCTGACCCCCGCAGTGTTTGTTGCCTGGCCGCAAGGTACATGTGTGCCAAGTTTCGTGCGGATTGGTGCCAGCGTTGAGAAGCCTATGTAGAACATACATACCCGCGTACATACATACCCGCATACACACCCACGTCCGTTTTTATATATATAGAAGATAGATAGATTATCATAAATCTACAGCTAAACACTGAATGATGATGAGAAAAAGACTGGCCTTGCCTACAGGCTCACTATGTAAGACAGAGAAATAAAGAACAAGCAGCAACAAGTACAACATAAAATGAGGGTTGTAAAAGCAGCAGCAATTTTACAGTCCGAAACCACCACAGCAGAGCAATCAATGATGGTAATCGTCAATCATCAAAAGAATGTCATTTTTATTTTCTTCCTCCACCGTGAAAATGCCTTGGTGCCCTGGTCAATTCATGCAGTGTTTCACATGTGCTGAAACACGAGACTGCTTCAGCATGTGCCAAACAGACATCCTCACCCACAATTCTGACAACTCCACAAGGTTGCCCAAAGTGGACTGAGGAATGGTGTGTGGGTGGGGGGGGGGGACGGGACCGCAAGGCACCGTGAACAGGTGATGCACTGGAGCAGTTTAGCTTGTGCTGCAACAGAGCAGGCTCCACATACCCCACCCATGTTTGGTGCCAATTTGGTTAATCAGATGTGAATTGGCCCCTGCTGCATGTTATGGTCAGCAATCTTTCAAAACCAATGGTGTGTGAATGAATCTAGTTAGCAATCATAACACCCCAGATGACATCACACCTTTAAAATGCTCGTTGGTCTCACTTTTGGCCTCTTCATAGTCAAAACATGATCCAACTGCCTGTTTGCTATGGGACTCGAGTAGCTGAAATTAATAAACGTCAGATTATGTAGCTCATATACAACCCCCTATAGATTTGCCTTCCAGCCCAAATTTACCAAAGAGTAGATCAAGTCCTCATTCCCAGTTCCGTGGACTGCCCTGCGGGCCTTTTAACACTTGAGCACATTCCTTGCCAAAAAAACCCCAGGGAGAACAGAGAGAGAGAATGAGAGGGAGACAAAGAGAGACTCCCCCTCAATGCGTGCTTTGATTGGAGCGGCCATGGCGCATTTGTATGCTTGTAAAACTGCCAACAACTGGCCTGATGCTCTCTCAACCTCTGTGTTCCACCAGGCAGCACAAACTGCAGCTACAGCAAATTCCTGGGATCCCACGCACTGGAAGCAGGGATTTGGGAATGGCTGCACAATCCATTGGTCTGGTCTCCTGCCTGTGGAAATATTCATGAATAGCCAACTGCAGTGTGCATGAAGGACAGCGGTACCCTTTTCCTGATCCTTGTGGCACGTCATGAAAAAGCACATCGCCCAGGAAGCCTCAAACCGCTTGAATCTACCATAGGTCACAGGATGAGCTCTGCTCTTTTCCTCTCCTGCTGCCTTCTTCTATTCCTGACTCTTTTGCTTCATACTCTTTTTCCTAAATATCCTTTGACTGTCCCAACCATAGCTAACTCTTTTTATAATTATATGTTTTATATTACTTTATTCATGCAACTTGGTTCTGTGTCATTTGTCTCCACTTTGCTGTAGTGTGGGTCAGTGGCGTACTTAGGGAGGTCAAGGGGGCAAATGCCTCTGGGCGCCATCCTGCAGGGGGTGGCACTGCACCCTTCCCCCAGCTGCCATCAACTGGGGGTTGCCCCAGGGCAGGCAAGCCCCAGGACCATCACTGCTGTGGGTTCATGCTGCATGTATTCATGCTCCACGTACAAAGCAAGTATGTTTTAACATCTTAATATTGCCTCCTTTACATTGTCAGACTTGCAGTTTCTCAACTTTTTTTTGACACTCATCTCCTTCTTCCATCAATCAATCAATCAATCAATCAATCAATCAATCAATCAATCAATCAATCAATCAATCAATCA
>JAJKFI010000008.1:10248325-10287404 GCA_029204185.1 Lerista edwardsae | reverse complement strand
TGAATATAATGGGACTTACCTCTGAGTAGACACACATAGGATTGTGCTCTTAATTCGGTGACCATTCTGCTCAATGCGATCTTGATTTCCTGCATGTAGGGCTAGGTCTATTGCGTTTCTTCCCTCCTCCCAAGCAGAAACAAATCATTTGGGTGTTAGACACGATGGAAGACGGTTTTGACGGAATTCAGTGTGACGCGGCGTCTCCTCAACCCGGAAACCGTCCTATGGAGGTTGGACTTTCATGCGTGTTTACCTGCGAGGAAGTTCCATTGAAATCGATATGATTTTATATAAATATGGATGAGGCAAGATAGTAATTCTAGGCCCAGGTATTTATTTGGAAAGTCAGTGATGAGGGCGTTCGCGTGGGGCGTTCGTATGTCACAAAATTGTATGTCCGAATGGAATTTGCTTTGCCCTCCCGGGACGGGGCTACTTGTGGGGTGCTTTGCAGGAAAGGAAAAAAAAAGCTTGCTCAATACTATTCGCCACCTGCCAAAGAAACAAAAGTGTGTCTGTGTGTGAGTGTGAGAGCGAGCGAGCGAGCGAGCGCACTCCTGCTTTTGATCAAGCAACAAAATGCAGAATTCTCAATCCTAGGAACAGGGCCGGCCGTCTGTTCCCCAGGAAAAGGTATCGACCAGAAGCGATTGAGAGTCCTCTCCCATGTAACCACCATAGCAGAGAGGGGCGAAGAGCTAGGACTACAACTCCCATTTGTCTGATTTAAAAGCGCTGTTTCTCTGCCCCCCCCGCCCCCAACAAGGCACACGTAAGTCCACCTTCCCAGCTAAAGTACTAAGATTGATTATGCTTCAGTTCGGTTCCCATGTACTTAGAACGAAGTCCCGTCGAATGCCCCGGCGTTTACTGGTGCGCAGGGTGGACAGCCAGGTTTTTCGCTTCACTAGAAGCAAGTTCCGCGTTAATCAAGGACACGCACCAACGGCCAACCCTATGCACGTCTACTCAGAAGTAAGTCCCATTATGGTCAATAGTAATAGGGCTTTTTCCCAGGTTAGTGTGCGTAGGATTGCGGCCTTAATTGCCCCATAACCACCTCGAAAGTGTGAACAGATCGATAGGACAGGAGAGTTGCTGCTGCTCCTGCTGCTAAATTTAAGATCGAGATGCCAAGCTGCCTTCGACACTGGACTCTGGCACAGGCCTCGTGACTGGAGCTGCCCTGCAGACCCTTCTCCTGCCAAATCAAATAACTCATTCACGGAGATTTATTTCCAGGTGTGATCCACTTCTGTGCCAGGTGGACCGTGGGACTTGCTTCCCGCTGTTTATGACTGTGGTGGTTTCACAAAGTCTGATTCGAATTAGGATGCAAATATTTGCACGTTAATATATTTGCAGCAGGATCGCCATTCGTCCCCATATTACAACCTAGCTGTGGGATGGCAGATTTCAGTCTGACAAGTTACAACTAGTTTGCGAGTCTGGCCAACGAAGCCACCGATTCGAACCTAAAGCACAGTTTCGTCTCCTTAAACCCTAATTCCGGTAGTGAATTATCTCTAAGGAATGGAAAGATGTCCACTGACTTTTCCCACTCCAGCAAAACAAAGTTTAAAGTCCTAATGATTTCAATGGGAAACTGTTAAATTGTCTTTAGTCTTGAAATCAACGATGTTTTAAGATTGCAAGCCTAATCAGACTTTTTAGGGAGTCAGCCTCATGGGACTTCTGAGAGAATATGGATAAAGGCGCGCTTTGAAAGTACTTCTCCTGGCCTGGATCGTGCCCACTGGGATGGCTTCAATGGCCAGTCGGAAACACGCCCATTTTGTGTCAAGGAGTCCTGGGACTTCCGGGTGAAGCAAGTTCAAGGGAAACATTTTTGGTGAGGGTGTGTCTCCTGTAGTTTTCACAGTACAGCTGTCAGTCACGGAACAACCCGCACATTGATCTGAAGTCAATCCATGATCTGGGAAAGGACTCCCAGGCTGGTTTTTTTACGCTGCACAAACGCTTCTAAAAACTTAAACCTTTAATATCATCAAAATTAATTAATTAATTATTAATTCGGAGCTACCGAATTAATTATTATTAACTTCGGAGCTACCGGGGAGACAGATTAGAAGGAAAGATCCATTCTTAAAAACCCAGTCCTAAGTTGCACAGTTATGAATTGAATGGATATCTACGCTTCAAACCAAAGCCAAACGGTTTGGGAGTGTCGAGCACAGCACACCTTCAGATACTACAGTTAAAACATTTATTTGGGAGTAGACTCTGTTACTTCCGGGAAAAGATTTACAGGATTGTTCTGTAGGAAACTGTCCGATCCTAGACACGCGAAACTTCCTCCAGAATAAGTCCTTTTGTGTTCACTCATTGCAGTGTTACCTCCAGGTAAGAATGAATGGGAAATCCAATGAATCAATTAATCGGACGTAATTCTTTGATTACATCATTTGGAAAGATTTTTGAATCTTCCTCAGAGATAATAGGTTAGCCTAGTTGCGGACAGACTCATAAAACAAAATAATTCGCTCTCACTAAAAAGGCAATAGGGCACCTGATCTATTTTTTTTAATTTGATATAAAGTTTAAACAGTTGGGAATCTAAGGGTGCAAGCCTAAACAGCTTTCCAGCACGGACATAGTCTGGTCTGCCAATGGGGCACGTGCTGCATCCTACCTTGAAGTCGTAGTCACAGAGGCTTCCTCAAGGTAAGGGAATATTTGTTCCCTTACCACGGAGCTGCCTTGCTCTTACCCCAGTGCTGGAAAGTTGATTAGGATTGCGCCCAAAAATATATACAACACTGTTAAACACACGTGTTTGAATCTTTCCTACTGAAAAAGGTAAGGTTTCAGTGGGAAAGACTATAGCACGTGCTTAGGCTTAGAAATGGAGGGGCTGTTAAAAGAGCTTAGCTGTGAGCTGACCGTCTGCCTAATCATCTAAACCCCTCTGAAGGAAGAAAAACAGTTGAGACCAAAGATCTTGACTTTCCTGTGTTGGAGGCGCTGCAGCTATTCAATCGATCTTCTCTCCAACTATGGCTCAAGCCGATCTTTTTAACTGAGTTCAGCGGGAGTAAGTGGTTTGATATACTTCAGGCCCACTCTCTGCAGCGGGAAGATGCCTCTTAAGAAAACAAATTTACGAGCACGATCCTAATAAGGTATGTTTTCCTCGGAAGCGAATCGCATTGAATTCAATGGGATTAACTCTCAAGGAAAGCCTCGATTTTCATCCTAAAGACCTTGATGAGGGAGCAGTAAGTCCCATTGAATATAGTGGGATTTTTCTGAGTAAACACTCATATGGTAGGTTTGTTCTGCCAGGGTCAGGGTGAAGCGAGTCGGAATAGTTTCGATTGAAAAAACCCCATAGTAATCAACAACGCCGACAACGACAACAACAACAACACCACAATAGCCGGTGTTTTTGTTTTGTGCTCTCGTAGAATTCGAAGCCCGCTTCTTTAGGCTGAAACCCCGCCAAGACTTTCATGGAAACCAGAGGGAGGGAAGAAGAGATTCCCTTCCGCCTCGATGTTCTGGAGGTCCGGGCGGTGCCAGCGTGGCGCTGGCTGGCTTTTTCCGAGGAGCAAAAGCCCTTTTCCAGGAGAATTCCTGGAAAGAGGCGTTCCAAGGGGGAAACGCAGACAGATTCCAGGCAGTCTTGGCCTGCTGCGGGGCGCGAACCAGAGAGACCTTCTGCAAACAGTCGCGTCCGTCCAAGCCAGAGCGCAAATGCCTCTCTTTCGAAGTGCGCTCGGCTTGGACGCGCCTCAGGAGAAACCTCGCACGTTTCGCACTTAATCCTTCTCAGCTCGCTTTCCTTGGCAGTCGAGCCCGTCGGAAGCGGAGGACTTTCAGTCATTCTAGGCAAAGTGGCCGGGATCTGAAGCGCATTGGCTTGGGACTTTGACGTCCATCGGGCGGGTGGCTGCCAAGGAAATCATGTTTTGGAGCCCAGGTGCCCGTCCCTCCAAAGGTGACTTTAAAAGGCCTCTCTCATGCGGAATTTCAGACTTTGCAAACCGTTATTGTGGCATTAGGCTTTCCTTTCCTCTCCTCTGATCTGCAGAATGATTATTCCCTTATTGTGATGTTCGAAGGCTGCCATGCGCTCTTCTGTAAAATAGTGCCCCTGCCCAAGTTGCCAACTTCGATCCCAATGGGAGGCTCCCTCGCACTTAACAGCTACCTGGCAGGTACAAACCCAAGGCGCCAAGCTTTACCAGGGTTGCAAGGAAGAATTTCACCTGCTTAATTTTTTTCAGGTTAATTTAGTGAACTTTTTTTTTTTTGCTACTTTTAAACGTACAGAAAGGAGCCTTGATCCGTTGAAATCAATGTGTATTGAATTCGGAGCGGAAACGCATTGACTTGAAAGGAGATCGCCATGAACTGAATAAGAGATTTCCGAATAAAGCTGTAGTTCCGAATAAAGCTAACACTAGGGTTACCAGATGCCAACTGGGACAGAGTGCCTATACCTTTAACCATTGTCTAGAATTTGGGCAGGTGCAGCTTTTGGAACCCTTCCATGATGAGCTGCATCTGCCCAAATTTCCTGTTCTATACAATGGTTAAAAGTATAGGCACTTTGTCCCAGTTCTTATCTGGTAACCGTACCTAACAAATGCACGGAGGACATGAGGCTTAAGAGTACAGCCTCCACTGTACTTTGGCCACGATCCAACACACAGTTAGGTCAGCTCAGACTCGTTGCTTTCACAGCGCTTAAGTGCGCCTAATTCTGCGCTGAACTGCGTCCATGTGCAGCCTCCAATTTCCTTTTTTTTTCTTTTCAGGGCTAGGATTGTTCCTTCTTATAGAGAGTGTCTGGGTTGGTTTGCCGCAGAGACTTTAACATAAATGAACTGTTGCTCCTGATCTTCTTTTAGTTAACATTGCGAGGTCCTCACACTGGCAAAACGCCGCAGACTGGACACGATTGAAGTCAGCTCTATGGAAGTCACTTCCAAGCGCATCTGGTTGATCTGAAAGCAACAAGCCCTCCTAGTGGCAATACGTCGAAGTAAAAGCCACGCGATTTTAAGGATATTTACTCCAAAGCAAATCAGTCAGTAGAACTGACTCCGTAGGAAACGTGTTTCTGATTGCCCGCCCACACGATCATTCGTGGATCGTAGCTGGTTTAGAATCCAGAAATCGGGTCAGGCGAAGCCGTTCCACGGAATTGAAAGAGATTTGCTTTCAAATATAGACAGTTTGGATCAAAATGACCGGCGTTGATTTTTCATTCCAATTAGGCAGTGGTGTTCCTACAGGAGGGGATAAAAACGCTGTTGCAGGAGTCTGAGTTCCTGTGTAAGGTGCCCCCTCCCCCTTGCCTCCAGAGCCGTTCGCGGCTGGGAGAGCTAAACCTCTTAGCCGGCTCTCCGAGCCGCGAATCGCTCTGGAGGCGAAGGGGCTACAGTACTCAGGTGCGCAGGCTCCTGAAAAACTTAGCGTCCCTCCCCGCTCAGAAATGCCACTGGTAGGATTACTCTGTAAAATACCATGTCAAGAATCCTTTTAGGTCTGACTGTATTATAATATCCAGGTTACAGATCAAGTGGAAGGGAATTAAATATAATAGGGGCTGATGGTAGCAAGTTAGATCAAACGCTTTGAGAACCTTTAAATTATGGGGTTGGGGAGAAGCGTTGAGAAAAGCAGAAAGAAGCGTGTTAGTGGCAGGGGTGAGATTTAGGGACTCGAGGTGATAGCCACAGCACCGCTCAGTTCTCCTTCTGGTCGCCCGATGGTTTAATTCTTGTGCTCTTTAGCCAGAAGAAAGGGAATCTCTCTGCTTCGGTTGCTCCAAGAGGGAGCGCGCATTCACACGCCGCGTAAAACAGGGACGCTGAAAGAGGTCTTCGATGCAAATTCGATGCGGCCGGGCATTAATGCACTCATGGTGTAGGCAAGGGAGCGAGTGAACTATTTACTCACAGTGTTCGCAAGCACGCTGTTGAGAATCGGAAGGGGAAAAGGCTTGGAAAGCAAACAGGTGGGGTGCGGACGCCGCTGCAGATTTGTATCTAGACTTTATTCTTATCCCTACCGTTTACCATTGTAACCTTGCAGCAGGGTCGTGCGGTGAGGGTGTGGCAGGTGAGGCAGAATTGCCCTACCGTAGTTCTTTGAAAAGTGCCGCCACTGCTGCAGCGGGGCCGGGATCCTGCAAACAGCGAACCACACATCAGGGCATTACTCCCTAAGGCTGCAAGCTTTGGTACACCTCCTTGAGAGTAAGCCCCAATCGGGCTTCCTTCTTTTTCAGTAGGGATGAATAGGATTGCAGCAGAACCTATTTCCACCCACAACGCGCCAGGAAGTCCGCGATCTCCCACGTCTAGGGCGAATCTCGATGGCTGGACTGAGGGGTCGGCTTTTCCACCGCTAACGCAGCAATTCCTGGGCTGTCAACAAACACAGAAGGCGCCCTTCTTTGTCAACAGCAATTCCTTGGGGAGAAGGAGGGAGCACCAGAAGGACTCTCCTTTCCCCCCACCACCCCCGCGTCGTCTGGGACCCCTCCTTAGACGACCTCGCAGCTGTAATGAGAGGAGGCCGAGCCATTAAGGCGCGGTTATTGTTGATGGAGGTTCCCTGGGAGGTCTGGGCCGCCGCCGAGAAGGGATTCCGGCTCCAGATCTCACCCAGGCTGTGATGCGCACCACCTGGCCGAAACCAGAGATCTCTTAATGGGTTTAGCCTTTGATAATGAGTGTCTTAGGAGCCCCGGCTCCCAGCGAGGGAAGCGATCGCCGAATTGGTTTAAGCCAGCAAATCCCGAGAGAGGAGCCCAATCCACCGAGCGGTGATGCTGGAAAAGGTACAAAAGAGCACCCGCAAGGACCAAGGAAGGCCAAAGTGTTCGGGGCTCGTTAGGAAAAGCTAAAGAAGATGGAGGGGAGGGGCAAGCAACAGCGACGAGAGGGGGGTCTAGTACCAGAGCCGCTCATTCGAAGCCGAAGTCGATTTGCAGTAGACTGCGAGGCAAAGCGAAGCTTTTCACGCAGCGTCGCGTTAAGTACGGTTCTTTGTTGCTTTGTGAATCCAAAGGGGGAAAATGATAAGAAATAAAATCAAATTTAAATATCAGAATCTGCACAATAAGAAGAAAAGGGGTTTTCAGGAGAACAAGAGTCTATCAAGCAGGGACTGCCTTAAGCCAATATGACCAATGCCACCTCACTAGGCCCTGAGCTTTTTTTTTGGGGGGGGGGGGAGCACCAGCAAAGTGAGCATATCGCCTGCTGCAGCAGCCAGGATCTCTATGAGCTGTAGATCAGCGGGGCAAGAGCAGCTTTACCTTGGACCCTTCCAACCTGCCCCTGCCTCTGAACAGCCCAAAATGGGCCACCTGGAAGCAGTTGGCGGTGATGTCATTATGTCGCCACCAACTATTTCCAAGTGCCATAAGCACTGGTTAGAGAAACCAGTTCTCCAATTAGTTAGAGAAAAATCCACTCATGAGGTTCCCAGGTAGCTATGGGCAAGGAAGGTGGATATAGATGAATGCTTGAACTGTGACGACAGTCCTACAGAACTGTCACTTTCTAGCCTTGGATGTTGTGGGAGAATTTCCTTCTCTGTGAAATGGATTTGGAAGCTGTACAAATCACCACTGTGGTATTTGCCATGCTAAGGAGCCACCAATGGTGAAAACTGAGCACACCATGAACAAGGGGGAAATTACGTGCCAGAAAAAAAGTGTGTTTACTGTACTAGCAAAGGCAGCAGGTTTTCTTTCCAACTGATTGCCTGATGGTTTGCAATTCTCTTTACAAAATGATAGCTAGAGAGAAATGCTCAAGTTCTGTGTGTGCAGGGCCTAATTTGGATGATGAGCAAACACGACCCCCTGCTTAGTCTGAAACCTATTTGTGTATATTCATCACCCAGAGCTTTTTCTTTGACCTATAGGCTAATGGGTTATTCAGGAGGGAGACCTTGGTGTGCTGGTGGACAATTCAATGAAGGTATCGACCCAGTGTGCGGCAGCAATTAAGAAGGCCAATTCCATGCTTGGGGTCATTAAAAAAGGGGTTGAGAATAAAACAGCCAATATTATCATGCCATTGTACAAATCGATGGTAAGGCCACACCTGGAATATTGTGTACAGTTCTGGTCGCCGCATCTCAAAAAGGACATAGTGGAGCTGGAAAAGGTGCAGAAGAGAGCGACGAAAATGATTACGGGGCTGGGGCACCTCCCTTATGAAGAAAGACTGCAGCATTTGGGGCTCTTCAGTCTAGAAAAAAGGCGCCTGAGGGGGGACATGATTGAGACATACAAAATTATGCATGGAAAGGATAAAGTTGATAAAGGGATGTTCTTTTCCCGCTCTCAAAACACCAGAACCAGGGGGCATCCACTAAAACTGAGGGTTGGGAGAGTTAAAACAGATAAAAGGAAGTACTTTTTTACCCAGCAGGTAGTTAATCTGTGGAACTCTTTGCCACAGGAGGTGGTGATGGCATCTGGTCTAGATGCCTTTAAGAGGGGATTGGATGGATTTCTGGAGGAAAGGTCCATCGTGGGCTATAAGCAATGATGGATTGTGCAACCTCCTTACAAAGGTGGTGGGCTACTGGTACTGGGTGCAAGGGAGTGGCAACAGGATGCAAGCATCTTGTTGTCTCATGCCTCCCTGGGGCACCTGGTGGACCGCTGTGAGATACAGGAAGCTGGACTAGATGGGCCTTTGGCCTGATCCAGCAGGGCTCTCCTTATGTTCTTATGTTCGTATGACCTCTTCCCTGACCCCACACACTGCTGGATGCTATAAGCCATGACCATGGGACTATGCCCTAGGTTTATGCAAGGTAACAGTTTGCAGCAAGTGACAGAAAAGTGAAAGTCAAACAAAACATTATCAAAATAAGAAAAGATCTATCCAGGAGAAAGGGAGTCTATTGATGGCTCTTAGCCTTGACTTGCCACACAGAATGCCCCCCACCCCCAGCAGTGAGGCTATATGACTGCATGTCACTGCTTTGGTAATGTCACTACAGTTATCAAATACAGGCATGCCCCCACCCCAGTATTCACTGGGGTTCAGTTCTGGACCTCACCCATGAGACCTGACACCATGGATACTGAGGATGCCTTTTTAAAAACAGCAGAACATCAGTGGTTTTGCTGCAAAAAGGTTAAAGAAAAAGAGATTTGTTTAATGTTCCCCAATCTTTTTAATAGGCATCCCAGTATCCATTATATCAGTGAATAACTGAAAACTGTTATTAGTGGATACTGAATTAGTGGATACCAAATTAGTGGATACTGAACGTAGGTGTAATCACCACCCTTCAAAGACTGCATTGCCTTGCTCCCCATTTTACCTTGACTCTAACCCATGAGCCAGCTTTTGGGCCAGCAATTTTCAACCTTTTTCATCTCACGGCACACTGACAAAAACGCTAAAATGGTCAAGACACACCATCAGTCTTTTGATAATTGACAAGGCACCCCATGCTGCTGGTGTGGAGCTCACATCCCTGGTGTGAGCCCCACATCCCTCACATCACAGCTGCTGGTGTGGGGCTTATCCTATTAATAAATGATGGTTTTTATTAATAAATAAATCTGCCAACTCCCATGGCACACCCACAGACCATTTGCGGCACACCAATGTACTGCAGCACCCTGGTTGAAATGTTTTCACTGGTTTGGATCCTGCTGAATCTGGCGTCAGTGTCTTTCTGTATGACTTCATTTCAAACAGATGCCTCTAACCACAACATATTCAGGGCTGTTTGTCACTCCGCATAATACGTATTCACTGTGGCTACAGTTCTTGCACACAGGCTCCCTACATCCTATGGAAGTCAGTGGAATGTAAGCAGCCTATTTGCAGGACTGCAGCCTTTGCCAATGAAAGGGAATGCAAGGGAAATCCTCAAGAAAGTATCAATGGGGAAGGGGTAAGGCACATAATCTGTCTGTCTGTCTGTCTGTCTGTCTGTCTGTCTGTCTGTCTCTCTCTCTCTCTCTCTCTCTCTCTCTCTCACACACACACACACACACACACACACACACCAGAACAAAAGAATGATGATTGCATAGGAATAATAAAATCTAAGGGCCCTCCCCCATTTATTTATGGTGATGAGAAATCCATTGACCCATGTGTCTTTGTTTTCCAGTCGGGGTAGGTATCTTGAAGGTTGGGGAATCGAGCAAGTTATCAGGCTTCAACAGTATCAGACAGCAGCTTCCCCTACAGGAATAATTAATGCAGCCTCCTCCAGATGGCTAGTTGTGTAATGGGAAATGGTCTCTAGCCCGAGTTTATTAAAAAATAAATATTGAAAAGAGGAACTGTATTTTCCTTGCTTGCTGGTGACTTCCCACCCTTTCCCCTAAATCAGTGTTCTTCAACCTTTGCGCTGGGACTCCAATGGGGTTACGAAGCCTCATTTTGGGAGTCACGGTAAACTTTCAAAGCCTGCGCAAGAGAGGGCTTGGAACCAATCCAGTCATGTGACTGCCTGATCCAAACAGAGTTCTTGATATCGTCCTGCACAGCCTCTTCTCGCTGTCTTTCCCTGCAGCTCCTGATGCTGGCCCTGCTCAGGCTGCGACCTCCCAGGGTGGTTGTGAAGATGCAAGAGGCAGGGGAAATGAGACAGGTGGGGCCAGGGGGGTGAGCAGCAATTGGGGCAGATCAGGTCCCAGGAAGGGGGTAGGATTGGTGGTGGGTCCCCAGTCTCATAACTTAGTTGTTTATTGGGGTCAGGGCACAAAAAAGTTTGGAGACCACTGCCCTAATTCTTTCCCTTAACCATGAATGAATGGAAGAAGGAAGTCTTAGGAAAGATGTTTGCCCTAAAGGCCAGAGTATGGTTTGACGTTCTCCTGACATTGGTGGCACTGAAAGGGAGGGCATGCTGTAGAGATCCAGAGGGCTGACAATGATCTGAAATCATGTTAATAGTTACAGTTTGATCTGGAATGGAGAGAACAAAGCAAACTTCAGAAATGGAGCAGTGGGGGAATCAAATACATGGCCCTATTGAAAAGCATGAAGATGATTGCACGTATCATTATAAAACGCACCCAGTACCCTGTCACCAAGGGTCACATTTTTGCTCACATTTCTCTCAGCAATCTCTGCCTCTCTCCATTAATCTCAGGAAGGATCAGTTTCACCTTGACTTCCTTGTTATTGAAATCTGGCCCATTCCACAGTGCTCCTTCCCTTTCGATTAGCATTCTCTTCTGGATTAAGTTCCTTTCCCAAACATTTCTTGTTTTCTGGCACAAAGTCAGTGGGTCACTGGGCCTCATTAGCATGATCTGCCCGCCCCTCCCCCCAAAATGTTAACACAGACTTTGAAAAAAGAAATCTAAAGTGTGAAATCTAGCAACCCCGAGTCTAAATGGAGTTGATTTGGAGGAAAGGTCATTTTGAGATTTGCAATGCAATACTGGGCAAGTGAATTCAAGTATATGAATACTGAATACTGGGCATGTGTGATCCTGTAAAGTAAAATCCATGGGTTTATGCCCAGATATGAGTGCATGTTAATGCAGACTTTGGTGATGACAAAGTCCCAAACATTGTCCTGTTTCCTATTGGGCCTTTAAGCATGTGCAAAATACTGTCACTTAACATTAGGACTACCAGGCAGGCTTGAGAAGTAAGGGCACAATCCTAATTTACTTTCCAGCACTGGGATAGCACTGGGATTATGCAGCTCTGAGGTAAGGGAACAAAAATTTGCTTACCTTGAGGAGGCCTCCATGACTGCCCCCCAACTGCAGGATGCAGCACATGCCCCATTGGCACAGCTATGTCAGCACTGGAACATTGATTAGGATTGCACCCATATTGTGGTTGAAATCCTTCTATGAAACAATTAAAATGATTCAACAGATCCTGTAGCCAGGCTGCTTAACAGCAACTGCCTTCAACTTGATTTAAGCCCAACTAACATACAGTACCACTCAAGCTACTGATTTCAGTGGGTTTAAGCCTATACAGGCTACAATCCTATGCACACTTACCTGGGAGGAAACCTCCTTCAACACAATCTTACTTCTGAGCAGACATGCATAGGATTGTGCTGAAAATGGAGTGTAGGATTTGAGGTCATTTTCACATCCATTTTCTCAAGAATTGGGATGGACAAATGTATTTGCGGATGTGTGGGAGATGAGGTGGCAGTGCATATGGATCCTTGGAGCAGTATTTGATCCAACTGGAATATTAAAATCATGAACCAGGCTCTGCAAAAAGCCAGCACCCAGATTGAAGGAGCTCACCTGATTGGTGAAAATAGGTAAAAATCTGACTATTAGCAAAATATTTGCTAATTTTAAATCTTGCTTTGTACCTCTTTGGAACAAACTCTGTTTCCGAATTGATTTCTCCAACAGGAGAATGAGAAATGGATAAGAGAGAAAATGCTGTGGCAGCAAAAGTCTGTTGATATCTCTAGGTGGACTCAGTGTGGTAGCTTCCTGGGATGACTGCACAGAGTGCTCCGGTCCAAGGAAATTATTTTTCTGATGACCTGCTTTGGCAGGGTATTTCATGGCTGCTGCTGCAGAACCCAGCATGATAAATTGGACTTTACAGCTTACAAAGACCATGCCTTTGCCTCCACTCAAAGTCTTTTTGGAGGTCATCAGAGGATAATGGAATTTTGCACAAGTATATCAGCTGCAAAAACCCTGATTTTTCTTTTCTTTCTTTTTTGGCAGGAAAGGTAGGTGTAAGAAGGCTCTGCTGGATCAGGGCAAGGGATGGCCCATCTAGTCCAGCTTCCTGTATCTCACAGTGACCCACCAGATGCACTCAAAACAATAAGAGACCGGTATCTTGTTGCCACTCCCAGACCAGCCTACATCTATAACCAGGAGGGTACACATACAGTGCCCATCATAGCTTGCCACCTGTGCTGGACTTTTCCTCCGTAAATCTGGCCAATCCCCTTAGACGTGCATCGCTTGATTCGAAGCAGCCAGGTCAGTCTTAGCCTGGGTACTATATATACGCATTCACAGGAGTATCTTGGGCACAGCAGAGGTTCAGGCGGGCGGGTTATGTCCTTCGCCTGACAGATGTCCTTTCTTTTCTAATCATACTATAGTCAGGTGGGGAAAGCATCGAAAGGTAGATTGGACCTTCCCACTGCACGTAATGCGGGCGGCCAGACCACGGACCATACCACAGATCTAAACCATGGGCTATACCACGGGAGGGGGGGAATTCACCTGTTCCACTACATTTGGCGATTAAAATAGATGTTATGGGAAGGGTGTTGCGGCAAGGCGACGGCCGGACTGGATGGAGCCTTCTTATGTGCCTGCTTGATGCGCCAGTTCTCTGCTGCCCGCCCCCCCCCCAATCTGGTCTAGGCCACCCTATTCTTCCTGCTCCGTACCTTACCCTTCTGAAGGAGGAGTTCTAGTCTCAGAGGGGAAACGTCGGCCCCTTCTCGCCCCCCACTCCTCGCAGGCCCCAGGACAGACCGCCCCTCTCGTTAGCGGTGATGATTTCAAACGCACGCGATGAGGGAGGCCCCAACCCTCATATGATGCATCACTTGGACGGGGTAATAACGATGCCACCTCGTCGAGTCGCGCCTCTTCGCACAAGCCATTGGCTGCGGCGCGGAGTCATCAGGGCCTTGATGAATGGCCCGGGGAACCTCTTCTGGCTGCCGGGCCGGCCCTCGGCTCGTCCCCGCCCGCCCAATCGCGCCGCGAAGAAGAATGCGGGCGGCCGGGCAGCCCGTCGTCGGGCCCCTGAGCCGCCGAGTGGAAATTTATGGCCTGTGTATCTTTGCTGGCTCCAGATCCGGGCGACGTAATGGATGGGTCTCTTTGACCAAGCCGAGCCGGGGAGCGTCCCGGCCGAGCCAGGCTTCCATGTATGGTGGTGCGCTCCTGTCTCGCCCCTAATCCACCCGGCAGGCCATAAACTTCCCTGCTTAAAGGCGCTGCACGATAACAGCCTGCTTTTATTGGGGGGGGGCGGGCGAGAGGAGGCCTGGAGGGAATGCGAGCCCCCACCCTCCCGCGCCCCTGGATGAGGATCCCCGCGGAGAGCTTTATCCCCCCCCATCCCGCCAGCAGCAGCCATTAAAGCCATCTTGACGTTTTACTGTGTATAAACTGTGAACTCGTTTGGCCATAAAAACTCGAGTGGGTGAAAAGCAGAGTTTAATTGATTCTTTTCAAGGGTGCTGGTGGAGGAGGCGGGGCGGAGAAGGCCTAAACGCCTTTCCCTCGGTTGGCTGAAAAGCCTTTTTCCTTGGCTTAGGGTCCCAAGAAGAAATCAGCCCCGTGTCTTATTTGGGGATACGTACAGCCAGTGGAATTGACCGAGAGGGACTGACTGTATCGAGGAAGCGCCTCGAGGATCGGGAGTAAACCTTGCTGAGCACAATGAGCACAAAGAAGCCCGCTCCTACCGGGCGACGTGCTGTGAGGGTGTGGCAGGCGAGGCAGAACTGCCCTATCTATCTGAGTTCTTTGAAAAGTGCCCCCACTGCTGTGATCCCGCAAACACTTATAACCCACGGGCTCTGAGAAGCTGAAGCCCATGGGTTCTAAGTATTTGCAGAATCGCAGCCACTGCAGTCGTAGTGGAAGCACTTTTCAAAGAACTACGGCAGGGCGATTCTGCCCCCCCCCCACGTCGCTAGAGAGAGGGGAGCCTCACGGGATTCAGTGGCACTTACTCCCAGGTAGCTGTTCCGGGGGTTGCAGCAGTCTTTACACTCATTACCCCCGCCCCAGTACACATGGTTAGAACCGTGCTGCACGTCCCATTGATTAGAGGCAGAGCTGAGCACGCACGTAGTTCAGCGCCGACTTCCAGCTTTTCGTTTTAAATTAATGGCATGTTGTTGCTTGCTTGATATTGGCTGCGTTTCCGCTTTTCTTTTCACTCCACTGACAGGCCAGCGAAGGGGTTTTTCCTTTCCAGTCCTACTCGAGGGCTCGGATCGATGCAAATCCCGCTGCTTGCCATTCCTCCCCCACCCTCGCATCGCTTTGCCCAAGAAGCGAGACTGTTTCCCTCCTAAAAGGCTGTGGGTTACTCCCTCAATATGGGTAGAGGAGAGCGTTATTACGTAAGATGTTCCCAGGTAGTTTGGTGACGCATTTCCTGCGCTCCTGGGAAATTGTCAGAAAGAGTTGAAAGCGGCCGCCAAAAGTGTGAACACGGTGGACAGAATGCCGGCAGGAGTCCTTCAAAGACTCGGCGAACTCCAGCTCATGCATGTCTACTCGGCAGTAAGTCCCATTACAGTCAATGAGGCTTACTCCCAGATATCTGTGGATAGGATCGCAGCCTGTATAGTTTTTTATAAGCTCAGGCAGTCAGCCACAACTGCGAATCTATCCTCTGACTGCACAGTAAGGCTCATTGAGTTCCACGGGACTTACGTCCAACCAAGTAAACGCACGCAGGGTATTGGCCAGAGCCTTTTTGTTCCCTGAAGGTCACTGCATTGCTCTTGTGTTTGAATTAAAGTCACACCCTGAAAAGCAGAAAGTTCGCCCTTGAATTGCATTTGGGTTACGTTGCATGGGATTTTCTGTTCTGTTTTTAAGGGAATTGATGGAGAATTTTTCACGGGGTATTTCAAGCGCCAGCTGCGGATTCGCGCTCCGCTCTGAAGACAATGACATGCTAAATACACAAGATTGTGTGAATGTATGGAAAGAATGTCTTTGGCAGACTGTTGGTCGTCCTCATACAAAACCAACCAATTAAACAGATCAACCCGATCTGCCTTGAGCCGGCGTTAAGCAAGAGAAATCTGACGGATGTTGTTGACGTCCTGATGACGCGAATGCGATACCCAATCTCGAAATATTCCGCAGACAGAACAAGTACAGTGGTGGCTGGGAGAAGCAAGCAAATACACCAGTGTTGTGGTGGAAGATTCTTTCCTCTTCCGGCCGCCTAGAGACCGTGTGGGGCCGGCACGAGGACTCCTGCCTCAGCGGAGTAAATCCTGAACTTTTCCTGTGAAAATTTAATCGATGTCAACTATGCGGCAGGTCAACTCATGAAAATATGCAAAAATCCAACCTGTGTTCGGGTCGTGACGTCATCACATCCAGCTATGTCGTCATTGGAACGGTTATTTTTTTTGCCTCAGATTTCACAAGGCTTATTTACTTGTTTATGTGACCAGATCTGAACATCCACTAATTTGATTTAATTTTTTTAAGTTTGTGAGCCCTTTTGGGACAGGGAGAGAGCCATTTAACTTTATTGTTATTATATTACTTGTGAACTTTGTGTTGAAAAGCGATATATAAATATTGTTGGTTGATTGATTGATTGTGATAGGTCACTAACGAAACAAAGGAAAAACTCGTGATTTTTTAAAAATAAAACACCTGCATCCTTCCTGTGTTAACCCCCTCCTGCTCCACCCCCTTTTCTCCGTCGCCACAGCCGCAAACTCACAGTTTATGTTGTTTAAGGCGGTCTTGTGGATTTCAGTATTTAAAAGTTACACTATCTGGCTTGTGCGTCCAGCGCATGGAGAACTCCGCTGTCGATCAGCATGAGAGCTCAATTTTAGGCATTTTCCTCAGAAGTAAGCCCTTTTGTAGCCAAAGGGGCTTACTCCTAGATAAGTATGGATAGGATTGTAGCTTTAATCTCTGCACTTTAGCTGTGTGGTGGATCGGCCTGTTGGAAAGCCACAGTCACACACTAGTTCTTTAGAATCATTTTGCGGGATCCGATAACAGGTCCAGCATTTTGTGGCCGGAGAGATGTCTCCAGGAAGCTCATAAACCATCCTCCCGTCCTTATGATCTAGTCTTTGGTGTAAAAAAACAAAAACCCTATGCTGGCTGCTGCTCTTATAGAGCCTGAGTTATGACTCTGGACTTCCCAGTAAGAATTCCCTACGAAGCTGGCCATAGGCGAGAGTGGTTCATTTAATCCCAGCATCCTTTTTGCAAGAATGAGCAGCCAGCCTCCCGGAAGCCCACAAGAAGGGCATGAAGGTAATAGCCTTCTCCCCCATAAGTTCCTAGCGTCTGAGGTATAGTGCCGCTGAAAATGGAGGTAGTATATTCAAAAGAATATAGTAGTAGTAAGCTGGTAGGTTTCTCTATGAATAGAATGCGTCTAATCCTTTTGAAAAAGCTGTCGATGTTAGTGACGTCACGTTACGTCACTTGCTTTTTTACTCTTAACTAGCATGCGAGCGATCCGGATCGAGACGGAGTGTGTGTGCTTTAAGTCTACCTTCTAGGGTCCCAATCAGAGACCTTGCTATTTGCCCTGGAAAACAAACCAGCCGATGCGGCACCTGGTTGAGTTTCACTGCAGCCAAGGGCAGAGGCTAAGATCGTTTAGTTTGCTAGTGCAAGATCCCAACGAGACGCGGGCGTGGATTGGACTCTCAAAGCCCAGCCCGGGTAACAGCCTCGCTCTTAGGGTTTTCGAGTCTCTGCAGAGAGGCGGAACGGGGAAAGTGTAGTTTGCGGTTCTGCTTCCCGTAAGGTTGGGTTCTGAGTAAACAGGACAACCGAGGCTGCGATGTTACGAGACGCTGCCAAGAGCTCGCCCCGTGAAACGCAAGCTCAGCGGCGAAGCTCGCTTCATCAGTCGGTAATAAGCACAGTTTTCTTGGGAGAAAGTCCCATTGATTTCAATGGACCTTGACTTCCTTCCACGAGCAATGTGCTGGAAGAAGCATGAGCGACTGAGAGTGCAAGCCTATGTATGTCTACTCAGAAGTAAGTCCCATTGCATTTAGTAGTTCTTACTCCCAGGAAAGTGTGTATAGGATTGCAGCCTGAAACCGATGACTGTCCGTCCTTCCGGAACAGAGGAGCACCGCTATTTTTATTTCCTTTACCGGGATCCTGTAAACGCTGGACTGGATCGGGCCAAATGCCAGCAGTGTCGAAATCCCATTGATCTCCTCCCCCATTGAGACGAACAAAACATCTACGATGCTGATATTTGGCTTGAAAATACCAGCGAGAAAGTTCTACTACAATCCTCCAAAATAGTGTCTGGCTTTAACGAGGCATATTAGGAAGGGACGCCAGGCATTAGTGGGTGACCGTGAGCTAGTCGCTCTCTTGAGTCAACCTAACACTATTTCTCCGGGATGTGAAGAGGATACAGCAAAATGCGGAAAATTTCGAGCTCTTTGGAGGAAAGACAGGCTATAGTACAAATAGGAAAACATGAATAATATAAATAGGATAGGGATTTAAAATGGGAAACCTGCGTGCTTGAGCTTGGAAGAAAGCCTGTTAGTAACAGGAATCCCAAGCGACACACTTTGCACATGGCGGGGGGGGGGAAGGCCTGAGGGATAGATATTAAAATATTTTCAGGCCAGGTATATAGTATAGTATGTATGGTATTGCTTCAAGAGTAATATTATGATCCCAAGACTCTGTACTCAGAAGTTCAGTGGGAATTACTCTCAAGTAAATGAGTTTAGGGATGTGGTCCTCAGGTGGGTTCCCACTGAAATGGGAATGTGACATGTCACCAAAACAATAGTCTAAGCACTGGCACAGCTAATGAAAGTGTAGGCCGGGGCAGAGGGCAAAATGATGCTCCAGAAGTGACATCACAGTAGTATTGTCATTTTGTGTGTGTGTGTGTGTGTTTTGGCCACAACTTTTGATAGAATTAAGATGTTACCCTCCAATTTGTTTCACTGCACTCTGCATGGAATTCCACATCCAACAATAAGACAGTATTATTCCTTAAAAACATGACTTTAACAATTTTACATGACAATTGCATTTTCAGTTTTTGGCCATAACATTTGATAAAGATATCACGCTCTGGTTTGTTTCATTGCATTCTGCATTAAATTAACTTCCCAATGAGATATAACATGATGGTATTATTAATACATACCAAGGTTTTCACAATTTTGGCCACTAGTGTTGAGCTCAGCTTCTTGCCCCCTAAAGCTTGTTGCCTGGTGCAATTGCACCCCCTGCACTTCTTTAGCTACGCCCCTGAGTCTAAGAAAGCTATTGATCTGCCATCAAGCCCTGGGGCAGACTCAATGGCTTTTCTAAGGCATGTAGTTGGCCAGTATGGGAAGCAGGCTAGATGCATCTTTGGTTTGATCCAGGGGAGTTCTTATTACGTTCTGATAGCTGGGTCTTTTCAAAGTTTCATAATTTCAATGGGACTGATGCCTACTAACATACACATGATTTGAGGCTTTCTGTACTCTTCTAAAATCCAGTATAGGGCAAATCTCCTTCATTAACTTTGGGAGAGCCAACATTTTGGAAAATTTTTTTTTCTGCTGCTGGGATTCACGAATATTTGGAAAACACTTTGGAGACTGTTATATAGTCACTCCAGGCTATAAATTAATCAAAGATTTATTCCTCAATCAGGGGAAAATGCTATTAAGGCTTGCTATGCCCTGGTCTGTGGGAAAATAATTTCTTTGATTGATTTTTCCCTAAAGACCTCCAAAGGTTTCTCTCCTCTGTTATGAACAGTCTGGTCTTTCCTGTCTTCCGGATGGGGGGAAAGAGGAAGACCTCAGGAGAAATGCTTTTTCCATCTTGAATCTCACTTTGTGTCTTTTCCTTCGCAATCCTTTAAAAATCCATCAGGAAAAGAAATCCAGGATCACTTTTGTGGGCTATCTCCTTCAATCAGATTTTTTTTTTTTTGCAGTAGTGGCCAATATTATATTTTTGGAAGAAAGATGGAGAAAAAAAAGCTATAGAATGGAAAGAAATTGGATTCGAAGAATGAAAGGAATGAATGCTAAAGGGCTGATGGCTTTTACGGTATATATTTTGGATAGGTCAATGGGTTATAACCACAGCATGAAGATGTATGCATTTCATATACACAGTATGATCTCACTTAAGGCAAATGGGTTGGCTGGCTTCCAAAACTTTTCAGTAATCAGAAGTCTGATCTGGAGGGACCCAGAAGTATATCTACTACACAATGATTTTACCATGATTTTACATCAGTTTAGCAGCATGAGACAAAGGGTACCTAAAGGCCTGCCTCCTTCCATATGATCCTGCCCCTTCTGAGGAAAGAGAAGGCACTCCATCAGAAATTAGATGGGTGGTGCCCTTTGAATGGCCCATTTTGGTGGTAGCCCTTTGGAATGCCCTGCCTAGGGTATTGCCCTATGACCTGGGGCAGACCCTAATGGCTTTTTAGCACCCGATGGAAGTTTTTTCCCCCCTGAGACTTAAAAAAATTGGCTAATTTTAAAAATCCAGCTACTGTATTTTATTTGCTGTGTTATTTTTTTTCTTGTGCTATTTTGGTATGATTGATGGCTTTAATCCATTGGATATATAGCTGCTGTGAGAACACTTGAGCTAAAGGACAGGATAAAAAACAAACAAAATAAAATGTTAAAATAAACAATTGGCATGCGGCTTCTTCCAAAGAATCTTGGGGAGGGTGTTTTTTTTTTTTTTTTTGGTAAGGTTGGTGAGAATTACTACAGGTCCTCATTGTTGCCTCACAGGACTACAGTTCCCAGGATTCCCCAGGGGAAATAAACTGACTGTAAAGCAGCTTTAGAGCCCAATCCTATGCATGCCTAATCAGAAGTAAGTCCCATTATAGTTAAGGGGTCTTTCTCCTAGGTAAGTGTGAATAGGATTGTAGTGTATATTTGCGAAATAGAGATCTGAGGTGCTAGGATTGCTAACTTTACACTTTGGTTAATACAGAAATCATGAAAGACATTGTGTGATGCTAATCATAGATGGCCCCATCTCTACTCCAAGCTCTGGGATTGAGCCTGCAATCCTATGCACTTACCAGGGAGCAGGTCTCACTGAACACAATGCAGTTTACTGCCCAATCCTATGCAGATCTACGCAGAAGTGTTCAATAGGGCCTCCTCCCAGGAAAATGTGCATAGAATTCTTAAATTGTAGCCCTAAATCCTAAGCAGGCAATCCATTCTTCTGATCTGTCTTTAGCATTGATCAGAACATACTGTCAGGGGCGAATGTATTTGAAAGGGCGCCCATGGCGCCCAATGAAAATGCACCCCTAGTGGCACACAATGTCATGACATCACATTGTGACGTCACATCGTGACGTCATGACATAGCGCCCCACCCCTTCTAAGAGGCGCTTTCTGTTTGCTGCCACCGGCCCTTTAAGGCCAGCGGCAGCGAACAGAATGCTGTGCCAGCTCTCGTGCCAGCTCTTTAAGGCAGGCACGAGAGAACAGAAAGAATGCGGCCGGGGCACCGCGTTCTAACGCGGCGCCCCGGCCGCATTCTTTCTGTTCGCTCGTGCCAGCCTTAAAGGGCCGGCAGGAGCAAACAGAACGCGGCGCCGCCCAGCACCCCGCCCCCTTGAAAAGCGGGAGGGGGCGCCGGGTGGCAGCACATTCTCCTTGCTCCGGCTGGCTCTTTAAGGCCAGCCGGAGCGAGGAAAATGAGGTGCAGGGAGCGGGCGGGCCGTGGGCACCATTTTGCGGGGGCGGGTGCCATGCGAACGGCGCCCCCTGCAAGAGGGCGCCCATGGCTCGTGCCACCCCCTGCCACACCCTAGTTACGCCCCTGCATACTGTCCCTGTAACGAAAAAGGAAGAAAAACACAGTCGCCTTTATATTCCAGCTCTAAACTGGACCTGGAAACTGGGATTCTGGGAACACCGTAACAATGGGTATTGACAAATGTCTCCAGTAGCCATGTATGCACAATTTCTTGCATGTCGGAACTCTCAAGATTGCAACCCCCAAATATCATGCATGAAACCCACGTATCTTTTTAAAAATAAATATCATTTGACCATTTCCACTGATGATTTGAGCACAGTCTGCCCACGACTGAGAGTAATTCAGACATGAAGCCTGGGAGGGGAAGGGGAAATAGAGATGAATGGGTACAGAGAACCCAGTCCTGGAAAATGGATTTTCATGGCCGCAATTGATTTTGTAACATAATTTTTTAATACTTCTCCATATCATTGTGCTGAGTTATGTACCAGGTAATCTAACAGAGCACAGCAGGGAAAGATTCCGCCATTGATTCATTTCTTAAAATAACCAGCGTGGTATAGTCATCAGCAAAGCAAAGCAAATCAACCCTCATAGTGCAGGAAAAGAAATGTTAAATGACTATTTTTCTTTTGAGAACTTTCCTAAAATATTCACTTGGCAATTTTAATAGCGTGCCTTGTGTTCATTTTTGTGAAGATTTATTTTAAGCCTGTGCTCTTGTTCTTCCGTGGCAGGCTTGTCCTCCTCGACTGACGCGATGGCGTCCTCCCCGCCATGTGGTTCTGACTTTTTTTCTGGTCTAAATAGTGGAAACCAAAGGCAGAGGGCAACTTTGAGGGCTACAGTGGCTGAACTATATAATGCAGCAGCCTCCAGTGTGCTGAGCCTGTGCGATTTTCCTTGGCTGGTTTTTCTGTAAGCCAGCAATGGAGGAAATGCAGAGGTGATGGGGCTTGTCCCTGAGCAAACGGCCAAACGTCTTGCAGTGTTGTAACTCCTTTCTCTATAAAGCCATTTGAGATCCACCGAGCTGGATGCAGCCCCAGCAGCCGTGAATTGTGGCTTGCCAGATGCCTGACAGCCCTCCTTGTTTTTGCAGTCCTGGGCAGCCACACAAAACAGGAGGTTTATCCAGACCCAAAAGGGCTCAATTGATACTTTTTTATTCTGCTGTACTTCTTAGTGCTTCTAAGGATAGCCACCAGGAATGCAATCTCTACTCAAGGGAAAAAAGTCCTTATCTTGCGCCTGGTTCAATTTTCACAGGTATGAAGCATAGCCTATACGGCATAGGACTTTCAGTTTGAGTAACAAGGGCTATACTATACTACACAAATGAAGGAACGCCTCCATTTGTGCAGTCTGTAAATTAAACTGGAAGGGCTGCACTTCCACATTTGAAGAAGTTGTGCTAGGAGCCAGGTAAGGAAGCAGATGGTCCACTTTCTGCAGTGTTCAGTGGTCAGAAAGCAGATCAGTGATGACTGCATGTGCCTTGGGCTGGAGGCAGGCAGCAATGGTGGCAAACTCTGGGTGATGTGCACCCCAAATCTGCTGCCCTCTAACTCCCTCCCCAGCAGGCCACCACTAATGCACCGTTATCACCCAGGCTCAGGGCTGGGCTATCCCTCATGCATGACCGCAGTATAATAAAGGCCACAACGAAATAAATAGTAAGGAATAAAACAGTAGACCTTACTCCAATAAAGAGCAAATACCAAATCAAAGAGACGACAAGTTCTAGGTTTGCCTTAGTAGTTCTTTTGAGTCAATGGAAAACAAAAAGCAAGTAAATCTCTTCGGGCAGGAAGGACCACACTCTAGGAGCTGCCGCAGAAAAGGCCCTTTCCACCAATCCCCTCCAGCTTTTCAGGCTGCCCCCTTCCTTTGCATCTGGAACACTGTGATTCCAGGTGTTGATTCAATCCCTGGTATTTTCAAGTAGGGAAAGACCCCCTCCTGGACAGTTAGCATTAACAGCACTGAACTAGATGGGTCAATGGTTAGCGTCTTTATGAGAGATTGGGGTAAACTCCCAGGCCCCTTGTCAGCGATGTTGCCATTAAAATCCTCTTTTTGCCTCTGGGATTGGTAATTTGGGACCAGATAACAGCACTCAGAAGACTCAGATGTTACTAGTTGCTGATGCACTTGTAGATGATCTGGAATCTCATGGTTCTCATATAAAGCATAAATTATTTGCTCTGTATTTTTGAGCATTGAAGATCATGAAAGTTGTGTTGATCGACAGTTTTGCACCATTATACTAATCATCCGCCTTTAAATTCATTGGCCAGAAAGCAATCTTATCAAGAATCACTGAAAGTAATTTCCGTTCAATAAGAGTGGGCATTCAGCAAGGTATCAAACAACATGGCAAGTCTTCTGCACTAATGTGACTTGTGCAAGAACCAAGAGGGGATAAGAGTTAACAAAACAGGGCACAGGAGATTGGACTGGAAGTGAATTTAAATTCTTAGAAAAAGAGACTCCCATATAAACGTATATGTCTGACTCACATGTGTATTAATATATAGTTGAGAGGGTTAAAGCCTCCGTTTGACTGAAGATAAGATCCGAAGGTCGCCAGTTCGAGAACACCGGAAGTCTTGAGAACAGCAGACCTTGAGAATTGCGACTGATGAGAGCTGAGCTGTCTCTAGCTGCCTGTGAGAGAGGAGTTGTGCTGGGCCAGCTGTTTCTTTGGTGGGAGCAGAGAAGCCGCTTATCAGCCAGCAGGAAGGCAAGCGTGTGGCCAAGAAAGAAGGACTAAACCACGAAAGTTCCATCTGTATGTTGTTTGTAGTTCTTGAAAGATAGAACTTCTCTGTAATTTGTAAAAACCCCTTGCGGGTTTAGAGAAATAAAGCCTGCCTATGTAAACCACCTTGAATTAAAGTCAGAGGAGCAATCTAATGATTAATGTGGTATATAATAATAATAATAATAATAAATTATTATTATACTGTATTGTATCTTTCTGTTTTGTTTCATTGTTTTGCATGTTTTCTAAGGCTGCCTGTTTGATTTTGTTTATGCCTTTTAAAAATCAGCTGCCCTAACTGGTTTACAGCTAGAGGTAGAGTGCAATTCTGCGTGGAGTTAGGCTGGCACAGTTAGGCCAGCAAAGTTTGGTCAGCACAAGGGACACTGTAATTGATGTTTTGCCCACTCTTGGAGACAGAGAGGCCAGCACACAGACATGTGCCACCCTCCCTGACTCCGAGAGCGGTCCAAACGCGCTTTACGGTATCCCTTGTGCCAGCCAAACTTTGCTGGCCTAACTGTGCTGGCCTAACTCCACGTTAGGATTGTGTCTGTAGTCTAGTCCCTGACCACAAGTCCTGTAGGAGTGTTGAGGTGGATGAGGTTTCTTTTCAAATCCTCCTGGGGCATGCCCAAAGGAAGGGCAAAACAGTGGGTAGACATTTTGTTTTTGGCATCCTATACAACTTACAGCACAATTCTATGCATGTCTACTCAGAAGTAAGTCCCATTAAGTCCATTGGGGTTTACTCCCAGGAACAAAAGGCATAGGAATGCCACCTTATGCCTGGGTTGCCAGCACTGGCGTAGCTAATGAAAGTGAAACTCAGTGCAGAGGGCAAAATGATGCCCCCAAAGTGACATCACAACAGGAAGTGACATCACAGTAGTATTTTCATTTTCTTTTTTTTGGCCATAATTTTTGATATAATGAAGATATTATACTCTGATTTGTCTCATTGCATTCTGCATGAAATTCTGCATTGAATGGTATATAACAGGACGGTATTATTCCTACATACCAAGGTTTTCACACTTTTGGCCACTTGTATCAAGCTTAGCTTGTTGTCCCCTTAAAGCTTGTTGCCCGGTGCAATTGCACCCCCTACACTTCTTTAGCTATGCCCCTGATTGCCAGTTATCTATCCAAGGTTTTACCTTTCTTTAGGCATGCCCTAACAGGATCTGAAATGAAAACTCATCCACCTCAAAATTCCTATGGAACGTTTGGTCAGGGTCTGTATCAAGGTGTGGGATACACATATTGTTAATACTATAATCCTTTCCAGATGCTGAGATCTATAATAGGGTCCCTACTTTGTGCTGGTATTCATCACAGGGTAAAATCTGCAGAGCGTGGGGCAGAACAGGACTTTTTGGACAATGCTACCTCAGAGAGGCAATCTGCTCCTGCAGGCCTGACAAAGATCCTCACTGGACATATTCTATAGACATCAAAACAATTTTGTTTTCAGAGGCCTTTTTGTAAGGCTTCCAAACTGCATAATTCTAGCAATTAATAAACATGTCAATGTCTGAGTTCTGTATCCCCTTCCTCAGAGTAAGCCTGCTTTGTAATTAGTTTGGTTCACAAGAGCTCACAAATTCACAGTGATTTCCTTTTCTAACAAACTGGCATGCATGCATTCTAAAACCAGCGATTAAAGCATCGACCAGTTAATCACACCGATGAATCGGTCACAGACCTCAGTGCTGCAGCTGCTCTTGAGCAACTTTTGGAATCCATTGGACACGTTGGCGCATGAGCCTTCTTTATCTTTGGGGAGCCAAAGGTTACATAGCCTCAGTCATAATAAGCCATAGGAGAGCCACCTGTTGAAATCCAAACACAGACTATGTCCAACTTTGCAGATAGAATTATAAACAATGCAAAGAGGATTATCTCGATTTTTTTCCCCTTTGTCCCAAATATTCCCATGGACATGTGACACATCTTCCCTTTTGGAAAAAAGTCCTTCAGTCCAGTAAGGCTATCTCAGGGTGTAATCCTAACCTGGAGTTAGGCCAGCAAAGTTTGGCCAGTGCAAGGGACACAGTAAAATATATTTGGATCACTCTGAGTCAAAGAGGCCAGCACACAGACGTGAGCCATCCTCTCTGACTCTGAGAGTGGTCCAAATGCGCTTTATGGTGTCCCTTGTGCCAGCCAAACTGTGCTGGCCTAACTCCACGTTAGGATTGTGCCTGTAGTCTAGACCCTGACCACAAGTCTTGTAGGAATGTTGAGGTGGATGAGATTTCTTTTCAAATGCTCTTGGGGCATGCCCAAAGGAAGGGCAAAACAGTGGGTAGACATTTTGTCAGACGTGAGCCATCCTCTCTGATTCCGAGAGTGGTCCAAATGCACTTTATGGTGTCCCTTGTGCCAGCCAAATTTAACTGGCCTAACAGCGCCGGCCTAACTCCAGGTTAGAATGGTGCTCTATGTCATTCCTGTAGACCTCATAAATGTAATAATGATATAATGTAATGATAAATACCAATAATATTATAAATAATATTTATTATTCATCCAACGCCCAACAAATCAGTAATCACCAAAACCAAGTGGCAAACTTGATGACACTGAATGGGAGTACTAGTATTAGCTCTGATAGATGGAAATGAGAGCTGACTCAGGACGCAATCCTAACCTGGAGTTAGGCCGGCATAGTTAGGCCAGCAAACTTTGGCTGGCACAAGGGATACACATTTTTTCAAGAGGTTTTGGGCACTAACCCCCCTAACCTCCCTGAAGGTATCATCCAGTGCATCCCACCCCCCTCACCTCTATTGACACAATTGCACAATGGGTAATAAGTATATACAAGCATATGTACTGAATTTGGCTGTTAATTGAATGAGGCTGCAAGCCTATAACACTTTCCCGGGAGTAAGCCTCATTGAATTGGACTTAGTAGTCCTAAATCCTTCTGAGTAGACATGAAGAGGATTACGCTTTAAGAAGGTTTGAATTTCACACCTGCTTAATTCACTAGGGACCAAATGCTGTCCAATTCTTCAGCCCTGATGCAGCCGGACCAATGAGGTGTGTTCTGCATTCTGTGGCAGAGGGGAATCAGAGAGCCTCCTCAAGGTAAGGGGACATTTGTTAGCTTAACCGAGTGTATTGGAAAAGTCAGGAGCTACCCCAAGGAGATAGGGAATGGTATCAGCAATGGCCCCTTGTCCAGATAAACCAGGGATTACAGGGTTAACCCCCAAGGTCTTTGCAAGCCTAGGAAGCACAGCTATAGGCTGATGAGCTCTCCACGAGGGAGGCCAGCACAGGTGCAGATGGGTGTGGCTGATTAATCAAAGCCTGCCCACTGATTGGCTGGCCTCAGTATAAAGCTGGAGGCAGGAGCTGGAGAAAGGGACCTGGGAAGGTACCAGGTAGGAATTGGATGGAGGGGCTGTTGGCTGAACTGACTGCCTGAAGGACTGAGGAACTGGCTAAGGTAAGGTTGTGTGGGGACCATTGTGGGGAACTGTTGTATGTCTGCCATGCCCCTGGAACCACCAAGTGGAGGAGGCAGTTATGGCTTGGACAAGCTGACTGCCTATTGTTTGTTGGTGTTATAGGGTAGTTTGGAGCTAAGCCAGTGACAAGGGCAGTCTGGAGGAGGTTGGCCAGCTGGTGATCCCAAACAAAGCTGCTGGAAGAGAGGCGGCCCAGTGGGTGACTGAACCCCCTCCCTCTTGCCTATCTCTGAGGCCGCTCTGTGGGGAAACTAGTTAGCCTAGTGTGGGCATTGGGATGCCCTGGCAGGGCAGGGAATTTGGCAGAACACAGAGGGAGTGGAATGCAATGCAGCTGCATTGGCACCAGAAACTTGGATAGTATTGGGCCCTAGGTGGCTTTAAAACAAGATGTTCCTTCTCAGTCTCAGTTGCAATATGGGAGACAATCATGCTTGCCTTCTTTGCAGGATTGTTGTAAGGGTTCCGTCAAGATAATACATGTAAAGTATGTGGATACTCAGAAGTTCTATATAAATGCAAAGACATTATCATCAGTAGCGTCCCGGGAGTGCGGCAGGATAGGGTGCCAAGTTTTTCAAGGAGCCTTATCTTGCCATGTAAACCACCCTCACCTGAATGCTGTGTAAGCATTCAGTGGATCTCTCAGAGCACAATCCTAACCTGGAGTTAGGCCAACAGAGTTAGCCAGCAAAGTTTGGCTGGCACAAGGGACCCTGCAAAGTATGTTTGGACTACTGTCTAAGAGCACAATCCTGAGCAGCGCCAGACTGGCAAGGCCAATGGGCCAGCACCACTTCCTGTGCTGCTCAGGAGAGGCTGGAGCCTCCCCATGGCAAGGGAATGTGTGCTCCCTTACCATAGGGGAAATGCCAGCCTTCCCAATGCGTTCCTTGGATCTGTGCCTGCTAAATAGCATGTGCAGATCTGAGGAGACCACATGGCCTGAACTGGGGCCATTATTCCACCAGAAACTCCCAGCTGGGCCTCCCCAAGGGTCCCAATGCCCACACTAGGCTGACTAGTTTCCCCTTTAAGCAGCCTCAGAGATAGGCAAGAGGGTGCAGGTTCCTTCACCCACTGGTTCTCCTCTCTTCCAGCAGCCTTGCTTGGATTCACTGGCTGGCCAGCCTCCTCCAGACTGCCCTCATCACTGGCTTAGCTCAAGGTCCCATAAGTCTAACTTGGCACCACAAAACCCCACCACCAAACATAGGCAGTCAGCTTGCCTAAGCCACACCTGCCTCTTCCACTTGGTGGCTCCAGGGGCATGGCAGCCATACAACAACTCCCAATAGTTTCCTAGGACAACTTTACCTTCCTTTATCCAGTCTGTCCGTCCGTCAGTCAGTCAGGCTCCTACACCTACCCGGTGCCAATCACCCTTAATTTATCCAGTCCTTTAATGATCCATCCATCCAGCACATACCCAGTGCTAACTTACTGCAGCTCCTGCCTCCAACTTTATACTGAGGCAGGCCAATCGGTGTCTGTTGCTGGGCAAGCTTTAATTTATCAGCCACACCCATCTGCATCTGTGCTAATCACCCTTCCTAGCCAGGGCCCTCATCAGCCTGCAGCTCTGTTCCTGCTGCAGGCAAAGACCTTGGGGGTTAACCCCATACTTCCTGGCTTATTTGGACAAGGGGCCACTGCTGATACCATTCCTTATCTCCTCGGAGTAGCTCCTGCCTTTTCCAATACAGCCATGCAGCCTCCTGAGCGGGTATAGGATTTGGCCATATGGCTGAATCCTAGAGCCACCCATGTCCTGCCCCAACCCTCCTCCCTAACGCCAGTCCCTGTCCCAAAATGGGACAGAGCCTCCCTTGTGCCGACGAGGCTCCCCATCGGTGCTCTCAAGCTGATGCTACTCATAGCGTCGGCTTGAGAGCTGTAGTGCCAACATGAGGGTGCTGCTTGGTGCCCCTGCATCGGCACTACATACGTAGCTTCGATGCTATGATGTAGCGACGACACGACGGGGCAGGTAGGATTGTGCTGCCAGTCAGAGAGGCCAGCACACAGACGTGTACCATCCTCCCTGACTCCAAGAGTGGTCCAAATGAGCTTTATGATGGTCCTGGTGACGGCCAAACTTTGCTGGTCTAACTGTGCCGGCCTAACTCCAGGTTAAGATTGCATTCTCATTGGATGGAAGATGAAACTGTGAGGGAGATAATGATACAATGGGCTAGAAATCTTGGATACAATATAGAGCTGGACGAATGGGAAAAGATTTGGGCAACTAAGATTAACTAAAGCACCACAAACCTGAAATAAAATATTTATAAAAAATCTAAATAAAAAGCTTTATTTAGCACTGGAGAAATTAGCAAAAATGTATCCAGGCACCTTGAATAAATGCTAGAAATGTAAAGATAAAGAAGGAACTTTTTACCATATGTCGTGGACCTGTGAAAAAAATTTGGCGTAGGGTACATTCTATGTTACAGGAAATGCTGAAATGCGAGATTATAGACCAGAATTATTTCTTCTTAATATGATGGGCAATATTCAAGATAAGGGTAAGAAGCATATTGTAATAGATGTAAATACAGCAGCTAGATTATTGTATGCCCGGAAATGGAAAAATGAGGAGATCCCAAATGTTAATCAATTAGTAGAGAAAATATATGAAATTGTAGAAATGGATGTCTTAACAGAAAGGATGAAAGAGGGAGATATAACTAAGATACAGGAGTATTGGAGTTTGTTTTATGATTGGATAGAAGGGGAAAAATAGAAATTAGATGTAAACATTATACTTAGAAAATTTAGGTTGTAGAAAACCGTATAAATACGAATGAGGAATAAGAGGTATTTTGTATGCATAGTTTTTGAATTTATAATGGATGAATGAGATTGTATGCAAACAGTAACGAAGTGATGATGTACAAGCTGCAATCAATGTGTACCTTTTGTGTCAACCATTGTATCCCTTCCCTATGTTTTCCTTTTCCCTACCCGTATCTATATATAAAATAAAAATCTTTAAAAAAAAAGGTTGCATTCTCATTGGAATCCACTCTCTGTGACTTTGTCCCAGCTTTATTCAGGATCCAGTTCCTTGCAGAGACCAACACCATCTCACAGCATTTTCCCATCCAACAATCCCTCTGCCACCGTTTTTTGCCTTTCCTTGCATGACTGCTGTGCTTGGGATTGATGGTTTCCATATTTTTTCCACAATGAGTCCCAAATGTTTTTCCTGATCAGCATGGTCACTGGCTGTTCCATTTAACACGTAATTCTCAGATCAATTTCATTGCAGACAAATTATTTTATGCTTGCCTACGCTGAAGTGAATTTACCATCTGTAGGACCATTCACCTTAAGGAGGCAGATCTTTCTGAGCTGGGTTTATTTAACCCAACTGTTTTTGCTCTGCGTCTTATTTTAGGGTTGGCCACAAAGGCTGGGCTGTTGTTTCAGATACCCAAGCATACTCAATAGGCTTACCAGATGCTCAAGCTGACACCTCTGGTCATTGTTTGTTTGTGCACTAATCAGTTTAAGTGCATGTGTATCCAATATTGGCTATTGACCAGGGAAAAAAAAGTCTGGGAGGTAAAACCAGATTAAAACATTCAGCCAAGAGATGAATAGGATCAGATCAACTGAAAATGTAGCTATGTGACAACTCAGCTAGAGGCCTCAGAAGGCAGGAAATAACCTTTCTGATACAGACATTTCACCCATAGCTAGACTAATCTGGAAATCATATTCTCATACTCATCCCTCTCAGAGCGCAACCCTAACCTGGCGTTGAGCTGGACCACTGCTGTCGCAAATGTACAGTAAGACGGGGGCGGATTCTGCACCGCAGAATTGGTTGTTGGGCTGGAGCAAGCGGCAGTGCTGATGCACAGACACTGCTGCGCCTGTCAGCTGTGCCGGTCGAATGCCAACATGGCTCTGCCAGCCCAGGACTGCACCAAGGGTGTGCCAGAGCTATAATGGGACGCTGGGGGCAGAGACTGTTGGAGTTGGGACAACTCTGTCTGCTGTCTAGAGGGGGCACTCTAATGTCCAAGAGAGGGAAAAGTCTGATGTCCTGTGGTTTGACCCCTCTACCTGTCCCTCTCTGTGATACCTGCAGAGGGTGTGGCCTTGACCTTAACTTCCTTCCATTGCACCCTGAACTCTGTCTCTTTTGTATCCTGACCATCAAGGTGATAAGATGTGCATACCAGGGGCTCTCTGCCCTCTGCCATCTTGAGCACACTTCCACGCATGGCGATGCAGCTGTTAGGGCATTGCCTTCTAAGTATTAGATGTACCTCTGATCCTAATCAGATGCTGTAGATATGCAACCAGTGGAACACTGTGAGTAAATTTTTCTTTTGCATCTTTACCAAGCCTCTGCCTATGTCTTTTGTTATTAGCAGTCAGCCTGGGGTGAGGAAGGTTCCCGTGGGTGAGACAAAAGGGGGAATCTGCTGCTTGTGTTACTCTGCTTTCCCCCATCACCAATAAAAAAATAATTCCAATAGAGACGGGGGCAGAGACGGGACATGGCCATTAGGCCATATCCTAACCCCGGTTCCTGGGCTGGGTACAGGCTGGGTGCATCTCAGCAAGCCCAGTGAATCAGCTCTGAGATACCACAGGGTGGTCTTTATACATTTATGGGCCCAATGCTACTAGCCAACTTTCCAGCACCAGGGTAAAGTCAATGCAGCTCCGAGGTAAAGGAACAAATATTCCCATACCTTGAGGAGACCTCCATGACTGCCCCCCCAATGCAAGATGCAGCATGTGCCCCATTGGTACCACTGTGTCAGTGCTGGAAAGTTGGTTAGGATTGAGCCCTAAATGTTTATTCAGAGCGCAATCATAACCTGGAGTTAGGCCAGCACAGTTAGGCCATGTTCTGCCAAATTCCCTGCTGGGCCTCCTCTTCCACCAAATTCCCTGCTGGGTCTCCCCAAAGGCCCCAATGCCCACACTAGGCTAACTAGTTTCCCCATAGAGCGGCCTCAGAGATAGGCAAGAGGGAGGGGGTTCAGTCACCCACTGGGCCGCCTCTCTTCCAGCAGCTATGCTTGGGATCACCGGCTGGCCAGCCTCCTCCAGACTGCCGTCATCACTGGCTTAGCTCCGAACTACTCTAGGTCTAGCGCCAACAAACCCCAACACCAAACAATAGGCAGTCAGCTTGCCTAAGCCACAACTGCCTCCTCCACTTGGTGGCTCCAGGGACGTGGCAGCCATACAACAGTTTCCAATAATTTCCCACAATAAGCTTACCTTCCTTTAGGCAGTCAGTCCATCCATCCAGTCCGTCCAACAGTCCTTCAGGCAATCAGTCCAGCCAGTACTCCATCTGTCGATCCCAATCCATCCATCCAGCACCTACCTGGTGCCCTCCTCCAGCACCTACCCAGGTACTTTACTCCAGCTCCTGCCTCCCACTTTATACTGAGGCCAGCCAATCGGTGTCTGTTGCTAGGCAGGCTCTAGTATCAGCAACGGCCATCTGCACCTGTGCCAACCTCCCTTCATTGCCAGGGGCCTCATCAGCCTACAGCTGTGCTCCTGAGGCTTGCAAAGACCTTGAGGGTTAACCCTGTAATCCCTGGCTTGTCTGGGACAAGGGCCATTGCTGATACCATTCCCTATCTCCTTGGGATATCTCCTGCCTTTTCCAATACAGGCCAGCAAAGTTTGGCCGGCAGAAAAGCTACCGTAAAGTGCATTTGGATCATAAAGTCAGGGATGATGGTGCACGCCTGTGTGTTGGCCTCTCTGAGAGTGGTCCAAACATACTTTACGGTCAAACTTTGCTGGCCTAAGGATTGCACCCTTAATTTCTACACTGCTGAGGTTTTACCTGCAGCTCTCCCCCAAGGAAGCTATTCCAAAAGAGCACTTCTAAATCGGTTAAAATAATACCTTCTGTGCTTGACTGTACATATGTTTGTTTATGTTTATATATCCCTTTTGGGGAAAGCTGCAGTAGCGTAGCTGAGTAGGGGAGTGCAGAACAGTAAGTACTGCAGGTAATTAATCTGTGGAACTCTTTGCCACAGATTGGCAAATGGAACTGTTTGCCTCAGATTGGAGATGGTGATGGCATCTGGCCTAGATGCCTTTAAAAGGGGATTGGACAGATTTCTGGAGGAAAAGTCCATCGTGGGCTATAGGCCATGATGGGTTGTGCAACCTCCTTACATTAGTAGTAGGCTACTTCAGAGTACTGGGTGCAAGGGAGTGGCAACAGGATGCAAGCATCTTGTCTCATGTGCTCGCTGGGGCACCTAGTAGGCCGCTGTGAGATACAGGAAGCTGGACTAGATGGGCCCTTGGCCTGATCCAGCAGGGCTCTTCTTATGTTCTTATGTGGATGCTGCAATGTGCTGTGTAAGCAGCCCCTCCCAGTCACCGTCAGAGCCATTCCAGGTGGCTGAATCAAGTGGCGTCTCCTTCACCAAAGGCTTCAACAAACATGTGATTAATCCCCCCCAATCTTCATTTTTGCACTACAGTACTAGGAAATGCTCAAATAAAAGGCCATGAGGAAGTGCTTGATCCCCTTAGACTGGACATAAAGGCCAATGTGCAACCCTTAAAACAGCTCAAATGTTAGGATTAGCCTGACAGCCTTGCATTAATCTGGAGCGCGCGGTGAGTTCAGCAAGAGGCATGATCATATTTTTCAAAGGTCAAATGCGTCACCTTTAAGCTCATGAAAAGGTAAACACACTGATGCCGATGTGTAACTTTGTAGAGTTTATGAGAGATTCTGGTGCTTGGAATACAAAGAACTCCCATAAATCCTACTTCCGCCCAATCCGCCTAAGTCCTTTGGGATCTGAACTCCCATTCAGGACAATTTCCCCTGGAAGTATTATTAGGAAATATTAAATCAAGTCAAAGTGTAAACCCCTGTAGGTAACAGAGCTTTTACAAGAGACTATTTCCTGCTAGCAAAACATTACCATGTTTGGGGGAGCGGAGGGAGGCATATGGAGACATCTGCAGTGTGACATGTTTCCAGCTTGATCCTACATAAACAAAGATATTGTATACGAAGAACGAGCTACATAGAATTATAGTCTACATTGTTTTACTGCCGATCCATTTCAGCTTTGCTATGATCATCGCTTTAAAAATTGCTTGGAGGTCACTGGAACTTCCCTTTCAGTACATTCTTATATCGTGGGTACATATAGAGAAAAAAAGAAACTCATTGTAAATATATGTCATCCTTTAAATGACTTAACTGTGCAGGGATATAAATGTCTTTTAAAGACCTTTTCAGCAAAGTACTTAAATGATAGGCTGTTATTTTCACATCCATGCCATAATGAGATCCTGCTGGTATAAACACAGATGCCTTAATAAAACTGATTACAGTAATACATGGAAATAGTTTGACTATAACAGCAACAAAATTAATCTGTATGTTGGCTGGTGCAACAGTATCCTAAGGTGTGCCCTTTCTCACTTAGGTATTGCAGGCCTCATGGGGTGATTCAGGGCTCATTATTGTTAGTGATGGGCACCCTTCCAAACAGCTTGAGGTTTGACTTCAGCTAGGAGGACAAGCAGTCACTAGACTAGATACTGGGCTGGAAACCATCTGAATTATATAGACAACTCAAGTGACAACTGAGCCTGTTCTAAGAGTGTGTCTAGAAGACACAAATGTCTTCAGCTTAGTACCATCTAAAAACATAACAATAAAAACCACCAAGCAGAATCAACCTTGTAAGCAAAGGACACACATGTGGTGGTGATGATGATGGTTTGCCACTTAAAGCTCACACAACCCATGATGCAGTGCAACTGTGACCAAATATGCATGCATGAAAACATCAGGGGCTTTTGATGGCAGCAAACACTGGACAACAGTGGCAATGCAAAAAGAACTGACCAAAATTCTGCAGAAAACTGCTGCATAAGGATGGCTAAATGAATTTGAAAATAGAACTCCACCAGAGGGATTACATTACCATTCTTCTGCCTGCAAAAAATGTTTTATTTGTACAATAACTGCATTATTGTCCTGTTGGGCCAAGTGCCATGAATGCCAAGTCTTCACATGTTTTTCTGTAGCTCCGTGACTTATCCCCCCAATCCCCAGAATTCACTTCCATCTATCCTTTCCTCTTTCCTGGTCTTGCCAATGTAATATCTGTCTTGGCAGATGATGCCAACTTCTGTGTTGGCATCAGGATGCCCTGCACTGCCCCATAGCACCCTCTGCCCAATCTCTGATGGCACATTGGACACTACCAGTCATTGGTGCTGAGGGCTCTGAGCCAAGTGGTGGTGTGGGTGCACAAACCCTAACCCGAGCACAACCACCTCCCTCACTCTTCACGTGGTTTCTTCAGTCATGGAAGTGCAGGACTTCTGGTTTGATTTAAAGGCACTGAGCAAATGAAGGAGCTCCTTCATTCATGCGGTCCTTGTCAATCAACCTGGAAGCCCTGCACTTCTGTGTTTGGAGAAACCGTGCCTGGAGCAAGGTAAGGAGGTAGGTGATGGATGTTCCATTCACTTTTGTGGGAGGTCATTTATTATAGTCACTTATCTGGAAATATAGTCACTTTTGTGGAAATCTGTGGGTTGCATCTATGGGTTGCAAATCTGTGGGTTGCATCTATGGCAGGCTGGAGTGGTGGTGGCAGACTCGGGGCACTCTGAATCTGCCCCTCTTTCACCTCCCCTACAATCTGCCACTGATGCAACCTGCATTACTTCGCTGAAGGGATAGGATAGGCTGCCCCTGGTGTGGTCCCATTGCCTGTGCCTGAACAGCCCAACCCCGAAGCCAGCTCTCCAGTGCTATCTCTGAAATAGCCCTTCTTCCATCTGATTGCACCATAACCTGAAGAGCTCAGATTATTCTACCCTCCGTCTGCCCCAGACTAATCCTAAAATTGTCACTAGGTAGATGACCAGACCCTTTGTCATAAAAGTAAGTCTGATCCTGCATTTGGTTCATATTTTTCAAACACATTCCCATGAAAAATCAGATGGTTTTGCTTTAACCGCCCCCTCCCCATTATGTCCTCTGTTCCTTCCAGGCCTGGGATTTGTCCAAAACAGAGTGGAAAGACCACCAAGTCGTCTCATCAGCAGAGCACTAATTGTGGTCATTTATTATCTGATAACAGCTCTGTTATCTGTGATAGTTTTACAGGGCTGAAATCCACCAGGCTTTTGCACCAGTGTATAAACATGGTACCTTGGGGGCAAAGTGTCTGTTCCTTACTGTCAACACTTGCTGTCGGAGAAAGGCCGATCGACAGCTTATATGAAGTAACTATGAGTTTAATAAGCTCCAGTGAAAGCCGCAGCATAAACAAGGCATCAGGAGTGTTTGCCTTGCTGGGCCTGTTAAGCAAATACAGGTGACTGAGAAGTACAAACAACACTGGATTAGAGCTTATCGCTGGAGCAACAATAGGGCTGTTAAAGGCGAATTTCGCAGAGCAGTGAGAGGTTCATAATGCCTACGGAAGGGAAGACTCGACCAGAACATAAAAACACAGGTCTGAAGAGGCTCCATGTTAGAAGCAGCTGGGCTCACCGTCCACCGTCTCCAGTATGGCTGGGAAAGATCCTAGTCTGAAGCTCTGCAGAACTGCTCTTGCTCAGCGTAGACAAGTGGTTTTCAACCTTTTTTGTGCCATGATCCCGGTATAAAGTGTGAGACTGGGGACCCCACTGTCGATCCTGCCCCTTTCCGATCCCTATCTGCCCCCGTTCCTGCATCCAGCACTGTTCACTGTAAATATGAGAGCAATCCTAACCTGGAGTTAGGCTGGCACAATTAGACCAAAAAAGTTTGGCCGGCACGAAGGACACCATAAAGATTGTTTGGACTACTTTCAGAGTCAGGGAGGATGGCACATGTCTGTGGGCTGGTCACTCTGATTCCGAGAGTGGTCCAAATGCCCTTTACGGTGGCCTTTGTGCCAGCCAAACTTTGCTGGCCTAATTGTGCTGGCCTAACTCCAGGTTAGGAATGCACTCTAAATATTCTTATGAGAGAAAGCAGAAAAAGTTGCCAGTTATCCTGGCCCTAATGATAGCTATTTTAGCACAATTTCTAAGAACTTGAGAAGGAGACACAATCTCCTGGTATCTGAAAGAGTCCATCAGATGTCTTCCCTTTTGGCTGGTGGTGCTCTAGTCCAGTGGTCTTTAACCTTTTCATTCCCATAAAATGGCTCTTTAGGAGAAGCTTTGGAGATTGGGAAACCCAACCACTGGTCCCTTCGCTGCTGATTTTCTTGCTATTGCTGCTTTTATGGCTTCTTGCCGTTTTGTATGGTTTTGATGCTTTTCAAAGTTCATATTAGTTTTGTAGACTTTTCATGGGATTCCTTTAGCTACCTTGGACCTCTGTTACGAAAGAAAGATGGGATAAGTCTCTTAAGAAATAAATGGGTAGCCAGGAAGTGATTGGGTTTCTGCAGGCAGGGTCAATGCAAGACCTTCCAACACTTGAGGTAGCAGGATAAATGCTGCCTATCTGGTGATGTTCCAGCACCCACTACTTCAAATATCTGTATTGGGAAAGAATGGGGCGGTATGGGGATGAAGTGGATGTAATCACCATTGCTGATCCAACTCCAGTGGGGCACTATAGGTCTGGCCTGACAGTATGTGTGCCAGCCATCTTGTCTCACCAGGTGAGGTGAGGGGGATGGCAGCCATAAACAGGGCCTTTTCGGTGGCGGCTCCACAGTTGTGGAATACCCTCCCCCTAGAATTAAGAACAGCTCCCTCTTTGGCAAATCTTTCAGCGGGGTCTTAATATAAGTCTTTTTTATTTAAAGAAGTTTTTTGCTGCTGACATGCTGGCTGGCATTTTGAACTGCAACTGTGAGATCCATTGGGGCTTGTACATTTTTACTTTTTAAATTGTTTTAATGCAAGCAAGCAAGCAAGCAAGCAAGCAAGCAAGCAAGCAAGCAAGCAAGCAGTATTTATATACTGCTTTTCAACACAAAGTTCACAAAGCAGTTTACAGGCAAAAAAATAAAGTTAAATGGCTCCCTGTCCCCAAAGGGCTCACAATCTAAAAAAACGCAGAACCCCACCAGCAGCCGCCACTAGAAAAGACACTGTGCTGGGGTGAAGAGGAACTGTTACTCTACCCCTGCTAAATATAAGAGGAACACCACTTGAAAAAGTGCCTCTTGCCCAGTTAGCAGGGGATGCTACTGTTTTAATTGATTATTCTATTTGTAATCATTTTAACTGACTTTATTGTTTATAATTTTAATATTGTGAGCCACCTTGGGTGCCCCAATATGGGACAGAAAGGCGGGTGGAAATCAAGTAAGTAAGTAAGTAAGTAAGTAAGTAAGTAAGTAAGTAAGTAAG
>JAJKFI010000008.1:10191875-10248315 GCA_029204185.1 Lerista edwardsae | reverse complement strand
AAGTAAGTAAGTAAGTAAGTAAGTAAGTAAGTAAGTAAGTAAGTAAGTAAAGACAAGCATGTCTTGATCAGGTTAGTGCTGGGATAGGAACCATTGGGATAGGAACCATTGGGAAACTCCCATGTATGCATGCCATTGTGGAAGGAAAGCCAGATGGAAGTGTCAATAAGCAGGTTCATATTCTGAGACACCTTCTGGACTCTTGTGTATCCCTCACTCGTTAGACTCCCTCAGTGTATCCCTCACTCATGTGTATCCCTCACTCAATAGTGTGTCCCTCACTCGTGTGGTCAGATGGGATGCTTTTATAGGCCTTCTTGGTGGTGGCCACCCTTATGAAACTCCCTTCTGCAGGAGGTTCTTTTGATTTACGTGGCAATTAATTAATTAATGCCCGCCTTTCTGCCCATAGGCACCCAAGGTGGCTTACAACAAAAACAATAAAATACAATAAAATTCACAATTTAACATTAAAAAGCAATTATTTAAAAAAAAATTAAAAAAATTAAAATTTAAAACAACAAGCCCTGTGGATCATAAAAAATAAGCAAGGGTATAAAAACCAGCCAGCCTGTCAACAATTAAAAGCTTGTTGAAATAAAAAGGTCTTCAGCGCCCGCCGAAATATTACCAAAAAAGGGAGCAGTTCTCAATTCTAAGGGGAGGGTGTTCCAAAGTGGGGGGGCACCCCCAAGAAGACCCTATTCCTGGCCACCATCCCTCTCACCTCTCCTGGTGGCGGCACAGTCAAAAGCCCCCCCCCCACAGATGATCTAAAAGTATGGGCAGGATTATATGGGAGGAGGCGGTCCCTCAAATACCCTGGACCTGAGCCGTAAAGGGCTTTAAATGTCAAAACAAGCACCTTGAATTGGGCCTGGAACAGAACTGGCAGCCAGTGTAGTTGCCGAAACAACGGCTCGACAGAGTCAAACCGATGTGCCCCAGCAACCAGGGGCACATCAAACCGATGTGCCTCCCAGCCAGAGGCAGCCGCAACACCATCACAACCACAGTACATAAAACACCCAAGTTGCAACATACATGGTAGTGGTAATGGTTACTATATCTTCCTGGTGCTAAGATATCCAAAATTCAGATTTTGGATGGCTGGAAAATGTGATATCTCTGTAGTAAATGCATTTTCTTGAGTGGAGCTGTTGGGGTTGTCTGCAGCAACTCAGAATTGTGCATTTTTGGAAGAAAAAACACCATGATCTGAGAAGAATGAACATCTCGCAGATCAAACTTCATTCCTCCAAAAACTATCACTAGAACAATTTTATTCAATTTTATTTTAAGAGAAACACACTTGCAAAAAAAATGCAAAGAAAAGTGACCGTCAAACTAAATGTGAACTTCAGTCTATTATGCAGATGATTTACTATCTCTAAATATGTGTTGCAATATACTTTCCTTTTGCTGTACTGCTGTACTTGCCTTTTTAGGAGTTCATAAATTATCAGATTCAGTTCATATGCTATCACATTTCCATATGGAGCCATTTGACAAATAATGTGACTCAGCTGCCCCTTTTCATGGCTGCTGACGGAAGAAAACATTGAAAGCCCAGTTGTCCTCTGAGAAGGGGCTTGTTCTGGAAATATTGCTATGGTTGGCAGCTAGATGGAATCCAGTTTTTAAAAACTGCTTACCTTCTGACTGCATTTCTATCAGCTAAACGAGATGTGACTTCAATTGTTGTCTCTGACATGTTTGCTTTGTTTCTGGAAATAGCATGGCTGGGGTGATCCGGACCATGCAAGGGTTCAGATGGGTTTTTAGCCTATCACAGTCCAGATTGCACTCCTATGAGTGATAGCAGCAACCTTATGATTGTTAACCCCCCCCCCCAAAAAAAAAGCTCCCAAATGAGGCAAGCTCTCCTTTTTAGAAGCTGGTAACTGCAACATTTTCACCAGCCTGACACAAATTCAACAATGTTTCGGTTGCAAACAATGTTTCGGACCCACTTTTTAGAATGTTGGGGCCCACCAGAAGTGAAGTCATTAACCTGGAAGTGATATCATGGCCAGAAGTGACAACATCAAGCAGGAAGTGCTGCCCATTGTGACATAATAAAATGACACTCCTGGAATGCAAACTGACATTCTTGGACTGCAGCAATTGCACAGCCATGAAACAGCCCTGACAGAAAGCAAGATTACAGCAAAATATTATGTAAAAGCACTGAACTAAAAACAAAATTATAAAAAGCCCCCTCACTTGAAAATGTAAACTGTTAACGCTCACAAAAGGAATACAGCAAGAGTAAGGGCTGCAGCTCCTAAGATGGTGGCTCCCAGCTTTCCGCAACCCACCTGACATCAGGTTGCAACCCACCAAGTGGGTCCCAAACCACAGTTTGAGAAACACCAGTGTAGGAGGAAAAATAAGCTAGAGGAAGCAATAATTGAGCACAAGGACCCAGATCCACAGTCATATGAGTTGTAACGTGCAGGGAGAAACTTTGTGAAGTAGCTCCAGATAGTATCTAAAGATTCACAAGCTTCTTCACATGTAGAGATGGAAGGTGAGCCTTCACCATGCCATGTAGAAAAAAGTGAGCAGGTGCTAGCAGATAGCCAGTGCAAAGGCCTGCTTGAGCATACCCTGGACTCTTGCGCCGTCGGAAGGAGCCCTGCTGAGCCCCAAGGAGTGTAAGTTTTGAGCCAAGTGGCACAGAGGTGGAACAGGAGGGGGTGTCATGGGGGGGGAGAGGTTGGCAATGGGTGGGCAAACCAGATCTGAGAGGGGGTGGGGATGGTGGCGCCACACCTCCAAGTGGAGTAAAAGATCTTTATTCAAGAGTAGGTTAGTACAGAAGGAGCAGCACCACTCCCTGCAAAGCAGGGGGCTAGTCAAGGACACACTCAAGGGAAACAATATCAGACAACTGGAAAATAACAAAACTAACTGGATCTAGTCTAACACAGTCTGCATTGCCCCCCACACTGGTCTGCAGAACATCAGCGCTTCTAGCAGCAACTTGTTGATACAGAAGCCTACCCAGAGTAAATCTTTACACCATTTTTCTCTCAACCCAGAGGGGTCTCAGGCCAGTCCCTGGCACTTGATAATTTTGCTGACTCACAACACCTCACTCTAATTATCCAATCCATTTCCCTCCATCTACAATTAAATACAAAATTACTTTCTCCCTTAATGGGCTGCACCTGGGACTGGACTTCTTGCCCAGTATGAACTCCTCTTTCCCCTCCTCCCCCTCCTCCCTATCTTACTACACTTTAAAGTTAACTCTTTCATTAACATGCACATCCCAAGCCTCAAAACTCCACAATAAAGCTGTCTTAAAGAAATACATACATGAATGTCACAAGACTATAACGCCAGCATATCAGAATCTTTACATTTTAATTCCAGATCAAAGTACTTTTTTTACTGTTTCCCTTCCAGAGCCTTTCCCAGCTGGCAGTGCGCCTGGGGGTGGGGCGACACCACTGCACCCCCAGCATGGCCACCCCACCCCCGTGCGTCACCCAGCCACGCCTCCACGCTTATGGCTGTTGTGTTTTAAGGATATTAGAAAAAAAAAGCCAAGTGTAAAAATATGTTATTTAGCAACAGTATAACACTTAACATTAATGTTAAATTGGCCTTGGGAGTAATTTTGGTCAGGAAAGGAGGGGTATAAAGCCATTCAACAAACAAATAGATGAGCAGTAGTGTTAAGTTCTTTATGATTGAAATTTGAAAATGGTTGAAGTTCAGAAAGTCAACCAAATGTTAAAATGTTGCCAATTTTTTAATCTATGTGGAAGTTAATTCCAACTCTAATGATGAAAGAGAGAGAAAACCATCTTAAACCACAAACACTGTACATACGCAGGGGTACATGTACACACACAGAGAGCAAGAGAGAGCGAGAGAGAGCGAGCACCTTGAAACAATTCTGGTGTCTCCTTTGAACTCACATTAAGCTAAGCCTATATAAATAGTGTCAAAGGGGTACACACCCAGAACACTCTGGGAGATCATGATAAACACTCCTGATGTTTTGCAGCTGGACTCATCATCTGTGCATTTCAGAATAAAATTTTATGAAGCATTCAGACATCCAGCTGGTTGTATTCACTGGAAGATGCTCCCCCCCCCCACTATAGCAATCTGTTGTGTATCTGCTGCATTATTTTGCATTCCTCCCCCTGCTCTCCCCCTCCAGTGTTCTTTCCTATTACATGCCGCAGATCTCTAAATGGGTCACATTTTACTCAACAGATAACACTCAAAATAAAACAAGATTCTTCCCGGTGAAGAACATGGAATTTCCAGAATGTCATCAGGTGCTTCCAAAGGTCTGTTTCAAAAATATTCTTAAGGGGTCTCTGATGCTGGAAGGGAGCCACATCAATAATACCAGCTCTTACTGATTCTGATATATGATTGTCACAGAGGTTACACACATATTCAAATGAGGCACATTAATTTTTTTGTTGACATCTGCATATTTTTCTAAACCCATCAGGTGCAGGGTAGGTTTGTGGTACTTTAAAGCAAAATCAAAGGATTTTAAAAGGGTCAAACTACATGTTAACACGCACACTTGTACATGCCCTGATGGCTCCCTGTGGGTGATTTTCTGTGAAGAAGAGTGTATGTGGGCAGGGCTGTATTAACCCATGGCTGGGTCCAAGGCTTTCAGGGGTTTTGTTGTTGTTAAGTCGTGTCCGACTCTTCGCGACCCCATGGACCACAGCACGCCAGGCCTCCCTGTCCTCCACTAGCTTCCTGAGTTCGCCCAATTTCATGTTCATTGCTTCGGTGACACTATCTAACCATCTCATCCTCTGCCGCCCCCTTCTCCTTTTGCCTTCAATCTTTCCCAGCATGAGGGTCTTTTCTAAAGAGTCTTCTCTTCTCATGAGGTGGCCAAAGTATTTGAGCGTCAGTATTTGTCCTATGCAGTATTGTTCTTTGCAGCATCGTATTTTCCTTTCACTTCCAGACACACATCCACAGCTGAGCTTCCTTCCGATTTTGGCCCAGCTACTTCACTCTTTCTGGAGCTACTAGTACTCGTCTTCTGCTCTTTACTTCCCTAGTAGCATAAAGGACGCCTTCCAACCTGAGGGTCTCATCTTCCAGCGTCATATTGTTTAGCCCCTTAGTACTGTAATCCATGGGGTTTTCTTGGCAAGAGTACTGGAGTGGGTTGCCATTTCCTTCTCCAGCGGATCACGTTTAGTCAGAACTCTCTACTATGACCTGTCCATCTTGGGCAACCCTACATGGCATAGCTCACAGCTTCATTCAAGCCCCTTTGCCACGACAAGGCAGTGATCCATGAAGGGGTCAGGTGTTTTGGGCTCCCTCCAAAACTCTTCAGGAAAGCTCCTCCCACGCTAAATGGAAGCCCCTGGTGGACAGACGGGCAGCAAAGGTTTCCTCCTGCCGTTTTTACAAAAAAGGCCTCTGAGGCTCTCTCTCTTACACTCACACTCACACACTCACACACACACACACACACACACACACACACCTTTGCAGCCAACCCTCAACCTTAGTCAATCCAGCCACAAGTGCCTTGTCTTCACAAATGGACCCAGGCTTGCATGGAAGCTCGCCACCCACCCCCACTCCTAAAACAGCAGGAACACAAACAGAAATAGGAGGGACAAGAAACGGAGAATCCAGACACTTCTAAGTTTTTCCCCCAAATTGTGTGTGTGGGAAACTCACAATGGTCCCAGGCTTGCATGGAAGCTCCCGAGCGATGCAGCCTCCATTTGCAGCCCAGCTTAATTCCTGCAGGCGGAGCTTGCCACATGTGGTTCTTGGAGAACTCTGCAAGCCTCCCCTTGGCAAGTTTGGCCTTGCTGGCTGGAGGGTTGGTGGGTCAGATGGGGAGTCCCTGGGGGCTGGATCTGGAGACCCATGCATTAGGCTGATGCCCAGATATGCTGCCTGGATGGCCTCTAGTCTCCACGGGGCCCCTGGGCTTCAGCCAGTGGTGTCATCTAAATGATTTAAGAACAGGTGCTCACTTTTGATTGGCACGTGTCGGGACTCGCCCACCAGAAGTGACATCATAAGCCGGAAGTGAGGTCGTGGCAGGAAGTGACATGAAAAAAGCCCTTTTTGAGGCCTCAGACAATTTTAAACTGACCCAACAGTTGCAACAGTATTCCACAGCACCCCCAGAACATGTTAAGGAGGCCTGGCATCATGTTAAAGTGACCCAACAGTTCCAAAACCCCAGAGCAGCTCATTTTTCAGTGGCAAGGCAAGGCAAGGCTCCACTCGCTGCCTGCCTGCCTGCCTGGCTCTGAGAACGTGCAGGCAACTCAAACATGCAGGAAATTCAAACATTGCAGGGGGTGGAGTCGACGAGTGGGCGGGCGAATGGGCGGGGCCAGCCATAATCCTAGAAACCGGTACTCGCTTACCCCCGCGTACCCCCTGCATGACATCACTGGCTTCAGCCTACTAAGCCTAATGTATAATACTGCCCTGTATGTGGGTGTATATGCACACACATGTCTGGTGCTTAACCATTTCCTTGCCTGCTGTGGACCTACTAATATTGGGTTGAAATCCCATCAAGCGGTACGACAGAGGCAGATTGGGGAAGGGGAGCAGAAAAGAAGTAGGGGTGAAAAAGTTGGGCATCCTCTACCATTTCCCCACTGAGAAATTCATGTTCTTTCTATACTGTACTGCTATATTGACTGATGAGTCCTACATTACTGACCAATTGTGCTACTAGAGCTTTGACAGAAGAGCTTTGGCTCCTTTTTTCCAGCTGCATGAGCTTATGCAGGATGTGATCCCTGCCATTCAAAACATAAACCTCTCAGCAAAAACACCCAGGAAAATATAATGTGTCAAAAAGCCAAAACATATAGTGCAGCCGCCTCTCTGTTGCTGAACTTGGATCCTGCTGTCCACCACTCATGTCTTGCCATAAGGCACCTGGTTTACTTCTTGTTGCTTTTCCAGTACTCTGAGGAAAGTTTAGGTCAACTTCTGATCAGCTGAAGTCTTGGAAAACTTGCAACAGCTTCCATCAGAGGCCTCTTGAGGTTGGCTCGGTTTTTTTGCTGATTTATAATAATGTCATCATGAAAGATTAAGGTGTAGCAACTTGGAAAAAAAAGCCAGATAGCATGTCAAGCACTTTCATCGGGCATTTACCAGCAGTTTGACTGATGACATGGACATGTCCAAAATAAATGGAAACATTTTGGGGGATATTTGTGTCATCCAAGCAGAATTTCTGAGGAACTTTCAGAGAAGAAATAATATTTAAGAAACGCTTGAAGTCACAATCCGCGTCCATTTATGGCCCAAATAACTCAAAATAACTGCATTTAAGTTGATGAAATTAAAGAACTATAAATCTGTGGTGGAAATACTTTTTTTGCAATGGTATTAAAACCAGTTTTGTTTTTTGTTTTCATTAAGATGTTATGCTATACCCCCCCCCCCGAAGCTAGCACAAGCTCTTTGTATTTACCTTAGTAGCTCTGCCCCTCTCTGTCTCTCAGTTCTTCTACATTCCTGCTTGGGATGTTTGTCCCTCCAGCCCCTGAAGGTCCAGGGGTGCACCTGTTAGGTGAGTTGACATGGGTTGCATTAGTGGCAGGAGGTTGTAATCAAGAGGGTTAAAGCCTCCGTTTGCCTGCAGATAACATCCGAAGGTCACCAGTTCGGGATCACCGGAAGTCTCTGTGAGCGGCAGACCTTGTAAACTGCGACTGATTAGAGCTGAGCTACAGCTGCCTGTGAGAGGGGAGTGTGCTGGGCCAGCCGCTTCTGTGGTGAGAGCAGAAGCTGCTTATCAGCCAGCAGGAAGGCAAAATTTGTGTGGCCAGAAAGAAGACTACACCATGAAAGTACCAACTGTATGTTGTATGTTCTTGAAAGATAGAACTTTCTCGTAATTTGTAAAAACCTTTGTGTTTATGAATAAAGCCTGCCTATGTAAACCGTCTTGAGTTAAAGTCAGAGGAGCAATCTAATAACTTAAGAAAGGCAGTTAAGTATATAAAGATGAGCATTACTACTACTACTACTACTACTACTACTACTACTACTACTACTACTACTACTATTGGCAAACTAGAGTGGGTGAGAGGTGGCTTCCCCTCGACTATGCCACTGCCACTAACTTCATTTAGCCTGCCACACTGATCCTCTTTTCTGCCACTAAAATGAGCAGAAAGTGGATCACCCATCTCCTTACCATGCTCCTCACGTGGTCCTCTTCAAACATGGAGGTGTAGGACTTCCAGTCAGACTTCTCTGACTGTTCTCTCTTGCTGCCCTTATGCCTTTCACACTTACTTTCTTCAAATCTCTCCTAGAAATCACCTTTCCATGAAGCCTTTGTCACAACGTGGTAGACCAGTGGTTCTCAAACGTTTTAGCACCGGCACCCACTTTTTAGAATGACCATCTGTCCAGGACACACCAGAAGTGATTTCATGGCTGGAAGTGCCATCATTGTGAGGCTAGAGCCTGCAGCTTTCCTGAGAATGCAGCAACAAGTTGGGTTATTTCTCAGCCATTTTCCAATAGCAAAGTGAATTAGAAAGAAAAAAAGCCTATTTACAACCCTGACACAAGTAAAACAACCACACAGCACTCCCCCTTTCCAGCATTCCATCTTTCCATATTTTCAATATGGCTGCTCTAGGTGCTTCATGACCCACCTGAAATTGGTTTGCAACCCATTGGTGGATCCTGACCCACAGCTTGGGAACTGCTGTCTTAGACTGCTTTCCCCACTGTAACAAGCTTAATAGCCCAATCTTATGCTTGGCCTCTGATGTCAGAACATCATGTAGCTATGCACATTCCTGTAACAATATTTACAATGCCATAGTGTGCATGTGCCTCTGGCCACTGCTGCAGATGCTGAGGAGCACCCCACATGTGGCAGTGGCCAAAGGGCCCCAGAGATGTCAGTAAGTTGGTGGAGTGGGAGGATCAGGGTGGACTGGGGGAAGAGACAAGGGGCATGTCAGAGGCAGGAGAGGGTGTTTCTCAGACAGTACTGTAGGAAGAAGGTAGCTGGGGGGGGTCCATGTTGCAGAGGGTGTTGCAGGGGGTTACCATGTTGCAGGGGGTGTCCGAGGTGACCCTGGCTGCAGCTATGATTTGGCTGGCACTGGCTGCAGCCACTAGCAAGAGAAGCATGTTTCTTTGGCCATTATTATTATTATTATTATTATTATTATTATTATTATTATTGTGGTTGTGGTTGTGGTTGTGGTTGTGGTTGTGGTTGTGGTTGCGGTTGCGGTTGCGGTTGCGGTTGCGGTTGTGGTTGTTTCATGTTATGACTTTTACTGAAAACAATTTTGTCATTTTGAGAAAGCCTCAAAATTTTATGGTCCCTGTGTGCCAAATGACTTTGGTACTTGCACTGGGATGCTACGTGCTTCAAACATACAGTACATCATTTTTATTTTGTGTGGATGAATTTTAAGACAATCATGTTAACTACCAACTTGAGATAGTCAAATGCTTTAACATCTCATTTCTTCTAGAATTATCCACTCTGAACTCTATTAAATCTGAGAGGGAAGCTCCCTCGCATATCCTGCAGGCTTCTAAGTCTAGGCTGTTAGTGATCTCTGGGTGGCCTTCTCTGTCATGGCCCCCACCTGTTGGAATTCCTACTGCTTAGGGCACACTTGGCTTCCTACCTGCTGGTTTGTGGCTGGGGATGAAAGATTTCAGCACGCTTTTTCTGGGCACTGTTGATGTAGTTTTCTGCCTTCTCTGTTTGATTTGTTGCTTTTGCTGATGGTTTTGTTTTAATTGTTGCCCTGCTGTTTGATTTTCGTTTTATGAATGGTATGGCCTCTTTTAATGTATTTGTCATAATGAGTCCCTTTGTGGAAGAAAATTGCAGGATATAATTTTTTTTTTAAACGAACAAACCAAACAAGCCCAACAGCTTTCATAATTGGGAAACTGAATTTTTGCAAAATAAAAACCAAGCCAGGGAAAAGCAGCGGCATAGCTGAGATAGTGCCGCCACACAGTCTAGCGCCACCCCCAGCGCCTGACCAGGACGTTCTTGGCAGTGTGTTGGCAGTGTTGTGATGTCACTGCCAATGGGGTTTGCAGTGGCTCCAGCGAAAAAAGCCATTGGCCACTGAGAGTCGCTCGTGCTCTTTTGAGGCGGGACAAAAAGGGCACTGCAGTGGTGAGGAGGCCACCCGGAATGAGTACAAAATGAAAGCAGGTTGCACAGCGGAATGCTGCCCCTCCCAGAATGTGCCCTGGAACCATTGATACCCTTCAGCTACAAAAGTGAAGAGAAGTGCAGCATTAGTTGTAAGCATGGTGAGGCACCTGCTGGACTCCATAAAATTGAAAAGGGCCCTCTGCCAATTGGATGCACCAGGAAATGCCTTATGTAGCTCCCTGCTGCCATCTGTTTGGTCCAATGTGGATGCCGAGACGTGCACTCAAGGCTAAGTTAGACAGCTGAGAAGAAAGCAAGTGGTCCATCAAGTGCCGGAGCTTCCTCGACTGCAACCCTTTTCACCCAATGCTTCCAGGTTCTTCTCCTGTGCTTTCCCTCTGGGCCTCCCCAACATTGACAATGAAGAGTAGCAGTTACTTCATGCTCAGCCACTTGCTCATTCTCAGCCCTACCTTCAGCATAGCGGTCACATTCTGCCTCTGAAAGCTCAGGAGAACGTCCAGAACGAATGAGGGCAGAATGCGGGCAGGGGAGGGCAGAACTAGGGTGGAACAGGGGAGTGGTAGGGTGGATTGGGTCCATTGGGTGGAGTGGTAAGGGGACTGGCGGTGGTGGCTGATGAATCCTAACCCCCATCTTGGACACAATTTCAGGGCCAGGATCCACATCGGCAATTTTGCTGGCACAGTTCTAAAACAGGCCCCTCTGTGCTGCAGATGCTAATCCCCGGGCAAGGGAATGGATACTCCCCTTTTCAGAGGAGATCACTAGGACTCCCCCCCCCCAGGATGCATTGTGAGCTGTTTTGGCATGCTTGCCTAGGTGGGGCAGGGGAAACATAAGATTTAATTGGGCTGTTAGCATTGTTGACGCTGACAGGCTGCCCTACATCTTTTTCTGCCCTACCTGCAGATTGAAATGGAGACTGTCTGCATGCAGAGCATTGACCCTACCACTGAACTGCAGGCAGTGATGTCATGCACCCACTACGCACCACTACGTGAGTACCGGTTCCTAGAAGTTGAGCTGGCCCCGCCCACTCGAAGCTGGCCCTGTCGGCTGGTTGGCTCAGCAGCTGCGCATGCGTACTGCACGCCTGCAGCCGTTGCCTGCACTTTCTGTGAGGAGGCAGGCAGGCAGGCAGCGTGGTGGTGGCGGCAGCAGCAGCAGCGGCGGCAGCAGTAGAGCAAGAGGACCGGAGGCAGCAGCAGCGGCAGCAGCAGCAGCAGTGAGGGAGACCCGGGAATAAGGCAGCAAGCGTGAGAAGGTAGGCTGCCTGGGGCTCCCGGTCCCTCCAGCCGTGCAGATCCAGCATCCCGGTTCCTCCTGCAGCCTCCCCCCAGCCCCAGCCCCCACGCAGTCTTTTTTTGGTTGCCCGTTCCCCCTCCTGCTCCTTGTCGGCTCCTTGCATTTAACATTAAAGTTAAATGGCTCCCTGTCCAAAAGGGCTCACATCTAGTACAGTCTAGCCTGCTATTTAACCAGGGAACAGTTGAAGCAAAATATGTCTATACACATCTCTAGAAAGCAAATCAATAGAAGTTAAATCAACACTAACCACAAGCTGAAGTTATTACAAACATGATCACATCCATGGCAACAATCACGACATCACTTCCGGCTATGACCTCACTTCCTGCCACAACATCACTTCCGGCTTATGACATCATTTACGGTGGGCGGATCCTAACAAGTGCCAATCAAAAGTGAGTACCTGTTCCTAAATCATTTGGATGACACCACTGACTGCAGGCCCCTGCCATGTGATGCATTGTGGGAAGGAGTTGAATGTTTTGTATGCTTCCTGCTTTGCGCAGTGAACGTGGCGGATAACATCTTGGATCATGGTTTGTAAAAGCAGCAAAACAGCTTTCAAGAGATGGAGGTCATCTTGATGGGCTCCTCTTCAAAAGAGAACAATAAAAAACTGTAATGTCAATTTGAACTATCTTCATAAGCAAAACCTGATCACTTTGCAAATGTCCAGGTCTGCTAAAGCCATTCATACAAGCATCTTAAGTAAATACAAGACAGGAAATGGATTCTAGTCTCTAACTGCTTATGAATATGGAAGTTGCCAAATAAAGATAATAAAGGTTGTTGGACAAAGAAGGCAGGAAGTAGCTGTGAGCATGAAGCAATATTGTCTGCTGGCAAGGAGAAGTCCATTGCCGTAAAAAGCTCCACATCCATCAGTTGGAGAAATCAAATTCTATGGCCAGTTTTCCTACTGATGGATTGTTGTTTTTTTGGTAAAATTTGAAAACATAAATGCAGGGTTGAGGACCTAGCTAACGAACAATTGGCCTTCGACATCCACGGGGTTCTATTTCTGGAGCCCCCACAGATGTCAAAGCTTGAGGATAACAGAATCTATGGATCAGGGCCCTCCCCTGACCTCCACATGCAACTGGAAGCACCTTCTAGTCATGTCTAGAGGCATTCTGAGGCCCGGAGAGACTTGTGACCTCCCCAAGCCTCAGAAAGCCTCTCAAACATGACCCCAAGACATTTCCAGTCATGTCCTAGAGGTTGGGTGGGGTCCTCCAGCTTGGGTTTAGAACCAGCACTGAGTCAAAGAGGGACGTGGTGGTGCAGTGGGTTAATCCGCTGTTGCTGGGCTTTCCAACTGGAAGGTTGGGAGTTCAAGACTGTGCGACGGAGTGAGCTCCCGTTGCTTGTCCCAGCTCCTGCCAACCTAGCAGTTCGAAAGCACCTATATGCAAGTAGATAAATAGGGACCACTTCGGTGGGAAGGTAATGGCATTCCGTGCACTACGTCATATAGTCATGCTGGCCACATGACCACGGAAACTTGTTCTTGGACAAAACGCTGGCTCTAAAGGCTTCGAAACGGAGATGAGCACCGCCCCCTACAGTTGGTCACGACTAGACCATCCAGTTGTGGGGCAACCTTTACCTTTACCTTTTTGAGTCAAATCCACCTGACACTACCATTTGTAACATCACAATAATGATGCTCTAGCCTTCACATGCACATGGGTTGTGTCATGGATCATTCCTACGGTCTGCTACGATGACACATGAATTGGAGGACTGGAACAAAATAGCAGCTTGAATTTCCTACCACACAAACAATTAAACCGGCTGCTCCATCCTATCCCCCACCATTGGTGCCCATGCAGTCATACCAGTGGAGTTTGCGCTGCATCCAATGGTGGGGGCAGGCAATCAGGGGTTCTGCCATATACCTCTGCTTAGGCCCACCCAGATGGCCTATGGGTCTACCTGGACCCGCCTCAGCTACACAGTGTAAGTGTAAATTCAGTGTAAGTCTGGTGTGAGTCCAGAGCCATTACCCAGCTCAAAGCGCTCCGGGAGTGGGGTGACATCATTGCGCCCCTAGCGCTGCAGCCGTGTACAATTGTGGTGTTTTCATTCCAAGAGTTCCACACCATTCAAAATCCATCTTCAACAGGACCGACTATGAGAGCCAACCTCACCTGGAGTTAGACTGGCACAGTTAGGCCAGCAAAGTTTGGCCGGCACAAGGGCTACTTTAAAGTGCGTTTAGACCAGTCTCGGAGTGAGGGAGGATGGCTCACCTCTGTGTGCTGGCCTCTCTGACTCTGGGAGTGGTCCAAACATACTTTACGGTGGCCCTTGTGCCAGCTGAACTTTATTGGCCTAACTGTGCCAGCCTAACTCCAGGTGAGGTTGGCTCTCATAGTCGGTCCTGTTGAAGATGGATTTTGAATGGTGTGGAACTCTTGGAATGAAAACACCACAATTGTACACGGCTGCATTCAGGGCCCTTTCCTTGTGAAAAGGAATGGCAGCCTTCCCTGTCCCTGCCTCCCCACCTTTTTTTTTTTCAAATAGGAAAGCTGTGCACCTCCAACAGAAAGAAAGAGGCTTGGAGATAGCCTGGGCAATGGTCGGAACTGCATTTTTTTTTGCTTGTGTCAGTTGCATTGCAAGACTGAAGGCAGCCCTTTCCCTCCTTTCCCATTTGCCCTACTGTGGAATTTGAATGGTTTATCTCAGGCTGGAGCAGTGTCCGTAGAAACACCCTGAGAAGCGCCTCTCCTTATCGCAGCTTTTACATGGCTTCTCTAAGCAAATGTTTAGCTCTACTTGACTCGGGACGAGTGCTGTATTGATTATTAGCTGTAAGCAAACATCTGGTTTTCATTACAAATGGTAGCAGACCTGAGAGGGGTGCTGTACTGGGCAGCGCGGTCACTTAACAGCCATCAGGGCTGGCTATAAAGAAAATTTAACATATCCTGTAATTACAGACTGCAGAGCACAAAGGGATCTGCAGATCTGATTTCAGAACAGAAGAACATGTTTATTGTATCTGCTGCACACGTTTATTTACTCAGTAGTAGCTGGCCTTTTGAAATATTGCCTGTAGAAGAGCTTAGCCCTTTTTTTGCTCATGAGAAGAACTTTCTTGTTAAAGTCAGGGAACTTGAGTAGGGCGCCTGGTTGGGATGGTCATTGTAATGCCTTTTCAAGCTACATGCTTATGGGATCCCCAACGTCATTAAAAGTGCTCTAGAGCAGTGGTTTCCCAAACTGTGGGTCGGGACATATCAGTGGGTCGCGAGCACCTAGAGCAGCCATATTGAAAATATGGGAAGATGGGAAACTAGAAAGGGGGAGGGCTGTGTGGTTGTTTTGCCTGTGTCTAGTTGTAAATAGGCTTTTTTCTTTCTAATTTGATATTGGAAAATGGCTAAAAAAATAACTCGGCTTATTGCTGCATTCTCAGGAAAGCAGCAGTCTCTGGTGTTACAATTATGGCACTTGGGGCCATGACATCATTTCCGGTGGATCCTGGACAGACTGTCATTCTAAAAAGTGGGTCCCAGTGCTAAGAGGTTTGCTCTGCTCTAGAACATAAATTCTGCTTGTGGCCTGTCTTCAAACCCTTTGGGGGCATACAAATCCCTGCCATGAATTTAGGTTCTGATATGGACATTCCTCTTTGGGTGACTGCCACATCAAGGGTTACCTCGGATGTGTAGGAGCCATCAGTTTGAACTTTCATATCATCCAACATCCAGTGGAAAAGTCCATTGAATTCAGCTCTCTCTTGTTCAGCCACCGGCCATATTAATTGCCTGCATTCAGGCCTTCTGAGGCTCCCAAGTATGGATGCAGAAAACATCTTGTTGTTGTACTTTTTGTTTCCCTTGAAAAGTTTTATGTTTTTACAGACTTTTAGCTGAAAATTGTGGACAGGTCTCCACAGGAGAAAAAAAATTTTTTTGTGTGTGTGTGCATGAATGTGCGCATGCATGTATTTGTAGAATTGGGTGCATGTATTTGTGTACATGCATGTATTGGTAGAATTGTTCTCAACTTATTCAAAATGCCTCATTTAAACCTTGAGTTAATCTTGCATCATCCTCACAGATTACCTCCAGACCTTTGATGCAGTCCAGTGTTGGCAGTGGAAGCTTCTTCTGCACATGAATGGGACTTCCTGCTCCTTCGAGCGCCACTTGCATGAGTACAACTTTTCTTCTGTTTGTGAAAGGAGCATTCTGCCGGGACAAAGATTTGGACGTTGCCCAATCTTTGTTGCTTTATTTCTCATTCACCAGCAGTGTCTCCAAACAAAACATTCATGTTCTTCCATTGCAGCCTATCCATTTCATGGTGTGTTGATACATTTATTAGGTGTGTAATTGGCTATTTTTAGGAGGCATTTTTTCTAACTCTCGTGTAGTTATTCATTTGCTGAAAATATTTTCACCATTCAAAATAGATGACCAAGGAACAACGACAAAATCTTCCTCAGTATGATGTCACTCAGTATGAAGTTCACTCAGAGGTGAACTTCACAGCGCAATCCTGCAAAATGAGCACTGTTGACGCAACAGGGTTGCGTCAGTGCTGCGCAGCACCCCCACGTTGGCACTAAGGCAATGGGATCGGTGTTGCAGGCAGCGCCGGTCCTGTTGCGCCCACGCTGCACCTCCCTTGTGTTGGCTGAAACCAGCTGGCGCAAGGGAGGTACCATTTTGGAACGGGGCAGGGGGAGGTCATTTCTGGGCGGGCAATGGGTTGGCCAGCAGGCGTGCCAGCCCAGGACAGAGGCGGGTTGAATCCTATACCCGTTCGTGAGGCCACGCAGCCCTGATTTGGGCCGTGCTGTTTAGCAGGCGCAGATCTGAGGAGCACATGGGGAGGCTGGAGCCTCCCCTACGGTAAGGGAGCACACGTGCCCTTGCCGTGTGGAGGCTCCAGTCTGTCCTATACTGCATCGGGATATGTTGCAAGCTGATTGCACCCACAGTCAAAATGGGGGCGATGCAGCCATGCCGAGGGAGTGGGGTGCTGTGTCCTGTGGGAGGGCAGTTTGGAACCTCCTTGAGGTAAGGGAACTTTTATTCTCCTACCCCTACTGCCCCAGTGAGTGTCCTCAGATCCTTGCCAGCTATTTTGTTGGTCTAATTCCAAGAAGAGTAAGAACATAAGAAAAGCCTTGCTGGATCAGGCCAAGGGCCCAAGAGTATGGGAGAGGGAAAGGGTAACACTGCAATTTATTATTTTAATCAAGAAATTTTGGAAAAAATATCACATAACCCCCCATCCCTATTCATAGTACTGTATATTTACCATGATTTCCCCAGAGTGACGGGTCAATCCTACCAACCTCCTGTCTGGCAATGCAGTGGTGGCGGCACAGCCCCATGCTGTATGCTACAGGGGAGTTTTGGCTGCTGGACGTCTCCTCAGGTTAAGCCCCAGCAGCCGCTGCGGATCAACTCAGATCTGTGCCAGCTCTATAGCCCACCAGATGCCTCAGGGAGCACACAAGGCAATAAGACGCCTGCATCCTTTTGCCACTTTCTTGCCTCTGGCATTCTGAAGTAGCCCACTTCTAAAACAAAGAGGTTGCACATACCGATCATGGCTTGTAACCTGTGAAGGACTTTTCTTCTAGAAATCTGTCAAATCCCCTTTTGAAGACATCCAAGCTAGACACCATAACCACTGCTTGTGGCAAGGAGTTCCACAGATTAATTACCTACTGTGTAAAAAAGCATTTCCTTTTATCTCTTCTAATTCTCCAAACACTCAATTTTAGTGGATTTCCCCTGGGGTTGACACAGAGAGAAAAGGACATCCCTCTATCCACTCTATCCATTCCCCGCATAATTTTGTACATTCCCCCTCAGACACTTTCTCTCCCTCAGGCACCTTTTTTCTAGACTGAAGAGCCCCAAACACTGTAGCCTATATTCTCATAAGGGAAGTATCCCAGCCCAGTAATCATTTGGTTGCTCTCTTCTGCACCTTTTCTAGTTCCACTATATTCTTTTGGAGATGTGGTGACCAGGACTGTACGCAGTACTCCAGATTTGTACAATGGCATAATAATACTGGGCCAATTTGAGGGATCAAATATTTTATACTGCTTGCCAATAGAATTTAAATAGCATTCCCTGTCATGTCAAAGGATTTAACTGTAAACAAAGCACAACAATAAATGCCAGCCTGATGAAGACATCATTATATTCCACCCTCTTTAAAGGATTCCCCCATCATAGACAGGCCATTTTTGGTTGTACGCGTCAGTCATTTCAACGAACAAGAATACATATCAAAAGTGTTTCGTATTTTCAATTATGGGGGAGAAGGGAGGAAAAATATTGGGGTATGCCATTTAAAAGTGGGGTGACTGATGGAATCCTCTCCCATTTGAGACCAAGCATATTAAATGCATTGCTGTCCTAAAATAAGCAAAGACATTAGTTAAGGACTGCTATCTCCATGCGCTCGTCATGTGTCTGTGGAGAGGCTCCACTCTGCTGCGGCGTTCACTGTGGTCTTCAAGCCTGACTGGCCCAACAAATTTAGCAGTGCAACTCCTACGCACGGCTCATCCGCGAGCTTGTTCAAACTAATCAGGTGGTAAATGACAGACAAGCCAGATGGTCTGCCGATCTGGACAAGAACATTTATCTTCTTCACCAAGAGCAACTGGCCTACTGCTGTCCTTCAGGCTGAAGCCTGGAAATGAAAGGCACACCATGGTCTGTCTCTCGCACCGTGTGAGGCCTAGATAGGCAAACAGAACCAGGCGAAGACAATCCCCCTTGACAGGGAAAGTGGTGGACATTCCAGGCCTACATTTTAACAGTGTGAACTTTGCTCTTGTCAACACAAGCAAGCTAATAATGTCGGAGCCCCACACAGGAATGGATTTGGTCCTGTGTTGATATGTGTGACGGTGCTTATCTCTCACAAGGTAGGACACACTAAGGTTTGTCGAGAAAAGCCTTGGAGTAAGAGCAACAATTGGAATGGATAAATAGGTGAAGCAAGGCCAGTAACAAAAAAAAAAGTGTGCCAGGAGTAAAAGGGGATTGAAAACAGTGGTTACCAGAGAGCTGGAGCAGTGCAGGGGCTGAGGGACACAATCCTTGGAGTGCCCTGGGCTGGTATAAGTCCCTTGTGCTGGCAAATGTGCCAGACCCGGAGGCAGATAGGCCGATGCAGGCAGTCACGCCGATCTATGGAGGCAGAACCCGGCCTCCACACTGAGTACGCTAGGGTTCACCAGCTGAGTTTAGCCAGAGCAGAGACTTGAGGATGGTGGGCAGAATGGGGGGAGGGCAGACAGAGGGCAGGACGTGAGTGGGCTGGCCTGGAAGGGGGGAGTTGGCCTTACAGCGATTTCACTGGCATAGATCAGAGTAGGCTACTGGGGCTTACCCCAGGAGGGGAAAATATCCCCTTACCCCAAGGCAGCCTCTAGCTGCTGCCTAACATGTGCTGGATACAGAGCGGGCCTGCTGGCTTGCCTGTTCCAGCTCAGGTGAGGATTGGGCTGCCCACTACAAATCAGGGCTTCCCTCACTTGAGGGCGCAGTCCTAACCTGGAGTTAGGCCAGCACAGCACAAACAAAGTTTGTTTGGCACAAGGGCTACTGTAAAGCGTGTTTGGACCACATTTGGAGTCAGAGAGGCCAGCACATAGACACGTGCCTTTCTCCCTGACTCCGAGAGTGGTCCAAATGCACTTTAGGCTGGCCCTGGTACTGGCCAAACTTTGCTAGCCTAACTGTGCCGGCCTAACTCCAAGTTAGGATTGTGCTCTGAGTCTTGCTTTGGCTGTGAACTGACTACAGTACGCGGCTATTTTTGGCAAGCCTCTGCCTCTGTTGCAATAGGGGGATACTAATGTTTCTTCAGGGAATTGTGAGGGTTGTGATAATGCATATCGCAAGTGTTTTGTGAACACTTGAAAGTACTATATAAATGCAAAGTGTTATCGTTGATAGAGGACCTCTTATGGTTGAACGTTTCACACATGACACTGAAAACATGTTGGCTGCGCTCCTATGCACATTTTCCTGGGAGTAAGCCCCACTAAACACAATAGGACATTTCTAAGTAAACATGCCCATTGCACTGTCATTCATTTGTTTCTGCACCTGTAAAAGTCTACATTGACTTAGAGCCTACATTGTCTGGAATGTACAGTCTATTTCAAAATGATCCCCCTGGAGTTTCTCTCTCATAATAAGAACATTCATATATGTGCTTTAATTATCCATGCGGAGGATTTAATATGAATACAAGTGTCCTAAAGTTGGGACTAATCAAATAAAAATGGATGCAATCAACCAGCTGTTTTCCTCATAAACGTTGACTTTTGCAAGCATGGATTACTAAGAGCCACGTCAACGCATGACGATTTCCTGGATAGCAACAGCACCTGCAGCAGCTCTCTTCCCCCTTCTCCAGTGGTGGCGGCAAGGAGGGAGGTGTCGCCTTCCTTTCCTGGCACCTGGAATGTTGCTACAGTAGGGACCCAGACGCCAGAGTCCTGGAGAATGTAGTTACGAAAGAGTCCCTATTGCTTGGCTTGTTGCCCTACTACTGACCTCACTTATTTCTATTCCTCCTGCCACCACTATAGCAGCCACAGCCTCTTTAGTCAATTAAAGGCAGGCGGGTGGGGAAAAGAGACAGCTATATGGAGGGGGTTGGGAGGTTAGGTGGGCAGGAAGACCGTTTGGTTTGTCTGTTCTAATTCTGGTGGGAGAGTTAGAACAGACCAAAGGAAATATTTCTTTACTCATATTAATATGTGGATTAATTAATTTCTTCTTCATCTGTGAAACTCCTTGCCATGGGATATTGTGATGGCACCTGGCCTAGACGCTTTTAAAAGGGGATTGGACAGATTTATGGAGAAAAACGCCATCTCAGGGCACAATCCTACTTAGAGCCGGAACAGGCAGGCTGGCGGGCCTGTGCTGTATTCAGCATGAGGTAGGAGCAGGCTGGAGCCTCTCCCATGCAAGGACACATTTGTGCCCTTGCACGAGGGGAGGTGCCAGCCTCCCCTATGGGCTCCTTGGGTCTGCTCCTGCTAAAAAGCAGCAGCAGATCCAAGGAGATCACACAGCCTGAATCATAGCAGTCATCATAGCTTGTAACCTGAGATAGAGGAAGCTGGACTAGATAGGCCCTTGGCCTGATCTAGCAAAGTTTATATTCTTAATCCAAATCAGAGAAGAACACTGGGGTTCACTGTAATCAGAGAAGAACACTCCAAATCAGAGAAAAACACTGTAACGCTCACCTTGGATTGGAGGAAAGCATTAGGACTCACTGAAAAAGACAATAGGTCTACTTACTGCTCTGAGACACTTTTGTAATCTTCTCCTGCTTACAGGTTGCTTGTTACCTTTTCACCTCACTCTGCCTTCAGCCTGTTCTGCCAAGCAGAAAAATATATATAAAGATATGTAAAAAAAATCCGTGCCTTGTGGAAGAGTGGAAATGCATCTTCCTGACCGAAAATATTATTGGGGGAAAAAGGGGAAGGGGAACATTTGCATGACTTCAAGGGTCACCTGGGGAACAGGGGAGCCACAGCTATACTTATCAGACAATACCTTTCTCATCAGACAATGTCTTTTCTAAGCAGTGAGGTTCTATTTGTATTAGGGCAGTTATTCTAGAGCTTGATTCCTCTAATGGAAATGTTCATTTAGAGTGCAATCCTAACCTGAAGTTAGGCTGGCACAGTTAGGCCAGCAAAGTTTGGCCGGCACAAGTGCCACCGAAAAGTATGTTTGAACCACTCTCGGAGTCAGAGAGACCAGCACACAGACATGTGCCATCCTCCCTGACTCCAAGAGTGGTCCAAATGCGCTTTATGGTAGCCCTTGTGCTGGCCAAACATGGCTGGCCTAACTCTGCTAGCCTAACTCCAGGTTAGGATTGCGCTCTTAAACTGATTGAGGGCCCACCTCTGCCACCTGTGTAATAAATGTGTTGAAGCATCCCTCATTTGGTGAGTGCTTATGAAATACGTGTCAACATATCTTCCGTGCAGCCATATAACCATGCATCCAGATGCATCACACTAGATACTGACTGTGGAAAATAATGCTGAACTTAAAATCTTCTGAATGCTTGCTGTTGTAAAGCTACATGAAGCCAACCAGCCAACCTGGTGTGAATAATAGAAATATCCTTGCCAATAAGCAACAGATGACTAGATTCCAGCTGATTCGTTATCAGACCAAAAGAATGACATGCAGGTTTTAGCATGATCATCCTTCCAGAATGACACCTCTAATAAAGAGGCTAAAATAATATCTTCAGTGATTGCTATATCTGTTAGTACATCCAGGAAAATGAGAGACTAAAAAGATGTCTCCTAATATTGAACATATTTATTTGGCAGACATACAGGGTGTAATGCACCATGCAGGATATCTATGGCAAGAGATTCCAGCTGGGTCTTTCGTACCACTTATGAAAACTAGGTTGCTCTCCAATTGTCCGTGTGTGTGTGTGTGTGTGTGTGTGTGTGTGTGTGTGTGAGAGAGAGAGAGAGAGAGAGAGAGAGAGAGAGAGAGAGACATTGCATGGGCGGGATACATTCATGCAATGGAACTGATTTAAGCTGCATTTGTTCTTCTCCCTGTTTGACAAGACCATTGTAGGGCTAATATTAGCAATGCCCTTTGTTCCCATGAAGGAATTCCTGCTATCAGTGAATGACATACTAGGGCAAGACACTTCTCTAAATAAATAAATCCATACATCTTGAGCTCCTGATCTTGATTTACTGCAACTAGGTCTGCAAAGTCTTGTTGATGTATCAGCTAGATTAGTTGATTGATAAACCTTTTGATTGCCTACAAAAATTCCCCCTGGTAATCAAGCAGCACATTTACATCTTAAAACAAATATTTTTAAGATGAATATTTCCAATAAATTTAGATAGATGCTGATATAGGTGCTGCATGTTCCTTTTTTGTTTGCATAGGAAATAGGGCCACTTCTAAGCTCATGCCTACTGTGAAATATACTTGTGTCATCTGAAAATGACGAGAACATGCCTCTGCTTCCAAAGTATTGTCTTACTCACATGCCAACATATGTAGATGTCACTGAGGGCACAATTCTAACCTGGAGTTAGGCTGGCACAGTTAGGCCAACAAAGGTTGGCCAGCACAAGGGACACTGTAAAGTATGTTTGAACCACTCTCGGAATCAGAGAGGCCAGCACACAGACATGTGCCATCCTCCCTGACTCCAAGAGTGGTCCAAATGCGCTTTACAGTGGCCCTTGTTCCAGCCAAACTTTGCTGGCTTAACTGTGCCAGCCTAACTCCAGGTTAGGATTGCACCCTGAATCAACTAATCCAGTAACACTCACATGGTTCTGATTTCTAACAGGGCAACAGCCCTGATCCAGCAAAGAACAGAAAGCACTTCAATCCTTTGAGAGCTATTTTAATTGGTTGTTTTAACAAATGAATTCCCGATTCAACATAATCTGGGCACTGTTTATTTTTGCTGGTATGGTTGAGAAAGGAATTTGTACTAGGAGCAATTGGCTTACTGGGCAAAATAAAGATTGATTGTTGAGGAGTCAAAGCAGCAGCTAGATAACTTGTGCTGTTTGTGTCAAGTGCTGTCTCTGTGCAAAATGCCTCCCTTCCTCTCTTTATGGTCTGTTTCTCAGTCCCAGACTTGATGTCCCATAATTCACAACCTCTTATATAAGAATGTTTCACAATCCACAATAGGATTCATAGATATAACAAAGACAGATATAACATGACCATGGCTATCATAGTCTCGAACATTTTTATGGCCAATATCCACCAGTCTTTGTGAGTGCACATTTATCCGATTTTAAGGGGGCTTGATGCATTTAAATTCCTTAACCTTTCTTTTATCAGATAATCACATGTCCTTTACTTAATCCAGATGTGTTCCACAAGGAGATTTTTATTCACCTGGATATCTTCCAGGAAACCAGTTAACAACAGTTAATCATGAACTATTGCAGTTTCAAAACGACCAGGAGAAATATTTTGAGTTTTTATTTTCCTTCATTATTGATGATATTCCGTTGGGGAAAGCCTATATCAAAGCATGACCCAGAAGTGCAATAAAGTTCTGATAGCTATATCTTGAATGGTGTGTTGGAATCACATAGGATTTCATAACACTCTGTAGTTGCCTGAACTTCAGAAGCATTTAGCTCTTTTGCTTACAAAGATTTATAAAAATGTATCCTACTATGGCACTCATACGACAATTCCGTTTCCTAATATGGAAATCACCTTCCTCAACTTATTACCAGGCTTTGTCAGTGCCAGATTGTGATAAGCGCTGGAACAAGGCTGCACCCCACCCCCTGCAAACTTACTGATAAGAAGAGCCATACTGGATCAGGCCAAAAGCCCATCTAATCCAGTTTACTGTATCTCACAGCAGCCCACCAGATACCTCAGGGAGCACACAACAAGATACTTGTATCTTGCTTCCATTCCTCTGCATCTGTCATTCTGAGGTAGTTCTACAATACTTCTACAATACTAAAAAGAAGTTCTACTACTTCTACAATAAGGAGGTTGTAGCACCCATCATGGCCTGTAGTCTGCAATGGACATTTCCTCCAGAAATCTGTCCAGTCACTTTTTAAAGGCACCTAGGCCAGATGCCACCACCATCTCCTGTGGCAAGGAGTTCCATAACTGTTTTATTCTTAACCCCCCGTTTTTTAAATTATCCCAAGCATGGAATTGGCCTTCTTCACTGCTGCTGCACATTGGGTCAACATTTTCATCGAGTTGTCCACTAGCACCCCAAGATCTCTCTCCTGAGCTGTTACAGAACTCTCAGAACCCATTAGTCTATATGTGAAGTTTTGATTTTTTGCTCCAATGTGCATCATTTTGCACTACATTGAAATGCATCTGCCATTGTGCTGCCCATTCCCCCAATTTGGAGAGATCCTTTTGGAGCTCTTCACAATCTCTTCTGGTTTACACCACCCGGAAAAGTTTTGTGCCATCTGCAAACTTGGCCATCTTGCGGCTTATGCCTGTCTCCAGATCATTTATGAACAAGTTGAAAAGCACTGGCCCCAAGACAGATCCCTAGGGCACTCTGCTTTTCACCTCTCGCCATTGTGAAAATTGAACATCAATCCCCACTCTCTGTTTCCTGCTCCTCAACCAATTCTAAATCCATAAGAGGACCTGCCCTCTTATTCCCTGTCTGTGAAGTTTTCCTAGCAGCCTTTGGTGAGGAACCATGTCAAACGCCTTCTGAAAATCCAGATATATAATATCTACAGGTTTCCTTCAGCAATGCTTCTCTGTGTTTTAAGATTTTATATTTGATGAGGCTTTCTATCATCTTACCTGGAACAGACCTTAGGCTGACTGCCTGTAGTTTCCTGGGTCCCCTCTCCTTCCTTTTTTAAAGATTGGTGTGACATTTGCTATCCTCCAATCCTCTGGCACCATGGCAGTTTTAAGGGACAAGTTGCATACTATAGTTAAGAGATTAGCAACTTTGTTTTTCAGTTTCTTAATAACTCTTGGGTGGATGCCATCTGGGCCTGGTGACATTAACCTTTAATTTGTTGATTAGGTCAAATATATCTACACTTTTAACTTCTATCTGAATTAATTCCTTAGTCAGGATGGGCCATTGAGGTAGTGGTACTTGTCCGACGTCTTCTGAGACAGATGCAAAGAACTCATTTAATTTCTCCAAGTCCTCTTTTATTTCGCCTTTTCCTCCCTCCCCATCCTGCAGGCCAATCACCTCCCTGGCAGATTTCCTGTTTCTATATTTGAAGAAGCTTTTATTGTTCTCCTTTATGTTTCTGGCCATGCGTTCCTCAAAGTCTTTCTTGGCCTTCCGTATCACCCTCTTACATGTCTTCTGTCAGAGTTTATATTCTTTTTTATTCTCTTCAATGTAGGCAAGACTTTTGTTTCCAGAAGGAAGCTTCCTTGCTCTTTACAGCCTCTCTCACTTTATTCGTCAGCCATGCAGGTACCCTCCTAGACCTTGTTGAGCCCTTCTTTCTTTGTGGTATACACATCCGTTGGGCCTCTGTTATTTTAAACAGCCTCCATGCAGCCTGGAGAGACTGGACTCTTCTTACCTTCCCTTTCAATTTCTTTCTAACTAGCCTCCTTAATTGAGGGAAATCTGCTCTTCGAAAGTCAAGGGTTTTTGTATCAGATTTGCTCCGCCCTCTTTCCTGGACATGCAAGGCGAAACCAATCACAGCATGGTCACTGTTCCCCAATGGCTCAGTAACACTTACATCCCTAACTAGGTCCCAAGTACCACTCAATATTAAATTCAGAGTCACCTGTCCTCTGGTGGGCTCCATGACTAGCTGCTCTAAGGCACAGTCATTTAACATGTCGAGGAATCCGGTCTCTCTTTCTTGACCAGAGCACCAGTTGACCCAGTCGATATGAGGATAATTGAAGTCCCCCATGATTACATCCCTGTTTTTCTTGGTCACCGCCCTGATTTGTTTCCACATTTCAAGGTCCCCTTCAAGTTTTTGATCTGGAGGATGATAGCACCCCCCCCACTATTACATCATTCTTTTGTCCTGGTAGTTTAACCCAAAGTGACTCTATGGTGGAGTCAGGCCCACCTTCAATTCGACTCTGCTGGATTCTATGCTTTCTTTGACATAGATGGCCACCCCACCGCCAACACGCCCTTCCCTGTCTCTCCTATAGAGTTTATAGCCTGGGATTGCAGTATCCCACTGGTTCTTTGCATTCCACCAGGTTTCTGTTATGCCCACTATATCAAGGTTTTCCCTAGCCACCAAGCATTCCAGTTCCCCCATCTTTGCTCAGAGACTTCGGACATTTGCATAATAACACCTATACAGGGGGGTTCCCTAAGGAGGGACTCTTATTTGATCCATTTACCCCGCCTCTCTTTCTCCTGGAGCAACTGTCACTTACACTCACGCTTGCAGGCCTATTTCCTACTCCGACATTACTTTGTGGTACTCCTCCACCAAATTAGCAAAATTTCCAATTATGGATTGAAGCTTCCTTGCCCTTTACATCTCCTCTAACTTTACTCATTAGCCACGGAGGCACCCTCCTGGACCTAGTCAAGCCCTTCTTTCTGTGTGCTATACATTTCCACTGGGCCTCTACTATAGTTGTTTTAAACAGGCTCCATGCAGCCTGGAGAGATTTGATTCTTTTTACCTTCCTTTTCAGTGATGGCAGTGGGTGGTGGCTCCTTCCATCCTCCTGTTAACAAATGCAGGAGAATTTGTGGTGGCTGACTAGTATTGGGGGGTTGGCATGGGTGGGTGTAAGTGTCTTGTTCTCTTGTATGCTTCCTGAGGCATCTGGTGGGTCTCTGTGAGATACAGGAAATTGGACTACGTGGGACCTTGGGCTGATCAGTGGGGCTGTCCCTATGATCCCCTGAGCAGAAGCTAAAGTTAATTGGAAGTGATTCTGGTTGTGTTTTGGCCATGTCTTTTGTGGGGCAGGGTTTCCTTGGGTACACTCTGGATAGTGCTTTCAAAAGCTGTGTGTTGAGATTTGAAACTCTCCCCAGGGAGAGGGGAGACCTCCTTGCTGCCCTTCCATGTTGGAGAGCATGGCTGTGGACTCCAGGATTATATGGGTTCTTGACTTAGATGGCCCTAGATGCCCATGTATAATCCAGCTCAGGAAACACTTTGAATTCCCATTGATTTCAATGGTCTTTCCCACTGAAATCAAGTGCTTAGTGTGGCTGGGTTGTATGCTTGTATTTAGGCTGTAACAGGTTCTAGCTGATTGTGAGCTGGGAATCTTGCAAGACTATTGATGTAATAGTTGTACATTTCCTTTTTGATAGATACATACAAACACAAGACATTGTTTTGTTCTGGAGGAGACAAATTTTTTTATTTCTGTGTGATCTTGACAAAAATCAAGAGATCCAGCCACTTAAATGTACTATCCAAAAATGTGCATCCTGTGAAATACTGTTCTCATAAAGAACCAATGCTTTCCAATGGTGTCTGTGACGTTCCGTTTAAGTAGAGAATATTGCTTACTGGAGTGGTGTCTGGGGAACATAGCTTGTGAGACAGCAATGCTTTATGGCCTCCTAATGAACTCCACCTTGTAGCCCAACTCCCTTAAATTGTCTCTTTTTAAGATTAATTTGCCTCTTTCTCCCCTCTCGGAAGGCTGTTGTTGATAGGGAGTGTCCAGTGCTGAATGCGTAAAAAGTACTAATGCATGTTCTTTTGGGAGAAGAGATAACCCTTCTGTAAACATGATGAATGCAGGTTTGAAAAGGATGATGCTCTTTTGGCCATCTTTAGAGATTACGCATTTGCTTTGGAAGGTACATCTACATGACTGGTCAGTTAGTATTGAGGATTTTGTGTTAGTAGTTATTTGTGTGTGTGTGTGTGTGTGTGTGTGTGTGTGTGTGTGTGTGTGTGGGTGTGCATTTCAATAGATAAAGACGATTAAAATGCTTATAGCTAATGATGTGAGAGTAGGGCCCAAGTTTTCCCATTCACTACGCTGCTTTAGTCTGGAAGGGGGCATTGCTGACAAATCGATGATTTTGTATTAAAAGAAGCTTGGGTAATGGAGCACAGCTCAATCCTGTACATGCCGTAACATCAATGCAACTTTGTTGCGTCAATGCTTCGGCATTAGCACTGATGTGGGGATGCCAAGTGGCATCCCCGCGTTGGTGCTAAGGCAATGGGATCAGCGCTGCAGGCAGCACCGGTCCAGTTGTGCCTGCACAAGGGCGGCACCATCTTGGAATGGGGTGGGGGGAGGGTGGTTCTGAGTGGGATGTGGGTGTGTGGTGGGCGGGCCGGCAGGCAGGCTGATGATTTGGCCATAAGGCTGAATCCTAGGCCTGTACAGGATGCTGCGCAACTCCAATTTGAGCCATGTGGTCTCCTCGGATCTCCGAGGAGCACATAGGGGAGGCTGGAGCCTCCCCTACAGTAAGGGCACAAATGTGCTCTTGCCATGAGGAGGCTCCAGCCTCACCTACACTGCCTCAGCATTCTGGCACAGTATAGGATTGCGCCCTCACAGAGCAATCCTAGTGCGCCCCTTGCGTCGACACGATGTCATCACGTCAACGCAAGGGGTGGAGCGCTGGCGTGCTTCAGAGCACTGACAGAGCACCTCCCTTGCGCTGACTGAAGATGGTCGGCGCATGGGATTCTCTGTCCCGTTTTGGGATGGGGATGGGGGAAGGGGGGAGGCGGGAGGCGGGACCAGGGCGGGCTTGGAAGGTGGCCGTATGGCCGCATCCTAAGCCCATCAGCGAGGCTGCGCGGCCCTGATTTGGGCTGCACAGTCTCCACAGATCTGCATCGTTCCCTTGCTGCAGGGAGCCTCAGCCTGCCCTGAACAGCATTGGATTTGGCACTGGCCAGCCGGCCTTGCTAATTCAGCGCTGTTCAGGATTGCGCCCTCAGTGTTGTGTCCACCTTGGAGGAAGGGTGGAATATTAACAATAATAAAAGATAGAAGACGATTGGTGCAACTCTGTATACGTTTTCTCAGAAGTAAGTTCCAGTGTGTTCTGTAATGGCTCACACTCCCCAATAAGTATGTGTTTAGGATTAGAGATTAACATTTTCAAAAAAAACATTTACAAACATTGGCTTGGGATGAATTTACACATGCATTTTAGAGAGAGAAAAGTTTGTAATTCTACGGTACAATATAAAAGCACCCACCAAGAGAAATCACAAACTGCTGACACTGAAAATAGTGGTTATGGTTCTTTCCCTGTGCATGGAGACTGTTATATAAAGGTTAATCCTAGAACTATTGCCAAGAATTTTAGGATTCAGTCTGATGTGCCCTTTGCACTGGCTGCCAGAAAGCAGACCGCACCAGTTGCAAAAGGTGCACCAACAGTAGCGCACTGCTGGCAGGAAGGCCTGAGCCTTCCCATTTGTTCCATTGCTTCACCTGGTGATCCAGGAAGATTCCCAAGCAGTGCACCTTTTTCAGCAGAGGGCATGCAACCCCATTCAGAACAGACAAACCATCACCTGAAAAAATGGCTTTCCAGTCTACGAGGACCTCTGTTTTGTTGATTCAATTTCAGTTTATTCGCCCTCAATCAGCTCCCAAATGCCTCCATGCAATGTTCCTACACAACCTGCCCATGTCTTTCCAGCCTCCTCTCACTAGGACGCCATGCATGCAAGGAAAATAGGCAGGTCCCACACCCTTGGTGCCTACCAAATGGGCACACCAAAGGGCTATTCCCTTTGACATTGCAACCCATTCCCTTTGGTGGCAGCCCACCCCAGCAGTTCCCTGGAACCAGTCCAACAACGAGAGGGGGGCCTCATTCGCTCCCCCCAGATGACAAAGCACAGGGGGAAGAACTGGCACTGTTGCTGCTGAATTATAGAGTTACAAAGGACCAAGTGAATCTTGCTAGATCTTCAGAGGTAACCATTTCAAGAATACGCGCCAGTTCATGTTCATCATTTGTTGCCTGTAGCATCAAATGTAAATGACCTATCATGGACTGATAATCAGGGATGCAACTTACAAATTTGCCCCATGATTCTCAATGGTAAAAAAGCTCACAAACCAGGATGGGCTCCAATCTGGTCTATTACATCAGGAGTCATGTGTATGCACAGCTCCTGCATCTACTGGGGACACTGTCCCAGAGCTGTCCTGGGCTCCGACGGCACCTGGAGCGAGGCAACAACATGATGCTTCACCACATCACCTGCATAGTCTCTCCACACCTCTGCATCCAGAATTGTTCCATTTTGGAGCACAACGGGCACAGGGGAACATAATCTGCACTCCAGTGTTTTTGCCAGAATGCCCGCACCCCTGATGGTGCCCATGGCAGTCACAGAACCGCGCCGTATGGGTGCTCCGCCTCTGCACTGTCCCTGTCCAAATGCGACCACACAATTCAATAGCATTTGGACATTATTGTCTCCATGTCTCCATGCAGGAGTGGTGCACAGTGCAGCCAGGAGGTGCGGGGAAAGTGCTAACTCTTCTCTGCACAATGGGCTGGCTTTGGAAGATATATCATCAGACCTGGTCCTTTTAACTGAGGATTACAAACTCAGAGTAATCAAGTAATCTACTTGCATGTTTGAATCTTTGGCTCATACAGTAAAATCTATTCTTGACACTATGATTTGTGGAAACCTTTCTAAGCATAGGGAAACAAATCCAGAAAGAAGAGAGGTATTGAGACAGTGGGCCACTTGTGAGACTTCAGGGGAACGAGCCAATCACAGCAAATGCGCAGCGCACAGCTACATGAGAAGATCTGGCTCTCAAAAGTAATTCATGTGCTTTCCCAACTCACCCCTGGCAAGATGGCAAAGGAGGACAGCACTAAAAAGGAGGGCTGGGGAGCAATTCCGGCCTGAAAATTAGATGAAATGTTACAATATTTTCTGTCTAATAAGTACAAGAAGTTCCATAACTCCCCTGATTAAGTGTATCATCCTTCTTCACAAAGTCAGCTTGATTTATGCTGAAAGCGATTTGCACATACTTTCCTCTGGCTATAGAGATTTCATAATTCCTGGGGTGCGTCTGGAAAATCTCCCGACATCCTGAGTCTAAACCAAATTAATGTCTTCCAGAATGACCTAGGGAATTAATGAGGTTTTCCCTCTCAGTTCTGCCCGTGCAGGTCAAGTAAATCATTTGCTGGCCCTTAGTCCGCCTCTCTCCCCACCCTGCTGTCTTTCTGACTCCGCGTACCATGATAACAATGTTGCAGATGCCTTTGAAATACGGCATCACTGACACTTTCCGTCCATCTGTTGGGACATATTTTAAGCTTTGCTTCTCCGCCTGCTGTAAACTCTGCCTTTAATGGAGTCAGTAATTGCTGATAAATGGGGTATCAATGAAGTCAGTGTACTGTAGGTTCCCCCATTCTTTTCTGCTGATGTGTGCTCTTTAAATCTGCCTGCCATTAGTTCAAGTGGATTCTTCTTTTTAATTCTCCTCCCCCCCCCCACATTTTTGGCTTCAGACGCAAATGCTTAATACAGGGTAAAACTAGATACCGAGGCGTGTCACTGCCAATAAACAAGTTATCTACAATTCCCCATCCTCCTCTTCCTCGAACAAAGAGAATGCAAAGCATCTTGAAAGCATGTCCACTCATTTCCTGTATTATTCATCTGCATGCATTTTTCATCCCATCATAAATATTTTATCCCAGCCCCCAAAAATGTTCTGGGTCCATTTCAGATGACCAATAAAAAAGTGATCCAAAAATACACTCTGCTTCCCATGTGGTAGAAGAATAAAAATCAGTCAACAACTCAAGGCAAGGCTCCTTTTAAAGCAATGTATCTCGCAGGTTTGGGATGTTTTTTTTCCATCCTGGAACATGCAAATTGTACAAGCCTCCAGTTATGTGGATCAAGAAGGTGACTTTACTCCCATTAGTAGGCAGCAGGTGCTTGGTCCTTGGAAATCTTTCCTCCCAGATTTTTCTGAAGACAATGTTTTCCAGCACCCTTCTCTGTATTGGGATGCCCCAGAAAAGGGTCTTTCCAAGAACAGATGGCCAGGTTTAATGTTACAAATGCATGGAGCCCAAGCTGGATTTAAAAGAATACCCTTTTCCTCTTCTTTCTTTCCTCTTTTGTCCTCTTTGTATGTGTGTAAAGCCTTATGGAAATTTCTCAAGAATGCCTGTACTTGCCTAACAGCCTTATATGACCTGCACCTTGCAACTAGAAAAAAAAAAAGATATTTTGGACCAACAAAGTGATAATGAGCTGGAACCCCCAAGGTCTTTCACCAACCATAAACCCATCCTCATTTTACATTTTTGATAACAGTGCAGCAGCTTGGAGACAGCTGCATTTCCCACCCTCAATTTAATGACACATGTCTGGGTTAAAGCAGTGGACCAAAGCCCAGGACATTTGGAAACACAGGTAACTATTTTTTTTGGGGGGGGGGAGGAGGGAGCAATGGAAAGCCAGGAACCTATTGGCTCAAAGGATTGTTCCTCCCCACCCTATAATAACATAAGAACATAAGGAAAGCCTTGCTGGATCAGGCCAAAGGCCCATCTAGTTTAGCTTCCTGTATCTCACAGTGGCCCACCAGATGCCTCAGGTTGCACGCAAGACAACCAGATACTTCCACTCCCCTGCATCTGACTCCCCTGCATCTGACATTCTAAGGTAGCCTATTACCCTTGCACCACCCTCAAGGAAGACACCAGACTGAGGTTGGGGTTTAACTTTATTAAGCACAAATGTAAATCACGTAACCGAATGAACACCCATCCCTCCCTTGCCAGTCTAGGGTAGGTTAAAAAAACTGCCATCCATGGCCAGTTTGGATGACAGAAAAAAATTCCTACCTGGCCCTCATGATGAGCGACCAGCTAATCTCAGCCTGGACATACACATCATAGTTTGTAACCTGTAATGGAGTTTTCCTCCATAAATCTGACCAATCCCCTTTTAAAGGCATCCAGGCCCAATGCCATCACCACATCTTGCGGCAAGGAGTTCCACATACTAATTACACGCTGGGTAAAGAAATATTTTCTTTTGTTAGAACAAACACACACTCCTAACACTCAGCTTTAGAGGATGTCCCCTGGTTCTTGTATTGTGAGAGAAGGAAAAGAGATTTGTCTCTTGCCTCTGTCTATCTACCCCATGCATAATTTTGTATGTCTCAATCATGTCCCCCCCAGGCACCTTCTTTCTAGACTGAAGAGCCCCAAACGCTGTAACCTTTCCTCTTAAGGGAGGTGCCCCAGCCCAGTAATCATTTTGGTTGCTCTCTTCTGTACTTTTTCTAATTCCGCTACGACCTTTTTGAGATGTGGAGACCAAAACTGTATGCAATACTCTAGGTGTGGCCTTACCATCGCCTTGTACAATGGCAATACAATATTGGCTGTTTTATTCTCAATCCCTTTTCTAATTATCCCTAGCATGGAATTTGCCTTCTTCACTGCCGCTGCACACTGGGTCGACATTTTCATCAAGCTGTCCACCAGCTTGCATTACTTTGCACTTTTATTTACATTGAAACACATCTGCCATTTTATTGCCCATTCTCCCAGTTGTGCAACATCCTTCTGGAGCTCTTCATAATCCTTTCTAGTTTTCACCACCCGGAAAAGTTTAGTGTCATCTGCAAATCTGGCCATCTCACTGCTTATGCCTGTCTCCAGGTCATTTATGAATAAGTTAAAAAGCACTGGTCCCAGGACAGATCCCTGGGGCACACTGCTCTCCACCTCTCTCCACTGTGAAAATTGCCCATTAATCCCCACTCTCTGTTTCCTGGTCCTCAGCCAGTTCTCAATCCATAAGAGGATCTGACCTCTTATTCCCTAACTATGAAGTTTTTCAGCAGCCTTTGGTGAGGGACTGTATCAAATGCTTTCTAAAAATCCAGATATATAATATCTACTGGTTCAACAACATCCACATGCCTGTTGACCTTTTCAAAGAATTCTAAGGGGTTTTATGAGGCAAGACTTACCCTTACAGAAGCCATGCTGATTCTCCCCCAGCAAGGTTTGGTCTTCTATATATTTTACGATTTTGTCTTTGATGAGACTTTCTACCATCTTACCTGGAATGGATGTGAGGCTGACCCACCTTTAGTTTCCAGGGTTCCTCTTCCTACCTTTTTTAAAGATTGTTGTGACATTTGCTATCCTCCAATCCTCTGGTACTGTGGCAGTTTTAAGGGACAAGTTCATTCTTTAGCTCCTTAATAACTCTTGGGTGAATGCCATCTGGGCCCGGTGACTTATTTATCTTTAATTTATCAATTAAATCTAACACATCTTCTCTTTTAACTTCTGATTTAGTTCCCTAGTCAAAAGGGACAGTTTTCTTAACCCTATGGCTTAAAAAAACCCCTTAAATAGACCAGAGAACTTCAACCTGCTCTCCACTCTGCCCCAAAAGTTTCTCTCATAGCCACACTTTGGTGTGTGGGTCAGATTCCTTGGGGGTGGTGCAAGGGCTACCTTAGAAGGTCGGACGCAGGTGAGTGGCAGATAAAAGTATCTGATTGCCTTGCGTGCTCCCTGGGGCATCTGGTGGGCTGCTGTGAGATACAGGAGGCTGGACTAGATGGGCCTTTGGCTTGATCTAGCCGGGCTTTTCTAATGTTCTTATCCCCACCACGCTATGTGAGTGTGCTTCCACCCCTCTTTGCTTCCACAAACATCAATGTGGCCTTTTGGCCATCTTATGTCCTACTCCTGCTTCTTCCTTGCCTATTCTCTACCCTGGATGTGACTGAGGAAGCTGCTACCCAGAGCTGTCCAGATGCTCTAACACACAGGAGAAACTCACCCCACCTCCCATTCCAAGCACCTTGTTTGCTCAAGGTGCCCCTTTTCCTCAATAAGTCATCTCAGGCTGCAATCCTGGAGTAAGCCCCATTGACTATCAAGGGATTTGCTTCTGAGTCGATATGCATAGGATTGGGGTCTCACTCCATCTCAAGTGTACATTTGATTTGATAGAACTTCTGATTGGTAACCCACCGCTGGGCAACGAGTGAAGTCACTGCTTCTCCTCAGTTCCTTCTTGAAGACTTGAGGCATCCATTAAAAGAATTAAACGACAAGAGATTCAACTTCCCAATTGGAAAGTGCAAGTGGATTCATGATAATCAGGATCAAACTTTTGGAATAAATCTTTCAGTATTGTAAGCCAAGCCGCAGCCAGCCCTTGTGTCCCAGTTAGCTCTCCAAAGTTTCTCTGCATGTATCAGCAGGATCTAAATGTTATCTCTTTGGCTTGCCCTTGAGCCTTCATTCGCCACTTAAATAAACCTCATCTCTCTGTCCTCACCAGTTCTCATTCTGCTAACTCCATGAAGCTTCTCTTCCCCCCTCTTCTTTCTCTCTCTAAAAGCACAATCCTAACCTGGAGTTAGACCAGTGGTGTCATCTACAAACAAGGAACGGGAACGCTGGGCGGTACTTCTGTGGGACTTCCGCGTGATTGGCTGCCCGCCCGTCCTGTCTCGTGGTTGCCCTGGCCTCAGGGGGGTGCCTGCTCGCCGGGGGAGATGGGTGGGGGCGCGCCGAAGCCTGGGCGAGCAGCGGTGGGGTGCGCAAACTGGGGGCAGCCCTCCCGAGGCCAGGGCAGCCGCAGAATGAAACGGGCGGGCTGCCAATCACGTAGAATTCCCGCCCAAGTCCTGCCCAGCGTTCCCGTTCCTTGTTTGTAGATGACACCACTGAGTTAGACCAGAACAGTTAAGCCAGCAAAGTTTGGCTGACACCAGGGCCACCGTAAAGTGCTTTTGGACCACTCTCGGAGTCAGGGAGGGTGGTACACGTCTGTGTGCTGGTGTCTCTGATTCCGAATGATCCAAACATACTTTACTGTGTCCTTTGTGCAGGCCAAACTTTGCTGGCCTAAATGTGCTGCCCTAATTCCAGGTTATTATTGCTTCCTAATTCTCCTCTAGAAGCAGATTCTAATTTTGTAACGTCTTTATCTATTGCGCTGCATTGCTGCTTTTGCTCCTTCCTTCTCTAATCGTAATCGTAATCTAATGGTAATCTTCCTTCTCAATAAAGAATAGCATACTTTTTGATCACTTCTTGTATCTTTCCTGATCTCTGAAATGTCAAGCTTTCTTTTGGGATGTGCAGTATGCCAATGTTCAAAGATCCACAGAGCATTCATGGCACTGAACAACTGTGGTGACAACAAGGAATGGAGAATGAACACCTGAGAAGCTGTGATTTCCCCCTCCCCAGCTCCTCCCATGTCATTCCCCACCCTAACCTTGGAACTCTGTCTCCCAGGAACACCAGCACAGGCCCATACTGGAAACATGTACTCTATAATTATGTACAAAATAGTATGTAAAGAAATCAAGAGTAATCACAGAGCACATTCAAACCACCATTTCTTGCATTTCTATGATAGTGTTTTGCATACTGGCCAGTAGAAGAAGATGGATAGTGTCGTCCTAAGCATATTTACTCAACAGTAAGTCCCACTGAGTAAGGCCCACTGCCTTGCCTAGCAGTTGAGTAAAGGATGGCAACTTTTGCTGGTGGCTGGACAGTTGTGCCCATCCATTCCCTGGCATATGACATCCTAAGAATATTTTTAAAATGGTTCTTTCCCCCCAGGTCTGCAATGATGAGTTGACTCTATTTTATTGACATCTGTAAATATATTCACTACATTTTTATTGCTACTGATTTGCAGCTTTTTAAATATAGCTTAATAGTTTTGCATATTTTTTTCTCTTCATTATAAGCAGCCCAAAGGGATGGGGGGAAGAAGTCAGTCAGTCCTCGCGCCCCCTATAAACTCTTGTTATGGGTTTCCGTGGCTTCCAACAGCTAGAAGAGCATCAAAGTCCCCCATGCAAGTATTTTTTGTGCTTCTTGCAAAATATTTAGGATGGCTAGAAATAGGATATTCTGGCGATCTGATCGACTTCATTATTCCTCTGTGTCCCCGAATACCTTGAAGTTATAAAACATCCCTTGGTAATTAACTGATAGACCCATGATCAGGCTAGTCTGCATGGGCACATATACCCCACAATTTCTCATAACCATAAGGCAAAGCTAGTCTAGACACTCTCAGAACCTCAATGCACCATGCACTGAGATGTAGCCATTGGGAAAAAGTAATGCCTGATCCAGCATGACCATGCTGATAGGCAGAGGTTCATGCAAGCAGGGCTTTCCCTTGGAACCTGCTGTGCTAGGAAGCGGCATGTGTCATGACGACTGGGGCAGGCATTAGTTTCCTCACACAGCTGTATCTGCAGGGATGCTCCATATGGAGGGTTTTTGAACGAACAAAACTTTGATAACCCAGTGCTAAGGGTGTGAACAGCCCCCATCGAGAAGCATTGTGTTTGAGTTTACGTAGGATGATACTGTATGTAAGTATTGTTAGATCTGTGATGATTCCTATAAGCCTATGTAACTGCCTTATATTGTGTCAGACCTTTGGTTCATCTAACTTACTACTGATGTTTTGACTGGCAGTGTTTTTTTTCATCTCCTTGTTCCTTTTGACTGAGAATGCTGGGGATGGAAGCTGAGACCTCGATGCAAAACAGATTCTGTGCTACTGGACTAGGACCCACCCCTGGTCATTCACACATGCAGATCATGCATTGCAAATGTTGCAGCAATCAAATGATGAAGGGGTGTGTGTGTGTGTGTGTGTGTGTGTGTGTGTGTGTGTTTGTGTGTGTGTGTGTGTGTGTGTGTGTGTGTGTGTGAGAGAGAGAGAGAGAGAGAGAGAGAGAGAGAGAGAGAGAGAGAGAGAGAGAGAGAGAGAGAGAGAACCTGCCCTAAGATACCGCAGTGAAAATATTCCACCACAAATCATTTCCATAACTGTACTGTTGACATTTATGGACGTTCTAGCTGACATTTCTTCCTGTTCACTTTTGGGAGGAGGGAAAAAGCTTTTCATTTTATCATAAATAAATATATCTCCAATCTGTCATACTTTATCTCTGTGTGTGCACTGGCGGTGGCAGAGGGGAAGAAGGTTCATAGCATTGCAGCATTAGTGAGTCAGTGTTGTTTGTAGTTGGCTTTGGTTGCAAACTTGCAGAACCCTTTTTTTTTTCATTCAGAGCTCAGCACTGTAAACAAACCAAAAATATGCATGGATTAAACAGGGTGAGGATGCCTCCAAAGGGGCCCCACCATTACATATGTCACTGTCCTAAACTAAAAATGAATGAGCTGAAATGCACCAGTAAATGTTTGCGCTAAGTGTTTCTTTAATAAGGACCCCAAAGCAGAGAAGGCTGAAATTCAGCATGACTCAGTGTTCAAATTGCAGCACCTCACTCCTTTCTGGGTGCTTGATTCATGTTTACTCTCTCCCCATTGACAACCCAAGGCACCATTTCTCTTCCTGACGCCCTCTTGGCACGCTCTCGGCCAGTATGTGAGAGCAATTGAAGCGGTACATATGGAGACTTCATCCTCAGTTGCCTAATGGATTCAAAAGACATCCTGAATATTCATCATTGCTCTTTTTATGAGTGCCTGGGCAATTGGAGTCCGATGTTAAAGACCGCTGTAAATTAAGGTATGGCACTGGGTGAATACCAATTTATCTGTGTTTCAAGGCTCCCCGCCTTCACTCCCCTTCTTCCAATATTGAAGTGCCTATAATCTTTGTGAATACAAGGCATTGTTTCAGCTCCACTGAGGCAGAATTGTTTGTGTATCCCCAAAGACTGTGATATGTCTGCACCGAGACTGCTCATTTTAAACAAATGTGCACTTACTGTACACTCACCGGAACTCCCTTTCTGAAGACGTTAGCACTGACCTTCTCGAACTAATGCTAAACACATGCTAGACGCTTGGCTCCTTAATAGGGAATTATAATTATTAGCCCCACATTAGCAAATACTGGTCATTTCTTTTTTTAGTTATATAGCTGCCACTGTTTTCTTGCAGTTCTGACTCGGATAAGTTCTAGTCACAAATTCACAAATATTCTGTTTTTCTCATGCTTCAGTTTGTTTAATTAAACAATCTAAAGGAGAAAAATGCATACTGTTTTAAGAGCGCATTCCTAACCTGGAGTTAGGCTGGCGGAGTTAGGCCAGCAAAGTTTGGCTGGCACAAGGGACACCGTAAAGTTATGTTTGCACCACTCTTGGAATCGGAGAGACCAGCACACAAACATGCGCCATCCTCCTTAACTCCGAGAGTGGTCTGAATGCACTTTATGGTGGCCCTGGTGCCAGTCAAACTTTGCTGGCCTAACTGTGCCAGCCTAAATTCAGGTTAGGATTGCACCCTAAATTAGTTTAAAATGTGAATATAATTCATAAAGTCACACACACATGCATGCACGCACGCATGCATGCATGCACCAAATCATTTTGTTCCAATCTACATAGTGGAAACCAAAAACATTCTCATCCAAGAAGCTTAGGAAAACGTACATAAGATTATCTCACTTTAACATTACAACAGCCTTGTGGGGTAGATTACGCTGAGAGGGAGTAATTGGCCCAAGCCCATCTGTAGAGCTTCATGGCTGTGCAAAAATCTGAAGAACGAAGTAGATGTGAGCTGAGAATTCTGTGGTTGCTGAGAAACCCAAACATCCTTTTACTTGGTAAAAAACCCTGCTGTTTGCACCCCCTGTTTAGATCAGGGCCATGACATGAAAAGGAAGGGTTCCAACTCTTTCCCTCATGCTGTGTCCTGGATTTAAATTACTCTGCTGAAACTGCTATTCGCCACTAGTATTAGTACAGGTGCGGGCAAAATGCTAAGTTTTGCAGGAGCCTGAGCTCCTGTGAATGCGGCCCCTCCCCCTCCCCTTCAGAGCCATTTCTGGCTCAGAAAGCAAAACCTTCAAGCAGCAAATGGCTCTGGAGGTGAGGGGGAGCTCAGGCACAGAAGCTCAGGCTCCTACAGAACATAATGTTTTGACCCTCCATAGGCACACCACTGCTATTAGCCACAGAAGCTAATCAGCAGTGTTTATACCCATTCATTTTCCCTTCTGCAGTTAATTGTAGTTTTTGGGGGGATTTAAGTTAGGCATTTGGTGCAGGGGCAGAGGGTTAACCCCAGCGGCGTCATGCAGCTGGAACGCTGGGCGGGAGGAACGGGTTAGCAGCAGCCCGCCTGTTGCGTACCACTCTGTTTCGCTCTGAAATGGAGCGGTATGCAACGGGCGGGCTGCCGCTCACCCGTTCCTCCCACCCAGCGTTCCGGCTGCATGACGCCGCTGGTTAACCCCCCCTTGTGCTACAATCTTGATTCACATCACCCCCACTGCAATAGCTGCTTTAAAAACAAAACAAAAACACTCTGGTTTACAGTCCTGGAACTTGCGCAAGGTGTCTAGTTTGTCCCTGAAACTCAGGATTTTCAGTCAAAATCCAACACTCAATCCCTGTAACCACACTGGTGTGCCCTTAGAGCATGACAGATCAATGTTTGTAATATTGAGATCAATGTTTGAGGGCGCAATCCAACCCAGCGCCGGACTGGCAAGGCTGGCCGGCCAGTGCCATATCTGACGGGCTTAGGATTTGACCATACGGCCACCTCCCAAGCCTGCCCAGGTCCCGCCCAAGTCCTGCCTCCCGCCTCTCCCCTCCCACCAATCCCTGTCCTGATACTCGATAGAGAATCCCTTGCACCGACTGCCTTCGGTGCACCGGCTCTCTGTCGGCACTCTGAAGCCAACATTGTGAGCAGCGTTGGCTTCAGAGCTTCAGCGCCAATGCGGGGGTGCTGCTCGGTGCCCATGTGTGGGCGCGCCACCCCTTGCATCGATGCGATGACATCACATCGACGCAAGGGGCACGCTTGGATTGCGCTGTGAATGAATGTGAAATGATTACAGAAAACCAATTCGCTTCTGAGATGGCAAGAGCAAGACATGTCTTTGGCTTCAGTGTTCCTTTCTGTCAACACAAATTTCCAATTTGATCTCGAAAGATGTGAATCAGGGAGATTTTTGGTCACTTTTGGAATGCGGTCTTATTCTGTCTTGGGCTGCAATCCATGAACCATTCAAGTCAGTGCCAATATTCTCTGATTGTAATGGAGTTGGGTGGCCTATTTGGTCTCCACTGCCAGTTCCAAGCCCCATTTGCTACCACCCAGTGTGTCAGACGATGAGTGCATTAAGGACTGCAGGGTTCTGAGATGCTGCCACAAAGGTCATCAGATGAATATGAAAGGTCTCTTGACTCCCCTTGCTCAGACTGGTCAACAATGCCCTCAGTAGGATACAGGTGTGAAATAGAGCCTGTTCCTCACGGCTAAAATGAATGGGGTGAAGGCGGGAGTCTGAATGAAACCAACAAGCCCTACTCTCCGATACCATCAATTTTAGCCAAATCTCGATGGTCCCTGCTGCAGCCACCATCTGAGGTGCTTTTGGTTGGGGATGGACTTTTCCTGTGGCTGTATCCAGGTTGAGAAACACCTGCTCAAAGGAGGATTGCCTTGTGGCTGGTGGTCTTCTGATATCTCAGTGGTCTTCTGACACCAAGAAATGTCATGTTTTAACCCTGTGGTTTAACTGCTGCTTTCTTTTTTCAATACTGCTTTTTAATTCGTTGATCTGCTACTGTTTGTTTCCTTTCCTTCCTCTGGCCTGATCCAAATCCCATCTGAAATGGCTCTAAGCCACAGAGGGAGAAAAACCTAAGGGTACAACTTACAACTATACATGGTCCGCTCCTTGGTTAACTTCAGCACGGGGAAGGCAATGTCAGTAGGGAATTGTTGCAAAGGGAAAGGGTTAACCCTTCCTTGCCTTGCACAGTGACCCCAATCGCCATGGCTGCTTTTTGAGACAGAAAAAGTCATTATATGGTCCCATTTTGCATCTAGGTTGGACTCTAGCCACTGTTGCTTCACTCACAGCCCAATCCTCACCAGGGCTGGAATAGGCAGGCCAAGTGGCAGCTGTGGTGCAACTCAGACTAAGGGTAAAACCCCAGCCATCCCAATGGGGCTTCTCGGCTCTGTGCCAGTAAAATTGCTGGTGCAAATCTGAACAACTCATGTAGGGCCAAGCGGGCTGGACCAGAGGTTAGGATCTGGATCCTGGCAAATCCCCAGTCCCTGGCCCAGCCTGCCCACAGGCCCTCCCTGCCTTCCCTCTGTAGCGATCTGCCTCCCTCCCTCCCTCCCTCCCCTACCACGCTGGCCTCCCTAGGCTGGCTTTACCTTGTTCAGGAAGTGTATCATGGAGGCCAGCACATGTCCTTGCTCAGGCTTCCCACCTCCGGAGTAGGCACAAACAGTACTTTTGCAACACTCCTAAGCTAGCACAAGGGACTCGTGCCGGGCCCACGGCGTCACTCAGTTATAGATACTGCTACTGTGCAGTGTGTATGGAAAACATTCCAGGCCATTCCCAACTAAGAGAAGCTTATGCAAGGAGTGAAAGGACTAATGACAGCCAAGTGCATTGCTAACCTGCATGCTTAGGAGATTGATCACTGTGATAGATTGGTTTTTAGTCTGAATGCTGATTGAAATTATTAGCTTAGGGTGCAATCCAACCCAGCGTCGGACTGGTGAGGCCAATGGGCCTGTGCCAAATCCGATGCTGGGTTGGGGAGGCTGGAGCTGTCCTGCGGCAAGGGAACATCCACTCCCTTACTGTATAGTAGGGGAAGCTCCAGCCTCCCCTATGTGCTCCTCAGATTTGCACTTGCTAAACAGCAGATGCAGATCTGAGGAGACCACGAGGGCCCTGGGCAGACACAGATCTGAGGAATTGGGGTCGGGCGACCTCCTGGGCAGGCTTAGGATTTGGCCTTATGGCTGAATCCGGAGCCCGCCCTCCCCCTGCCCACAAATCTCCCTCTCGCTGCCAATCCCTGTCCTATCCCATCCCGGAGCCTCCCTCACGCTGACCGAGGCGCGAGGGAGGCTTGCTGTTGGTGCTCTCAGGCCGACGCTACTCGTAGGGTCAACACTACGGGGCAGCCGGAATTCCACTGCCCAACAACTTGCCAAAAAGGGCACTGGGAATGCATCGTCTACTATGATGACGATGACATGATATCAGAAAGATGACATAAGAGTGTGCTGCTGCCACCGCCATCATTTTCTTCTTATCTTGTTTTTTCTCAACACAACCGGTAAATAATCCAGAAATATTTGACATTTATAATTTGACATCCTCAGGGAAAATATTAATTGTGTTTTATATGAGGATCTTTCTGTTCTTGGCAAAAAAAGGCCCCTCTTTTGGAATGGAATCAAACATGGAAAACTTCTATAAATGTATACTGTATATTTTTTATACGCAAATACCATGGAAATTAAGATTACTGTGGATATTCAATGTCATTTTAAATATATTACTTCCTTACCAGAAATGGCTTATACTTCGTTCTGAATGTCCTGGTTCATATTTTTAGCAAGACACATGTTTCATTGCAAAGTCTTTGGTAATTTAGGTAATATTTATGATGAGCCTGCTTGTTCCAAGAGCTTGGATTGAAGTCTGTAGACAAAAGCAACCATGGTTCTTAAAAGAACTTTAATTGGCTATCAAACAACATCCACAATTTATTTAATGTCTCCTTTCCAGGAGAATATATTGTTGGTTCAGCTGCTACTTCTTAAATCTCTCCGTATTTTATATGCTTTGGCCATCGCCGGTTGCCACAAAGAATACTGTGCCGTGTGATTTAAAATATAGTCTGATTAAGTACACAGAAATGGGCTTGTTGGCTGGGTGAGGAAGGAGGGAGGCATCACTGCTTAAGTGTAAATTATACAGCTGGACACTGCCGATTCAATTTAAGCGCTCATGAAAAAAATGGTCAATAATTATGACTTCTAATAAATTATATGCTATCCTTATATTTAATAAGGCTAAGATCCAGCAGAATGCTAGGCTATGATCCAGCACAAGCCCTGTTGAGAGCACAATCCTAACCTGGATTTAGGTCGGCACAGTTAGACCTGCAAACTTTGGCCAGCACAAGGGCCACCGTAAAGCAAGTTTGGACCATTCTCGGTGTCAAGGAGGATGGCGCACGTCTGTGTGCTGGCCTCTCTGACTCGAAGAGTGGTCCAAACATACTTTACGGTGTCCCTTGTGCCAGCCAAATTTTGCTGGCCTAATTGTGCCGGTCTAACTCCAGGTCAGGATTGCGCTCTGAAATGAATTGCGTGCAGTGGGTCCTTATACGGTTGTCTTTCATCTCAGGGAGGCTGGCGTAACAGACCGTCTCACTGGATTTGGGCCTAAATTAATACTTTAAACTTTATGCTTTCTCTGCATTTTACCGTGTTTTTTTTTTTTGTACTTTATGAGAAAGGATATATTCTCATATATGAAAGGTATTTCATAACAGAAATGGGGAAATAACGGTAAAATAATTTTAAAAAATGGAAGACCAGGTAGGGTTTATTCCTAAGAAATGAACGTTAAGTTTGGCCAAGTCAGTAGAACAATGGAATGATTCTGTATTCATGGAAGCAGGACTGGCTGTCCATGAGGCCAACTACAGCAGTTGCCTCAGGCAGCAGTGGACTGGTGGGGGAAAGCTCATGGAAGTGCCCCTAGGGGAAGCCCTCCAGGTCGCCACTGCTGTGAGTTCAGTGGTACCCACTCCCAAGAAAATTGCATTCTGGGATGGCTCTAGGAGCACTTAAGACAACATGATACCTGTATGGTTGCCACTCCCTTTCATCTGGTTTTCTGAGATAGGTTGCATACAGTCATCAAGGCTTGTAGCCCTGTGATGGAATTTTCCTCTATCAATGTGTTCAATCCCCAGTTAAAGACATCTAGGCCTTCCGATGCCATCATCATATCCTATGTCAGGGAGTTCCACAGATTCATTTCACGCTGGGTAAAGAAATAGAATTAGAATTAGAATTAGAATACCTTTATTGGCATATCAAGACACTATACAACTTAGGTACCTGTCATATGAAAGAGACAAAGCCCAACCATAGGTTCAAAGTCGCAGGTGAAGAACTCTTAAAATTATTATAGTAAACAAAGTATGAAATGGAGTGAGCAATATTGCCCAGACAGTACATGACTAAAACTCTGACGACCTTAACAGTAATAGACACATTCAGTCAATAAAATTAATTAAGGTTAGCCCGTGCATATTCTCTGGCCAAATATTTCCTTTTGCCTTTGAACTCCTCCACCAGTCACTTTTCTGTGGAAGGTGTCGTGTGGAAAAGAACAAATCCCTAGGATGCCCAGGATTGCACTGCAAGGCATTTTAGGGGAATATAATTACCTGATAGCTAGTTTTGGATTGCTTTTTTCTCATAGATTTCTGTGGCTACGTGCAATTTTTGTATCTTTGGGTAGCAGGCCCATAATGGGATTTGGGAGTTGACAGTATCTGGTAGCTGAAAAGCACAGGAGAATATCTAGACACAGTGCCAAGTTGAAGGTTATTCTTTTTGGGTGTTTTTTTTTCCACATTGCAGATAATTTTAACTCAGTGTTTATTTAATGCATCAAACTGTATTTTCAAGCCCTTGCTAATAAGAAGCTCCTCTGCTCAGCAAAGGGGAGTGTCTTAGAGCTGGAATGTGTGGAGCAGCAGGGATCCTCTCCCTCTCTCTATTAATTTTCCCTTGTCTACAGTGACTATCATTACATTCTTGAGGTCCTTTTTAAAATAAACTCTGCTGTGATGTAATGCATGTTCTTTCTGAAGAACAGGATTCAGGCTCTGGCGCGGTATCCTTTATGGAACATCTTGATGACTGTAATTGCTGTCATGTTATGAAAACCCTTTTTTTAAAAGGCGCCAGAGTTCCAAATAAAACATAAAATGGCTTTGATATCATAAATATTGCTATCATTGTTTAAAAATATTGTGACCCGTCTGCTTGTTTCTGAGAAAGAGGTTTTCCAGGACCGCTGCTTCCCTTTTTCTTTTTCTTAAAAGAAAAAAAAGAGAAAAAAAGAAATGCGCGCACACACAACACCCACTTTATTATGGCAGATAAGGATGACGGAAAATCCTCAAGACAGGCTTGGTTTAAATTACTGCAACACGAGGCCAAAACCAATTCCCTTGAGAATGTACATTAAAATTGGCTGATCTCTGGCCGAGCTTGGAAACTCTTTTTTTGCCAACACTTTATCCGCTTTATTAGAAACATTAATAGTTCAGTTCTTACAACTTCAGACAGTTTGGCCCAACAGAGACATGATACTAAAAATGTCACTCTCTGGCTTGGAGATTAGTTTGTCTTGAAAAGAGCATCCATGCGCAGGGCCAGCCTTAGGTTGCATGGGGCCCAGTCCTCCAGGGTTCTTGTAGGGCCCCATACATTGGTTTCAGCGATGCGATCTACAAATGAACAAGGGGAATGCTGGGTGGGACTTAGGTGGGACTTCCGCTTGAGTGGCAGCCCATCCGTAGCATTCCGTGGCTGCCCTGGCCTCGGGGGGGGGGCTCCTGCTCGCCGCAGGGGACAGGTAAGGGTTGCGCCAGGTGCCTGGGCGAGCAGTGGGGGGCGTGTTAACCAGGGGCAGCCCCCCCCGAAGCCAGGACAGCTGCGGAATGCTACGGACGGGCAGCCAATCACGCGGAAGCCCCACGTAAGGCCCAGCGTTCCCCTTGTTCATTTGTAGATCCCATCGCTGATTGGTTTTGTAGGACCCGCACTGCATGCTCCCCATTTACCACAACGGGTTGCGGTGGTCTGGACCAGGCGTGGCACCAGGGGTCAGAGCGGCACCCAGAAGTAGCTTAGCGGTGATCTGCTGACATCGAGTCACCACCAACTGTTTCTAGAGAGATGCGATTTCAGGCCAATTGGAATCAGGGATGGGTGGAAGGTCCCCATGAGGACTTCACTCACCATGATGGCCTCTGTGGCAATGACTCACTCACTGTCACAGTGCGACCCCCAGGCATGGGCCCTGATTGGGCTGAATTGGTCTATTTGGGTTAACGTCATCCCAGTCCATATGGCAGCCTGATCTGGGTTGGGACTGCAGCATGGAGAGTGGGGGTTGGGTTCTCCACCTACTCCTGTGCCATTTTCACACAGAAAATTGCCCTGAAAAACTGAATTCCTGATGATGCCATTTGTATGCCGTTTGTAACTCGTGGTAGCTGGTGGGGGCGGAGGGAGGTTAAGGATTTTGATAGAAAAATGGAACTAAAGAGTTTAAACACTGCTTATTTCAGCACTGTGCTCTCGATCCATAGAACATTGTTATTTTAAAGAGAAAGTAAATCCAAAAACTAGGCAATGATGTGCATGATGGCACATCTGATTTGGTCTGTAGGATAAGGGCCCAACCCCTTTTGATGCTCAGGCAAGGTTAGCTTGTCCTCAACATTTTTTCCATTTGTTTTCCAAAGAGGGGCCATAGTTTGGTGGTAGCGCGCTTGGCATCTCCAGGAAGAGCGGGGAAAAAACGGCTCTTAGACAAATGCAGGCTTAGACACATTCCATTCTGTTTTGGATTGTGGCTGTAGGTTTTTTTGGCACTGTACATTTACAATGAACTGAGCAATGAACAGTTACAGTGGTTTCAGTGTCATTGCTTTCTCACAAGGAATTATAGGAACTGTAGCTTTAATGAGGCAGCTGTACTGGGCTTTTTAACATGATTATCAAATAAATGGCCCAGGCTGAAGCACACTTACAAGCCAGTGAGTCCTATTGAATTTGATTTATTTTGGGGAAATCAATGGAATTCCACTGCCTCATTTCCTAATTTCTTGACAGCAGCAATGATAGTGAAAGTCATGTCAAATGAATTTAAGGACACCATTCTGCACGTATTTGAGCAGGCTGATAGAAGAGAAATCAATGAAACTGAGGGCACAGTCCTAACCTGGAGTTAGGCCGGCACAGTTAGGCCAGCAAAGTTTGGCCGGCACAAGGGCCACCGTAAAGCACGTTTGGACCACTTTTGGAGTCAGGGAGGATGGCGCATGTCTGTGTGCTGGCCTCTCTGACTCCGAGAGTGGTTCAAACATACTGTTCGGTGTCCCTTGTGCCGGCCAAACTGTGCTGGCCTAACTGTGCTGGTCTAACTCCAGGTTAGGATTGCGCTCTGAAGCTCACAGCTGCACTGAATAGTGCCCTGAGGGTGTAGTGCAGCTATGCCCTTGGCCAATGGTGGCCCCCAGATCGATATAAATGAAACCCCACAGCGTCTGTTCAGCTGTTCCTCATAAATCACCATTTTAGTTTAAAATTGAACTTTAGCCTTCTTCTGGGGTTTCTCTTGCTCTCCCACGGCTACATTCCTGGAACCGTTGCAGGGCAAAGATCTAAATGAGTCTACCCTGAGGAGAAAAAACATCTTCTCATTGGACCTGGGGAATGGAAAGTCTCTGAAAAGAACTCGGCTTAGAAGGAAAAAGGGAACGTTCTGAGGCTACAATTAGAGCAGAGCAAAGACTTCCTCCTCTGTAAAGGTCTGCAATGGAATGAAAATCTTTTAGGGAGAATTTTGCAAGAAAAAAAATAGAATGCTCACAGAATAAAATACTTCGGAAGAATAGAATCTATTTTCTAGGAATTGTGCAAATTGGTAACTTTTTAATATAGGAAATTTCAGAGTTTTGTACTTCAGATTGAAATTTCACGTCAGCGGGTGCCATATTGAATGAATGACTCTGGCTTTCAGATAGGGCAGCAGTCCGGATGCTGGTTTGTACCTTGATGTCAGCTAAATGGCTCAGGACCAGACCGCTGAAGATCATCTCCGTCTACTGAGACAAGTTAAGGTCATCAGCAAAGAAATTGTTGTGGGTTCCTCTATCCAATGAGTGCAGAGGGTGACGAGTCATGACCGGACCTCTTCCATGGCAGTGACTTTGGAAAGAATTGCTGAGGGCAGTTTCACGATCCACTTCATGATTGCATTTAAGGGGCAGTTGTGGATTTACCAGTGTGTGTGTGTGTGTGTGTAAAAGCCCTGAGTATGGCGCTCCTGGGGTGGGAAGAGAGCGGCGACGAGGCGGCTTGCCTCTCAAAGAGGTGAGCATTTTTTGGCCCTCTTGCACACCCTCCCCATCACACGGCTCCCAAAAGTAGCCTGGCATGGTGTGGGAGTGGAGTGGAGCGGTGCAAGGGGGCAGGGAAACAGCGGAAGGGGTGGATCGCCTCCTCTGTCCCTGGACAGCCTGTTGGCTGGGCCCACAACTCTTAAAGGGCAATTACAAACATTTCCCCAAATTGGTCCTGGATAGTTTTACCGCTGTTTGTTTTGTGCACTCACTGCATGTTGCTACTGTACATTTTACTTCTGTGATTCAGAGCACAATCCTAAACTGGAGTTAGGCAGGCATAAGCTAAGCCAGCAAAGTTTGGCCAGCACAAGGGCCACTATAAAGCGTTTTTGGACTACTCTTGGAGTCAGGGAGGATGGCTCAGTCTGTGTGCTGGCCTCTCTGACTCTGAGAGTGGTCCAAACATACTTTACAGTGGCCCTTGTGCCGGCCAAACTTTGCTGGTTTAGTTTATGCCGGCCTGACTCAGTTTAGGATTGCACCCTCAGTTGTGGATTGGTTGATTTTTTGACACTTATTGTAAGACCATTGAGGCTCTTTTTGAGAGAGAGAGAGCGAGAGAGAGAGAGAGAGAGCGAGAGAGAGCGCATATGTGACATGCACAATGGAAAGCTGAACAACCCCTAGGAAACATCTGCGGCCCATTTGGATGTTGCTAATCCTTGGGGGAAAAAACCCAACCACTTTTCCCCCCCACCAGTTTATTGGGTGATGAGAGCATGTTGAGACTACGGCATATGTTTTCTTGAGTATATTTTGTGACATTTCACAGGAAGGAGAAGTCAAGTTTCAGGTGTTCTTTTGAAGGAGTGACCTGTCCTATCCTAGTGACCTTGGATCGAGAAAGCCTAGCAGTAGCTGCAGAGGTAGCGCAACCTCCTTCAACCCAGGTGACATGTGTGTAGCACCTGCACATTCTCTAGGTCCAGTGGAAAGGTTTTATATCTTGTGCAGCATTGGAGATGGATGAGTCAAGGGAAGCGAAAGTGGCTCCCCAGGTGATATTTGGGATGAGCACCACTCTTCCCTTGACTTCTGAAAATAAATTTAAAAACTAGATCCACTTTCTTCCTTCATAGCATTCAGAGCCGGATGGGACACAGATGTCCACAGATGTCCACACTCGATTGCATTCCTTGTTACTTGTGCTTGTGCGGAAAAATAACATTTCCTCTTGCTTCTCGCTATTGTCATTTGATCCTTGAGTAACTATATGAATTATTGTTTTATACATCAGGCCAATAAACGAACCCTGCATTCTGCATGTTTAAATACACTTTCCCGACTGCTACTGGAATTCCCTCTCTTTGTGATGACTTCATGTGTTCAAAGGGGCAATCAAACTCCCCAAGTCTAACATTTCATCTTATGTGAGGCTCAAGTTAGTGTCCTCTGTTATGAGAAGGGATGTAGTCAAGGGGGAGTGGAAGGGTGGAGCTCTGGGGCATCTCCTCTAGCAGTGGTCTTCAATCTTTTTCATGCCACGAACATATAAAAAATAATAAATAAAGTATGAGATCAGGGACCCCACTGTCAATCCCACCCAGGGCTGGCCTTAAGCCAATATGACCAATGTCGTCACATTGGGCCCACACTTTTGGGCCCTGCACTTTGGGGCCCCCCCTCACTATCTGCTCACCCCCACCCCATCACTGCCAACTTCCCACTCCCAGCACTGCTCACTGTAACAAAATATTCTTATTCGGTCCCAGCACGAGAGGAAGCTATTTGAGCACAATTGCTAAGAATCTGAGCAGGATTGGGACAAAATCTCCTGGTCTTCAATCTTTTTCCTTCCCATAAATTGCTGCAATCCCACAACTGAGGTTTCACGACCCCTTGGGGTCCAGACCCCAAGGTTGAAGAACACCTTGATGATGATGTCATCAGCAGGCATCTTTGAAATTTATTTTAGAGGATCCAGTGAGAAGCATCAACTTCAGCAGGGGGCAAAATATGACACTTGCCAAGGGGCATATGTTAGTCTATGTTGTCATCTTCCCATGACCTGCCTGAGAGACAGTATGTAGTTCATGTTACATTAAGGCCTGTAATCCTAGGAAATTTATCAGGGAGTGAATCCTATTGAACACACTAGACTTACTTCTGAGTAAACATCTGTAAGCCAGCACTCCAGAGTACCTTTTATTTTAATCTGATATATTTTTAATTCCTTTCTCCCCACCCCATTTTTATACATTTGTTATAAACTGTTGCAATCTACTCAAAGAGATTGATATGAGCTGGAACTTTTGTTCTGCCAAATTCCCTGCTGGGCCGCCCCAAGGGCCCTAATGCCCACACTAGGCTAACAAGTTTCACCTCCAGAGCAGCCTCAGAGATAGGCAAGAGGGAGGGGGTTCAGTCACCCACTGGGCCTCCTCTCTTCCAGCAGCTTTGCTTGGGATCACAGGCTGGCCAGCCTCCTCCAGACTGCCCTCATCACTGGCTTAGCTCCTAACTACTCTAGTCTAGCACCAACAAACCCCACCACCAAACAATAGGCAGTCAGCTTGCCTAAGCCACAACTGCCTCCTCCACTTGGTGGCTCCAGGAGTGTGGCAGCCATACAACAATTCCCAATGGTTATTCCCCACAATAACCTTACCTTATCCAGTCCAGCAATCCGTCCGTCAGTCCATCCTTCAGGCAGGCAGTCCAGCCAGCACGCCATCAGTCAGTCCGAATCCATCCATCCATCCGGCACCTATCTGGTGCCCTCCTCCAGCACCTACCCAGATCCTTTACTCCAGCTCCTGCCTCCCACTTTATACTGAGACCAGCCAATCGGTGTCTGTTGCTAGGCAGGCTCTAGCATCAGCCACACACATCTGCACCTGTGCCAACCTCCCTTCATTGCCAGGGGCCTCATCAGCCTACAGCTGTGCTCCTGAGGCTTGCAAAGACCTTGGGGGTTAACCGTGTAATCCCTGGCTTATCTGGGACAAGGGGCCATTGCTGATATCTCCTCAAGGTATTTCCTGCCTTTTCCAATACAACTTTATATGAAGATAATAAGTGTCAAGGTGGCGGGAGGAAAAACATACTAATTTAAAAAAATTAAAGTTCACTAACTTACGGCAAAATCCTAACCAACTTTCCAGCACCAGGGTAAGGGCAATGCAGCTCCGAGATAAGGGAACAAACACTCCCTTACAGACCTCTGTGACTGCCCCTCCCCCAATTGCAGGATGCAGCATATGCCCCCTTGGCACTGCTATGGAACGTTGGTTAGGATTACGCCCTTAGTCTTAGTGGGGCATGTCATGACAAGCTCCTGCGCTTCAAAATTTATTACTAACACTGGTTATGAGGGAAACTTTATGTTGTTTTAGCTGGAGATACCTGAGACAACCAGAGAAGAACCTAGGACCTTTTGCATGCCAAACATGTGCTCTACCACAGAGTGGTGGCCCCAAAGCCAAATTAAGCTAAACTATGTCCTAAGCTATATCATACCTAAAAGTCTCCATTACATTACCAACAATGTGCATTATTTTAACAGAAAAAACAAAGAAAACAGAAATATGAAAATTTTGTAATTGCATATATGCCTTGAAAACTTCAGATTTTTGGATTTAGAGGCCCCTCATAAAATGAAGCACTAAACTATATCTTACTTAAGCTTGTGCATAAATCTGGCTCTATGTGGCTACTTCCCTCTGTTATGCAGCCTAACTAATCTTCCATAGAAAGGAATATGGGAAGGCTAAGAACTCTCAGGCTGAATAGTGTTTTAGGAACTCCACACACCCAGGACATCTCTAGTGATGCCACTGACCAAGGGTGCTTCTTTAACAAAAGTGGATGATCGAGCAGGACTGCAATCTGTGAAGGTCCTGAATTCTTATTGAGCTTAGATTGAAAAAAGGGTTCCAGAATTTGAATAACTACCAAGCCCACACGCACTTAATTTCCCTGTCCAAGAAAATCAGGTTTAGGGGCTATAGGTTGAAAAACAAAAACATCCTATAAGGAGACTGTTTAATTACTTGGGGCAGCCAAAGTATGTGAACTCATCTATGATCCTCTCAAAGTCTTGTTGGGCTTGGCAAGGCCATTTCCAAAGCATATGCTGCTGGTCAGACATTTGAAAAGGGCCAACGTATCAAGTGCCAGTTTGGAAAAAAAAAGTCTGTTGGAAGTTATCATAATCTGTTTTCTGGTGAGGCAGATTTCTTTGTGACTTGCCCATACTAAATGCGCTTTTGATTTAATTGTACATTCTACAGAGCGCAATCCTAAACTGGAGTTAGGCAGGCACAAGCTAAGCCAGCAAAGTTTGGGCAGCACAAGGGACACCATAAAGTGTGTTTGGACTACTCTTGGAGTCAGGGATGATGGCTCATGTCTGTGTGCTGGCCTCTCTGACTCTGAGAGTTGTCCAAACATATTTTACGGTGGCCCTGTGCTGGCCAAACATTTTTTAAACATATTTTTAAAACATATTTTACGGTGGCATCTTGTGCTGGCCAAACGTTGCTGGCTTAGTTTATGCCGGCCTAACTCAGTTTAGGATTGCGCCCTGAATCTGCGAACTAAACGATAAACAGGCCCTCTTTATCCACTCAGACTTATAAAGATGAAAACCTCTTTCAGGAAATGAAGACTATATATGATGCAATCCTAACCTGGAGTTAGGCCGGCACAGTTAGGCCAGCAAAGTTTGGCTGGCACAAGGGACATCATAAAGCATGTTTGGAGCACTCTTAGAGTCAGAGAGGCCAGTACACAGACGTGCGCCATCCTCCCTGACTCAGAGAGTGTCCAAATGCACTTTACGGTGGTCCTTAAGCCAGCCAAACTTTGCTGGTTTAACTGTGCTGGCCTAACTCCAGGTTAGGATTGTGCCCTGAAATTGGATCCCTCCTCTCCAGTTTTCCACTGTTTCCCTATACACTATCAAAAGCAAATCTGAAATTAGGATTGCATGAAATTTTGCCCATTAAAAAAGAAAAAAATTAGTAGGCCCACCAATAATGTCCTTTCATTCTTAGCAGTGCTGGGCCAAAAATTCTTACTAAATAAATTCTGCTCAATTTGAGGTGACAATGAAAAAATCTGAGGCACGTACAAAACTAGGGAGATTTGGGGAGCCCCCCCTCCTGAGAAATTTTTAATAAGCTTTATGGGTACCTTATGGCCTGTTGGTGACAGTCTCCTTTCTTTTGGGGGTCTAAGATGGGGAGAGGGACTCCTAAGTCAAGGAAAACCCTAGCTATAGAATTAATTTTTTCCTCCAAAAAAATTCATACAATTGAGGGTGCAATCCTAACCTGGAGTTAGGATGGTACAGTTAGGTCAGCAAAGTTTGACTGGCACACCGTAAAGTGCATTTGGACCACTCTCAGAGTCAGGGAGGACGGTGCATATCTGTCTGCTGGCCTCTCTGACTCCGAGAGTGGTTCAAACATACTTTACGGTGTCCCTTGTGCTGGCCAACTTTGCTGGCCTAACTCCAGGTTAGGATTGCATCCTCAGGGCGCAATCCTACCCAGTGCTGGACTAGCATGGCCCGCCAGCCAGCACCATATCCAGCGCTGGGTAGATGGAGGCTGGAGCCTCCCTGCGGCAAGGGAATGTGCGCTCCCTTATCGTGAGGGAGGCTCCAGCCTCCCCTATGTGCTCCTTGGATCTGCGGCTGCTAAAGAGCGGGCGCAGATCTGAGGAGACAGCGCGGCCCGAATTGGGGCCGAATTGGGGCCGTGCGGCCTTGCTCACAGGCTTAGGATGTGGCCGTTCAGCCACCTCCCGAGCCTGCCCACGTCCCCCCCAAGTCCCCCCCCCGCCCCCCCCCTCCCACCAATCCCCACGCCGCTTCTGCGCGGAGCCTCCCTCGTGCTGACCAGCTTCGTTTGGTATGAGAGAAGCTCAGCGCAGGTGCCTGCAGCGCCGATCCTGTTGCCTTAGTGCTGATGCGGGAGTGCCAATCAGCGCTCCCGTGTTGGTGCTAAGGGCGCCGCGTCAGCGCAACCCCGTTGCACAGGGTTTAGGATTGCGCTGCCCAAGTGATTACTAAGTGCTCACTGCACAATTCCTACTGATCAATCTGCTAGGCTGTTTCAAACTTCTTAGCATGTCAAGGTGCTACTATATGGCTGCAGTTTCAAGCATAGGCGCCATTGCTTGTTTGGGTGAAGGAGGCCTGAAAATGGACATGCCATATGCAGGCAGTCAACCCTTGGATTACCTACTGCTGGGGAACATACCACAGTCAATGGCTATCTCTATCACATTCCACTTGTAAGTTTCCCAGGGACAGTTCTCTGGCCACTGGTAGAGACAATGTACAGTACAGGGCTAAGATGAGCGTGGGTCTGGTCTAACAGACAATACTTACATTCTCCGCAGATTTGCTTCACTGAAAATGAAGGCTGGTGTGTGTGTGAACAGTCTGTGCGCAGTAACAATTATGCATAACGTTAGGAATGGGTGCCAGTTAGGCATTCCAATTTTTCCCAGCAGATTGATGAGGGCTTGAAGTGAATGCACAAAAAGAAAAAAACCCCACATACACGTTATCAGCTCATACCAGTGGAGACTATGCTTTTATTTATTAGTCAAATTCCTCCGCAAGTGTCAGACTTAATATCACTCTCGTGATATATATCCAGCATGGAACAAACCCTCCACCAGATAAAGTAACTCACCAAGTATATGCTTAGGCGATATAAAGTGCCATAAAAATAATACTACAGAGATGCCATTGAGTATTTATGTATTGAGAGCATTTGGGTCTGACTCAGACTTAATTAAGGTGGTGGGATGTAGCCTGATCCTCCCAGTAGACTGCTTGAGTCAGCTCCAGGAATAGCACAATTATCTGATACTTCAAAAGCCAATCTAAAGGCAGAGGTCCACTTCCCTCTTCTGGCTGAGAATTCTGGCAAGAGTTCTGCCCTCCACTGTCAAGCATTATCATTTGCTGATGGCTATGAGATCCGAGTGGCTCCGGGAGGGGCAGAACATGCTCTTTTATCAGTGTTGCTCTTGACCTTTCAAGCAAAGGAGAGGCAGGATGGCCCCTGTGCCTCTGCGTGGCGCTGCAGCAGAAGGCGCACAGAGAGGAACACTGGGGAGGAGTGGCAGCAGCAAAGACTTCACTGGCCGCCTTCCTCGCCCTGCAGTGGCCACAATCCCAGTGGAAGGCGGGCCCCCAACAGCAGGTGCTCCCCATCAGAAGAGGTGCATAGTAGTGAGTGCCCCACTCATAAGATGGGGTGCCTCCCAACACGGTGACCCATAGATAGGGCTGTATGGTTTTGGTATTTGCAAAATAAAATGAAATAAAACCAATTTTAGACCATAAAATGAAATAATGGGGGATATATATATATATATATATATATATATATATATATAGAGAGAGAGAGAGAGAGAGAGAGAGAGAGAGAGAGAGAGAGAGAGA
>JAJKFI010000008.1:10160715-10191865 GCA_029204185.1 Lerista edwardsae | reverse complement strand
AGAGAGAGAGAGAGAGAGAGAGAGAGAGAGAGAGAGAGAGAGAGAGAGAGAGAGCAATTTCCAAATAGGCCTCCTGATCACCAGGTGACCCTCCCGGAATCTGAAATTTTTAGACAGTTGAACCAGAGACTACTTTATATCGAGTCCCAAACCCTCCATTCCTCAGCCTCCATTCCTTGCTCTCCTTTGTTTTTTCTCATCCCCCTCCCCCCTGGTAGGTTCCCCCTTATCTCTCTCTCTTAACTGACCCTAGGGAAAGACGGGCACTCTCATGTGCCAGATTTAATGAAACACCCCCTCAGGTGACCCAGGGAAGGAACAATAAGATCCCTTTCTCTGACCATTGCTGTCCATGCAATACACGGGTGCTGTAGAGTCCCTCCCCCACATTTTCTTTGATTGTGCCACACATGTGCAAGCCTCAGCTTTGTATTTGGCCCGGCTTTAGATACCCGACCACACTCTTCAGAATCAGAAAAACTCATTTTCCTTCTTAATGATGCCCCCCCCCGAGGTCACTGAGAGAGTGGCGAAATTCCTTCTCCTAGTTTAGCAGAAGTTTTGAGCTAGAACCAGCCCCACATAAACAGTCTGTATGGACGAGGTTTTGTGTATTCACAATGTATGTATGTATATATGATGACAACCCTTAACAGGGAACAATTGGGATATGTGTATAATGTTTATACATTGTTTGAATTATGGTGTTGGAGAAGACTCTTGAGAGTCCTCTAGACTGCACGGAAATCCAATCGGTCAATCCTCCAGGAAGTCAAGCCTGATTGCTCCCTGGAAGGACAAATCCTGAAGCTGAAGCTCAAATACTTTGGCCCCCTCATGAGAAGAGAGGACTCTTTAGAAAAGACCCTCATGCTGGGAAAGATTGAAGGCAAAAGGAGAAGGGGGGCGCAGAGGATGAGATGGTTAGATAGTGTCACCGAAGCAATGAACATGAAATTGGGTGAACTCAGGAAGCTAGTGGAGGACAGGGAGGCCTGGTGTGCTGTGGTCCATGGGGTCGCAAAGAGTCGGACACGACTTAGCAACTGAACAACAACAACAATAATGTTTATGCCAATAAAGGTTTTGTAATCGTAACACCAGTTGATCTCCTTGGACAAACGCTTTTGCTGGAGTAGCTCTTAGGAAAGGGTCAGGTCTGGGCTGAGAAAAAAGGATAGGATCTGGCATGCATGACTACCACCGAGTTTCATCCCCTCTCACTCCACAACTGCACCCCAGTTCAACCCACTCTCCACATCAGTCTTCCTTTGAACCACCTTATCAGCGCCAGCAGAGTGTCTGGATAGTGCTGGTGTACACACAGAACTTCGGCTGTTTCCACTGGGGGCTCCGTATGACAGCAGTGTAACGTTTTTGCCATCGCGAGGGGACTTCTGGCAGTGGATCGCTCAATCAGCTGCTGTAAGTGGCCCATAGGATCGAGCCGTAAGACTTGTCAGGGGTGTTGGAGCAGCGCCTGCACAGAACAGTAGGCTGACTAGAATGAACTCCAAGGTGCCTTCCAACTCTCACGTTTTCTGATTCTAAGGCTGTGCGGAAGGACTCGATTACCCAAGTATGGTTCAAGTATGCAGTTCAAAAGTGGTGCATATCAAAGAGTAGGCAAAGATGAGGCATGGTAGATCAAAGGGAAGGAGGAATGTCTTGCATGCTACTGCCTTCTCAAAGTGAAACAATCCTATATTTCAGGTCCTGTTTTTCTAATTCAAACTGGGTAGGCAAACCAATGGACAAACAATTGTTACATTTGCATCACCCCCCAGTGTCACATCAGTCAGCCAAAGAGGGGGGGCAGCTAATCTAAGAAGCTCTGAACGTTGCCTCTCTTGCACTGGTTTATCTAATTGGCTGCTTTTCCTTTGTCACCTCTCCCCTCCCTCCCCAGCTGCTTTTCCCCACCTGACCTGGAAAGCTGATCTTGGAACCAGTGAAAAAGTGAAAAATGCCCATTATGCCTCCTGTCACCCTCTGACACGGCCCTGTGCCAGCAGAGCTAAGGTGGAGCTCAACTGGCACAGCTGATGGGCACAGTAGTGCCACGGGCACCAGCGCTGCTGCTTTCGCCAGCCCAGCAACCGAATCTGCGGCACAGACATGGCACGTTTGCAACAGTGCTGCACTGGTGCAAGAGGGTTGCGCCAGCACAACGCCAGGTTAGGATTGTGCCCTAACTATGTCCTTGGGATAGAAGAAAGGGGTCTGGAGTGCCCCATTTCAGTGGGTTGCTGTGTAGCTTGGTGGGTTAAAAATGTGCATTGATGTGCCAGTTGGTTGGCTTGAACGGGAACTGGAACACAGTCCCTAAACACAAAAAGTGCTCCCTATTTTGCTTGTCAAAACCTTAAAATGTTCAAACACACCTAAGTAAAAATGTATTTTCTGTAAGTGTAATGGACATTTTACAGGGTTACAAGGAAAAGGACTGAATATTATTTCATACAATACATATGTACCACGATTACTGAGGGCTGCAGATGGGCTGAGTGGCTGGCTGGTGAGAGGAGAAGGTCACCCATAACTGTACTGCGAGATACCCTGGAAATTCCAATCTATTCAATTAAATGAATGGAAGGAGTGATGTACCATCGAAAAGTGCTAGCGACTGCAATAAAAAGTAAATGGCTTTTTATTTGCAATTAATTTTTATACGTGGTTACCACACTCAAGAAAGTAACTCTGTAAAATGATCTCATGAAGTGCTGTGTTTATTTTCTCTCTCTGATTTCCCCAGCTGGCAGGGCAAACTCTGCTAGCAGTGCAAATTCAAACTAGGATGTGCTAATTTATGGTAATGCTGCATGCTCCCTAATCATGAGTAAAAAAAAAAAAAAAAAAGAGGACGTGATGGGGCTGGAGTGGGAGAGAAAGGGAGGAGGGAACCTTCCTGAACTGAGATCTACCTAACATGCTTTCCCAGTCACTCCCCAGAGCAAACACGCATCACCATAGATCTGAACGCAGAAAAATATGTTGAGATTTTCAAACATTGCAATCAATATCAACAGATTGCTGAACATTTAAAACTGCGTGTTGGCTTTGCTCTCCCTGTGGCAGCGATGGTGAACTTTTTTGGCTTGGTGTGTCAAAAATTCAGAAAATGCCTAACTTGACTCTGCTGGTGTGTCACCCTCCCTCCCTGAACAAAACGAACAATTGTTTACATATTCATTTATTTTTTTAAAAATGCAGTCCAATCATGCATGGTGCTATGAATGCTGAATGTATAAATGTCAAATATCAAATAATCAAATAATTTTTGTAATATCAAAAATTGAAATACAAGTAAATCAAATTCAGATGTTGGTGTACTCTAGTGTGCCAGCCAAAATGGCACGATGTGTCGCCTCTATTGATTAGATCTGATTCTTTCCATTGAATTTTTTTTTAGGGAATGTCCATTTTTCATCACCCCATTTTTGTTTCCACATGGAGACTGCAGAATCTGAGATGAACCACAACATCCAAAAGGCCTCTTTCAGAAAAGGCTTCTTGGGAGCATGTAAATGTGGTGATTGATAAATATGGATATAGTCTTACTCTGAGAATTGTAAATGGTTTCAGAGCGCAATTCTATACTGGTGTTGCGCCAGGGCTGCAATCTTGCGCCGATCCAGCGAGTCATTGTGCCGTCAAGCGCATCTGCACCAGCGAGTCGGGCGCCGGACCAGGGCAAGCAGCACTGCCGGTGCTCAGGCGCTGCTACGCCCATCAGCTGTGCTGGTCATGCACCGATTGAGTGCTGGTGGTGCTCGGTCGGCACAGGACCTCGCTGTGGGCATGTCAGAGGCATGCCATGGGTGTAACAGGGTGGCACAGTGGGCGGTGAGGGGGGCAGCAATGGACAACGGCTGTTGCGCTGTATCCTAAGCCCTGTCCTAGCCTGAGAGGCCCTGATTCGGGCCACTGCTGCTCATGTTCACCCATGCCTGCAAATCAGCAAGTGCAGATCCAAGCAGCCCCATAGAGCTGGCTTGGGCTTACTTATGTGCAAGGGAAAACCTCCCATGCCCTGTACTGAGCTGCCGCCGCCTCCTGCTGGGTTTAGGATGCAGCCCGGCTGCGCCAGACTTACTATGTCGGTGCTGCTTAGGATTGGGCTGCCCATGTTTTTATATCTTTACTAGCCTTTTGTTACCCGGCATTGCCCGGGTAACAAATTATCCCAAGCTTCTAGGCGACCCTGGAAACTACGGAGTCGTCGCCATTTTTGGCCGTTTTCGACCATTTCCACGTGGGGCCCCCAGTGCACCCCACCCCTGGGGGCTCTGGGGGGGGCCTGACCCCGAAGTGTTTGTCGCCAGGCCACAAGGCATGCACATGCTGAGTCTGGTGCCAATCGCTCCAGGCATTCCAGCAGGGCATGGCAGACATTTTGTTTTGCACCCCTTCTTGCCCCCCATGCTGAGGGGGCCCGAACCCAGACTCCAACAGCGTCGGGAGCATCACTGCTCATCTCGGCGACCCCGGAAATTACAGATTCGATGTCGATTTCAGCCATTTTTGACCATTTTCACATGGGGCCCCCTGCGCACCCCCATCCCCGGGGGCGCCAGGGGGGCCTGACCCCCGCAGTGTTTGTCGCCAGGCCGGAAGGCATGCGCATGCCAAGTCTGGTGCCAATCTCTCCAGGCGTTCCAGCAGGGCATGGCGGACGTTTTGTTTTGCACCCCATGCCGAGGGGGGCCCGAACCTGGACTCCAACAGCGTCGGGAGTGTTGCCGGTCATCTTGGCGACCCTGGAAACTATGGATTCGACACCAATTTCAGCTGTTTTCGACCATTTTCACTCGGGGACCCCACATACCCCCACCCCCGGGGGTGCTAGGGGGGTCTGACCCCCGCAGTGTTTGTCACCAGGCTGCAAGGTGTATGCGTGCCAAGTTTCCTGTCGATCGCTCCAGGCGTGCGGAGCCTATGCCGAACATACATACATACACACACACATTCTTCTTTATACACAAGATTAGCTGCCTTGGGTTATTTGGTGGAAGAAATTTGCTGGGTTGGCGCTCTGCCCCTTGTGTCGACGCTATGACATAGCATGCTAGGATTGTGCTGTCAGTGTGACCTACATTAAACAACGGTATCACTTTAAGGAAGGGGCCAGCAACTTTCTTCTGCAAGGGGGCTAGATGCGCGCAGGGGTGGTAGTGCATGAACGAAGCAGGCCTGATGGCATTCAATGCTTTTGCCCAGGTGTTGTCCAGGGATTCGCTACTGCCACTAGTAGCCAAGATCCCATGTGCTAGTACCAGGCCATCCCACGGCATTTTACCACCATTCCAAAAAGTGTGTGCCAGTGAGGATCAGTTGATGCCCCACCCACACCTTTCTGCCCTTCATTCCCACCATGCACTTCCAACCCAGTCTTCCCAGGTTCCTCTTTCTCCAATTTGCGGGACGCGCGAGACAGTCAAGCCAGAGAGGAAGGAGGCCAGTGTAGCCAACTCTCTCCTTCACTTGTGGGTTGACTGATTTTGGGTGGTGGGTTTGATATAGCCCATGGGCCATCGGTTTCCGTCACCTGCTCTAAGGTTTCAGACAGGGTCTTTCCAGCTCTACTTAGAAATAACAGGGGTTGAATATGTGACCTTGTACATATAAAGCATTAATTCTGCCACTGAGCTATGGTCCCATGTCTGATTTTGAGTGCTGTCTTGAGAGTGGTTACTTACACTTGGATGCTTCCCTCCTTTTTGCAATACAGAATCAGCAAAGCAGCAACACCTATGTCTGCACAAGAGAGTATTTCACAGAGCTTCCAAACGAGGTGATATAGAAGTGAACGGCTGACTCGTTAAGACACATTCAAATAATAATTGGCTTGTGTATACAGAATTGTATCCCACCCAATCTCAATGGCTCAGGGCAGGGTGCAATGGCTTGTAATTGATGCTGAAGTATCCGTACCTTTGGAACAATCCTTCACTGTAAGAAGTCTTTGCACGGGGGCAGATTGAGGATGGTGGTCTTGGCTTGACCCACTTTTTCAAAGGTTTTCCAGGATGTGGTGAACCATGAATCTCGACATATGTTGGAGCATTCAAAAGACTGGTGCCCAATGCCAAAAAATCTTTTGAAAAGTCAACTTGCAGTAACTTCACTATGTGTGTGTGTGTGTGTGTGTTTTTTAAGGCAATGTGAATTTGGCTTTCAACCCAAGTGCTTTGGCCTACCTGCTTTGTAGATCATAATGGCAGGAGCTAACATATGTGCTACATGAATGAATGAGGAGCCCTGGGATTGTAGCACTGGAGCGGAAATCGTGTGTTAATTCTGCTCAGCTCTTGGCATAGAAATTATACCTTGGTCATCATACTTGGCTGTTAATGACTACTCCTGTTCACATCTCTTGGGATGCTTTGAGTCTTAATCAGACTCTTTGTGTCATTTCAACACTTTTTTTTTTGTTCATTGAATCAACAGCAAATACTAACAGAAGAGAAGGCCTGCACGTTTGAACTCTTCCAGTCACCTTCACACTTTGTGGTTGTTGCTTACAGAACCCAGAGGGAACCCATTGCATGTTGCTTTTCCACTTTATGTAGCTTGCAGGGCCAGCAGAAGGGAAATATTTCTCTGTGGTGCTGGGAAAGCTTGGAACCTATTTTGGTCCGTGAACCTCGTTTCTTGCCAAGAAAAATGCAAATATAAATAAATATAAAATCATTTCTCAAGTGTTCAGAGTATGCTGGAATTCTTATCTCCTATTACAAAACATAAGTGTTGGCAGCAGAAACCAGACTTGCTTCAGAGAGTGCCAAAATATTTAACATGAGTTCCTTAATATTGGGAGGGGGGAAGTCACCCAAAGAAAAACAAGAAAAGTCATTATCTATTTCCCTCTCCCCTCTTTTAATAACCATTTCGGTAGCACAATGTCTTAAAAGCAAGGCACATTCCCCCTGTGTAATATGGTCTCAAGACATGATTTAGATGGAAAATTTAAGTAAGATTAATGCAATTTATTATCCGACAGGATATCCCTACAAGTCACACTGCTTGGCTAAATTTTTGAATCTCAATCTAATATTTCAGATGAGATTTCCAGACGGGTGTCTTGTTCCTGTAGTAAGGGTGATACAGAGTTTGTAAAACAGAAGAGGTTAAACTAGTTTTAACACTTGATTAATCATTTAAATTACTTTGTTACTCTTTGAGTCCATTGACTTTTGTTTACCAAGTCACTCCCTGTAATCCTTCGGCCAAGCAAAACTGCAGGCAAGATGCCAAAATGTTAATTTACTCCGTGAATTCTTGAAGACACTTTCAAAATGGGGAGGGGGAGGGGAGTGAATGTAGAGTTGCATTGAAAGGTTAGAGTGATTTTAGTTCATTGCTCAATAAAAACTACTTTAGCTTGCATGATTTTTTTTTTTTGAAGTTTGTAGATTGCTAGCTAGCTCCTAGACAGATACAACTTCCAAGCAATTAATAGAGTAATTAATAGAGCTTGGCTATGCATTCTCATGCAAATGCTCTTTGGATAAGATCATTCATATGGCAAAAGGTATTTGGCCCAACTCCACATGCATGAGAAAAAATGAATAAATTAGAAGACCAAGTAACCTTTGAAGCAGAGGCTAGAGGCAAATGATAGGAATTTTCTTCCCCTTCAGGGAGTTCTGTTTGAGAGAGGATCCCTGCTCAGGGTATACAGTATACTCATCCTATTTTCTCCACTGGAAAACAGCTTATGGTAGTGTTTGCACTGCTTCAAAAACCTGCAAAATCTATTTGACCAACAGCAACTGTGGGACAAAAGAAAAAAAAAAAAGAGTATGTGAATACTATGGGAAGCACAGCCTTTTTCTAGTTTCCAGAAAATCACTTTCCTACTTTCTTGAAAAAGTATATCTCTCTGGCCATTGTATCTCCACATTTTGCCCTTCGAATTAATATCTACTGTTGATTAAAACAAACCTGCTAATATTGTTAGCATATTATATTATCAGTGATTTGGGCCATAGTTGTGATGAAATCACTTCTCAGCATTGGTCTTAAAATGGTTCATTTCAGAATAGACTAGCTCTCTTAGGGCACAATCCTGACCTGGAGTTAGGCTGGTGTAAATCCCTTGTGCCAGCCCAGGAGCGTGTTTGGACCACTCTGGGAGTTGGGCCAGCACACGCCCGGCCTGGCGCGGCTTCCTTGGTGGTGCAGTGTGGAGGCTGAGGGCACTCAAGGACCAGGAGGCAACCTGGTCTCCCCTCCTCGCTGCACACTCTGGAGAGGTGGGCAGGAGCGAGGCTTTCCCTGCAGCCTCGGGCTGGCCTGGAGCTGCACTCAAGCCACTCCCCGCTCATATCCCGCCACTACTCACCAGTGCGGATTGGTGGGCTGGGAAGAGACAGGCAGCAAAAGCACCACACTCCATTGCCCGCCCATCCCAGCTGCGTGTCATTTGGGGCCGCGGCCGGACTGTGACTCAGAACGCAATCCTAACCTGGCATTAGGCCGGCACGGTGAGGCTAGCAAAGTTTAGCCAGCACAAGAGCTGCTGTAAAGTCTGTTTGGACCACTCTGGGAGTCAGAGAGGCCAGAACATAGACATGAACCATCCTCATGGTTCATATCTGAAACAGGAGGAGGTGGAGGACACCCTTGCAGCCATGCTGCTGCTGCTGCTTCTCCTGCTGCTGCCATAATGGGTGGGCCTCACATGGCACCCTCTTCTGGTCCGGCACTAGGGTGACTCCCCCACCCCACCACTCGCTACTCCACTGCCTCAGGTACCAGCCTGAGACAGAACAGAAATCCTCAAAGTAGTTGTGTGAATCAGGTCAGCGAAATATAATCTCCTTTAATTAGAGGCTGAATTAATTAACTCCTTAATTAGAGCTGCCAACCATTTTTTTTAAAAACACATTAAGCATACCTGTGCTACTTAATTAATCTATTTCAATGTACAGGCTAATCCTAACACGTTGCTAATAATAATGACAAATTAATGTCCCTCGTAGGCTATGTTCTAAGTAAATCCCTCTTCATTTACTTTTCAGTGGCTGTTCTGGTGTTTCTTTTCCATCCTTTTTTCAAATTGTGAGCCATTTGGGGACAAGGAACTATATTTATTTATTTAGCTATGTAAACTGCTTTGTGAAACACTTTTTGTAAAAGTGATATATATGTATTGTTATTGTTGGTGTTATTATTAACAACAAATTAATTCAGAACCCTCAAAAGCACAAATCCCAATATTTTTCTCCTATATGAATGAAAGGACTATTAAGGGCTACCTTTCCTTACATTGAATCTACACATTAAGCAGTTTTTAACTGTCCCATGAAAAACAAAAATAACCAACAAATCATGAAACAGTCTAGCCTGCTCTTCTACATATGACTCTGGGAAATTGATTGCAATTTCTTCTCTGAGACCTATCAGGATAAACCACTAAGTCTTTGACATAAATTTGAATTCCAGAGTCTCTAGTTAACCAAGCTCATAAATGAATTCCTAAAAGCTCACTTGTGCCAGAAGACCCAACGCTGAAGAAACCACTTGGCAGAAGCCATTCGTTTCAATAAGATGAACTGCTCTATTTAGCTCTCATTCAAAACTTTAGAGAAGTGCCAGATTTCCATAAACACGGGTTTCCTTGAATTTCCAGGGCTTTCATTAACTTGTGGATGAGAGTATCATACAAATACAGATTTGTGTGTAGGAGGAATGAGGGACTGGAAACTAACTTGAGTCTTTGCTTTCTCTTCTCCCTTCCCAGAATAATAAAAAATGGGGTAAACCCATTGCTTTGTATCTTGTGTGTAGAACTACAGTGAATTTTTCATCAGTTTTCAATTAGCAAATTGTGAGCTTGGGGAGAAAAAGGAATTTCATTACTTTACTATGCCTATTTTAATAAAAATTCCAAAAGTTCAACCTAGCTGGTAGTAGGCCATGTTCTCGATTTTTGAGCGATGCTGTGGTTTCACTATTCTTTGTAAACTGGCTTCCCCGTTGTTCTCTCACAATCAAATCTTACAAGTAAAGTGAGGAGAGCTCTGGGATCTGTGGTAAACTTCGGCACGCAGCATAATAAATAGCCTATTCTTGCGCAATGGTACTGTTATCTTGGGTTTTACCCACGAAATCTGCTTCTTGCGAATACTTGCAGTTCCCACAAGGTTTTTGCCCTTTCGTGTGAGACCTGAGTGACAGATTTGAGGAGGGGTTTTTTTTAAGTGTACAGAAAATAAAATAGCTTATAAGATGTGAAAAAGGGGCCCCAAAATGATGTGAATGAAACCGCCATTCATTTTAAATCATCTTAAATCTGTTACGTGTTAATTTTTGTAAACCACCTAAGCATAATGGAAAGGGGTTACAAATATTTATAATTACATACTTACATGCGTTCCTTGGCCATCTATCTTGTGGATGTTAAGTCTGAAGTACTGAAAACTTTGAGTGTATTCTTCATCCAATAGACCAGCAGTTCTCAAACTATTCAGCACCAGGACCCACTTTTTAGACCCACAATCTGTCCGGGACCCACTGGAAGTGATGTTGTAGCCGGAAGTGCCGTCATTGTGACTCCAGAGCCTGCTGCTTTCCTAAGAATGCAGCAATAAGTTGGGTTATGTCTCAGCCAGGGTGGTCAGGCCCAATTGCATCATGTGTTCCTCCATGGACTGCATGAACTGGTGCAGAATGGGTTGTATTAATTTTAATAAATTTAAAAAAGTTTCATTTCATACCAAAGATAACCTCATCTTTGGTATGATTTATCTTGTGGGGGGTACCTGAGCCATATGTCTTTTTAAGGCCAACATTCTCAAAAGCTGCTATCATGAACAAAATGGGGGTTGTTACCTGTGATCCCCCCCCACTCGCCCACTCAGTTTAAACATGCAGAAGATTTAGCCGAGAGGGTTAATGCCTCCGTTTGCCTGAAGATAACACCTGAAGATCTCAAGGTCGTGAGCTCGGGACTGCAGGAAGTCTCTGAGAGCGGCAGACCTTGCAGCTGCGGCTGATTAGAAGCTGAGCTTCAGCTGCCTCGTGGGAGGAGGAGTGTGCTGAAGGTCAGCTGTGTCTCTGGTGTGAGCAGGGAAGCATCAGCCAGCAGAAGACAGACGGGTGGCTAAAGAAAGAAGGCTAAATCCAGAAAGGAAGATCTGAATGTGTGTAGTTCTTGAAAGACAGAACATTTCTGTAAATTGTAAAAACCTTCGGGTTTATGAAAAGTCTGCCTATGTAAACCGCCTTGAGTTGTAATCACTAGAGAAATCTAGTGATCTTAAGAAAGGCGGTATATAAATACATGTATTATTATTATTATTATTATTAGTGGGGAAATGCCCTGGTAGTTTGATATCAAAAGACTCAAAAGAACCAGAACCCTAACATGTTCTTACTACCACTTGGATCCTGTCTCTGTCTCTTCTCCCACAGAGTGGCTCTCCCTGCGACCATCCAGCAGAAAAGCCCACGGGGGGGGGGAGAGAGAGAGAGAGAGAGAGAGAGAGAGAGAGAGACTCTGCCAGTCCCAGGATCCTTAGCTGGAAAGACAACTGATTGCTTGGCAACCTTGACACATGATCCATTCTTTCTACCTCCCCCCAGCTGGGACATCCTTAGAGTAACAGATCAGGCCCTTGGAAATGCACTTTAACAAAGTAAGTAAACAGAAAGTATAAAACAGAAATAGGTACATGAAACATAACTGTTTCATCACAGCTGCATTCCTACAAATAGATTTGCATCTGCATCTGCATCGGGAAGGGCCTATAGTTCAGTAGCAGAGAAAACTTCCTGTGCTGGCAGAAAGTCTCAAATTTGATCCCTAATATCTCCAGGTAGGACTAAGAAAGACCCCTGCCTGAAATTGCAGGGATCTATGGAGATGCAGGTAATTGTGAGGCAGGGTGACCAGATGTCCTCTTTTTTCAGGACATGTCCTACATTTCACCCTTCTGTTCTGGATGAATTGGAAGATGTCCTCAAGACAGACCAAGAGTGCCAGTGTCAAGAAGGGTTGCCTGCATCACTTGCTTGTGTGTTTGTCCTTGTTCCTTTGGGCTGTATTAAAAGAGGGCAAGACATCCCAAAATACATACGTATATATGAGTACTTTTAGCTTTTATTTTGTAACACCCTACATTTGTCTTGCCTGTCCTACATTTTGAGGTACTGTGTCCTCCTTTGTGTTAATGACATCTGGTCACACTGTTGCGAGGTGACTGGCAAACTCCTCCACAGTGGTGTTCCTAGAGAGCAGGCAAAATGCTAAGTGTTGCAGAAGCCTGAGCTCCTGTGTAATGCAGCCCATCCCCCTTCCTTCTAGAGCCAATCACGGCATGGAGAACTAGCTCAGAGGCTTTGCTCTCCAAGCTGCAAATGGCTGAGGAGGCAAAAGAGAGGGGCTGCATCACACAGGAGCTCCTGCAAAACTTAGCGTTTTGCCCTCTTTGTAGGAAAGCCACTGTTCCTGCAAACCCATTGCAGGTGATGATTCTCCATTGCCACAGACAGCAATGTGAGTGGAGTGTTCCACTAATTCAGATGCATGTTTTTTTTCCTTAGCACAATCTAATGACAACAGCACCATAAATCACCAGATGGGCTAAGTCCACTGAAAGAGACTTTGATGGTCATTTAATTTAACTGTGTGTCCTGATCTCATCCTGTCTGAAGAGATCAAAAGTTCAGGGTGGGGGGGGGGGCGAGGAAGGAACCTCACTACTGCCTCCTCCTCCACTCCATTCTGCTTCTCTTCTTCCTCCCTGCGCATTTTCTCCTGTTCCATATTAGAAACTGAAACCATTTCCTCTCTCAATGCGGCAGCACTGAGGCATTGGTGATCGGCATGCGTTTTCCACACCAGAAAATGTTCTCAAGAAACAAAAAAGCCTTTATATTGCTAGAATGATCGCCATAAATCTATGACTAAATGCTATTCCTTGTTTGAGTGCAAGAACTATAGAGATAATAACATGCAGCCTTGGGTTATTAACCTTAACCCTCTCCTTTAAATCAGTCAGCAAACGCAAGAAGCCAAGAATACTCTTGTGGTCAAACACAGTGACTGCTCTTTAGCGTTGCAAGCTTTCCCTTCTGGCCAGCCACTGAATACGCAATAGTTCTGTTCCACATGGAGCTTTTAGAGTACAAAAATACAGCTTGTGCATGTCTTTTGCTTGGAATCTCTAAGAATCTGATTTAACGTTAAAAAAGACCTAAAGAGAACAAGTCTTCATGGGTGCACAGCCATTGAACCAGGTGTCATCCCATGGCTTGGCATGAGTGCAGCTGGCAGACTCAGTTGGGTCCTGTGAGCAAAAGAAATTGCACTTGATCCTTAGGCTTACCTGAAGAATATCTCCTCACTAGAGCTTCCAGCTTTTCCTCCTGTCACTCAAACTCCTCTTGCACTATCTGCAGCTGAAGAGGAAGATGTTCAAGTTGCACATTTTGGAAGATGAAGTAGTTATTAAAAGGAATAAATTGCTACAATGGCACCTTTGGGGAAAAAACAGCTGATGGCAGTTGATTTTGTTTTTTGAAATAAACTAGCATAGAACAAAAAGGAACCCCCTCCTCCTCTCAATGCACTTTACAAACACAATCTGGATTCCCTCTCAATCAATACAGTATAATAAAAATGAATGTTCCTCCCAAGATAATTTTTTTTATTGAAAAATCTTTTTGCAAATCAATTGGTGTACCCGATCTATTCAAATATTTATTGGCAAATATTCTAACATATGTACTTACCATCATATTTTTCTCATAATTCGAGGTGACTCGCAACATAATACAACGTTAGAATAAAATACAATAAAATTGTATTATTTGATCTTAAAGCAATATCAAGGGATAATTGTATAACATGCAATCACATTCCCCCACACATTGTGGATGGTATGCAAAATTTGGACTGTTGATCTTTCCAGCATTAAATAGTCACATGTGTCAGAACAGGGCTGAAATGCAATTGTTTGTGTATTTGAAATGAATGACTTTTCAAAATTTGAAATATGGATTTTCATTTTTTCCAGCTCTAGCTTGTATGTTTGAGTAGGTAGAAAATCATATTGACATGTTCAACATTGCTAGAGTCAGTGTTATGCTATTTGCTAAACTGTTGCACTTTTACTGTTATGGGAAAACCAGATTCATACCTAAGAAAATCACTAAGTGACCTTGGGCCAGTCTATATTTCCCAGTATAACGTCTCCCATAAGGTTTCTAAGGCTAAAATGCCGTTTTGAGTTCCTTGTAGGAGAGAAATATATCTCTATTCCTCATCAGAAAAAAATGAATCAGTGTACTTCACAAATGTCCTTCTGGGGATATTTGATGCTGGATTTGAAAATGGTTAGTCTGGGCTGAAAATACGTTAGCATCCAAATTTGGAGCACTGGTACTATGTACCTTAAAATGGGGGGGGCATCAGTAGAAAATTCAAGCAGAATTTACTGTCCAAATATCACGTATGGAATCTTCTATTTCCAGTTTTAAAGTTTGGATTTTGTGATATGTTACTCACAGGTGAATTCAAGCATTCGGGTGATCCACAAAAATTTAAAATTAGAGAATTTAGCTAAATTCTCCCCATCAAATTTTGTTTGTTCTACCCATGCATTTTAAAGTAATCTGGAAAGCAGTGCTTGAGTTGATGGAAAACTTTGTATGGATGGGCAATAAGATCATGCATGTGACAGGCAGCCGAATCCTATCCAGGATTGGATAGTGGAACTGCTGAGCGGAGCAAGTTACAACAGCAGAGGTCATCATGCAACTTCCCTTGGCAGCCTTTCTGTGCTTGTTGCCCTGAGAGGTGGCACCACTGCAGCTTTGTTTCTGGGTGCATCCACTGGAGCCGATAAGTCAGTGGTTGAGGAGAGGAGTGGAAAGGGACAGGGTGGCTGAATGGAGAGTAACTGAGCAGATTGGGGGAGGAATGGGGTGGGGAGGAGGTGGGAGGGGTGGAGGTGGCAGCAGGAGCACATGCTGGAGCCTATCCCCGCCCCCCTGAGCAGAGGTGTACTGGGGCTCTTCTGCGCCCAAGGCACTCTGCGTGATGTCATGAGGTCAGAAAGTGAGGGGAGTGTGTGCAGTGGTGTCATCCTACCAGTACGCTGGGTGGGACATCTGGGTGATCAGCAGCCTTCCTGTCGCGTACTGCAGCGTTACGCTGTTTGCGTAACATACGCAAGTGGCGTAACTGGTTACGCAAACGGCGTAACGCTGCGGTATGCGACGGGCGGGCTGCCGATCACCCAGATGTCCCACCCAGCGTACCGGTAGGATTACACCACTGAGCGTGTGGCTCCTGCAGTGGCCATCGTGCCCCCAAACGGCGCCTTTCCTGCTTTCCCTGACTCGGGGCTATTTCCACCGGCCCTGAAGGCCCACAGCATATTCCCTTCGGTCCCCAACTCAGGAGGCAAAGGGAACACGTGAGTACCTGCAGAGGTATATGGGATGCGAGGAGGGCTGGGCAGGCAAAAAAGTGCTGTGCTTTTTCTTGTCTGCAGTGTCCTGGTTGCAACCAGTGCCCACTGTCTCCATTTATATGCCTCTGCCTCTGAGTATCCTCTCCTTAGACAAACTCTACCGAGAGTGTTGGCTTATATCTGAAGAAACCTATTGGCAGTCCCAGAGCTTACTGGGAGGAAGGCAGTGGTGGGATTCAAATAAATTAACAACCTGTTCTCTGTCCTTCAGGGCGGCCTTCAGGGCCATCCGCTGCCTTTCTTCCCTCTCCCAACCTAAAATTAGCAACCGGTTCTGCAGAATAGGTGAGAACTGGCTGAATTTCACCACTGGAGGAAGGATAAAACATTTATACTTATTTTCCATTTTCCCAAGGGTCGTCTGCTAAATGTGGTGGGCACCTTTTTGGTGCAACTGCATTACCCTGGCACAGCTGGTAGGGGATAGGATTGGGCCCACAGCTTGTTATTAGTGTTGCTGTTGAAGTGAAGGGTGCAAAATTATTATCAACATCTATTTCTTTAATATACCATTCACTGCTCCAACATATTACAAAACAGGGGTGTAACCAATTTGGACAACCACCGTGTTGCTCTGTGTTCAGCATTGTAGGCCAGGAATGTTTATTTTAGATAACTGGTTCCAAAAACATCTTACCCATGCTGAGGAATAAATAGCCTTCTGTTCATTTGTTTTTGGCTTTTGCCTAGAGTACATATGGAGACTGCATAAGCTACACCTGTTTCAGTTCCATAGCACAGGCACTTTGCTTGCCAGGCTTCCGTGTGATAAAATTAGTTTGGGGTTTTCTTTCTGAAGGGCAGTTAGATAACAGCTACAGCGAGTGTATGCGGTTAGCGGATGGGGATGCGAGAGGGAAAGCAAAAAGAGTTTTATGTTCTCGATCAACAATGAAGCAAGCAGCCAAAGTGACTCCATGAAGCTCATGGACAGCTGGGTGGGAATGTTAATGTGACAAGTGAATGTGACACCCAAATTTTGCACCCAAACTGCCAGTCTTGATCCTTTTTTGGGTGTGTGTGTCTCGTCTTGCTCATTACTGCTTTCCACACTAAATGTGCATACATGTATCTTTCTCTTACCATTACGGACTGAACTTTGAATAGTTAAGATTTTCTAAAAAGTGCAGAGGCGTTTCTACAGGGAGGGCAAAGCTCTAAGTTTTGCAAGAAGCCTTACGTTGCAGTGGAAATCACTCCTTTCCTGCACCGTTTTAGCCAATCCTCACAGGGAAAAGCAACATCTTGGCATTGCTTACTGACTACAGCAGCAAGGGAGAGGAGGGATTTACATGACAGGGTAAGGCTTCTTGCAAAACTTAGAGCTTTGCCCTCCCTGTAGAAATGCCACTGAAAAAGTGGGACCATATTTGCTCAGATTACTATTCTCAACCTTCCAAACACAATTATGAGTGCAATCCTAACCTGGAGTTAGGCCAGCACAGTTAGGCCAGCAAAGTTTGGCCAGCACAAGGGACACCATAAAGGATGTTTGGACCACTGTTGGAATCAGAGAGGCCAGGACATAGACATGCACCATCCTCCCTGACTCCAAGCGTGGTCCAAACGCACTTTATGGTGGCCCTAGTGCTGGTCAAACTTGGCAGGCCTAACTGTGCTGGCCTAACTCCAGGTTAGGATTGGGCCCTAAAGCTGATAGGTGGGGATGAGGGATAAAAGAACTTCACAGGACACTCTTAACTGTTGTAGTTTGCAGCTTGGATGCAAATCATAGGAAAGAAAAAGGAATTAGTGAGTTGGGCAGTGTTTCCCAAACTGTGGGTTGGGACCCACCAGTGGGTCGTGAGCTGGTTTTTGGTGGGTCGTGAAAAGGTTTAAAAACAAACAAATGATTTGCCTGGTTTGCGGAAAAAAACTGTTAGGTGGAATGCTAACGTGTGGTATGAGATAATCTTCATACCCCCAGATTATTTTCCTATTTTCTCTAGTAATTGGTGTGCTGTAGACCATGCGTGAACCCAGTTTCAGCCTTTTGGCTGGCTTGGAAGCCCCTCAGTCAGTAGTGAAATTCAGGGGGTTCGCCCAGGTTCTATAGAACCGGTTGTTAAATGGCCGGGCCCTGCCCACTCGCTTACCTCGGCTGGCTTTGGGGTTTGTTTTGGCTCTGGCTATGATGTCATAGAACCGGTTGTTAATTTATTTGAATCCCACCACTGCCCTCACTGCACATCTTGCTTTTCAGTTTGGCCTTCTGGGTACCCTGTAAAGGTTTGAAAACTGTAAAGTTTGCAAACTTTACAAACTGTAAAGGTTTGGGGGGAACAGTCCTTGAAATCAGTTTCTAGGAAGAGAATAGCAAAATGTCTACACACGTATACTATATCTAACGACTCTAGCAGCCTCGGGAGCACAGGATCGCAATTATTATTAATTAATAATTGTTTTAACTATTGTTTTTAATTGTCTTATATACTGATTTTATTGTATTATTATATTTTAATGTTATAAGCCGCCTTGTGTGCCCATGGGCAGAAAGGCGGAATATAAATGAAATAAATAATAATAATATTAATAATTAAATGATAATTAATTATATTTATTTTTATAAACATAATTAATAATATTTATCAATAATATTATTAATGAAGTAATAATAATAAATAATAATAAAATGTTTGTCTCGTGGGTCATGACAGATTGTCATTTTAAAAAGTGGGTCGTGGCGCTAAAAAGTTTGGGAACCACTGGAGTAGGGCAATCCATTCACAGACAGATCTTCAAAAATCACTGTAAGCAAATGTCAGGATCAGGGCCAGAACAATGCCTAGGAGCATGTTGGTCAATTTTTGGCTTAAGATATGCTCTAGTAAGGAACACAGTAAGGCTTTCGACACATCTAAGCCCAATGTTAAATAACAGATATTTATCTACTAAAATAATTAGGGTGTTAGTGTTAGGGTGGCATTATCTGAGGTGGACATCCTGAACAACTCATTGTCCTTAATGGGATTAATTATGAAAAATGGGGTTGATTCCACAGACCCGTACTAAGTGGTTCCTGGTGTGGAGTGTGTGTTCATCCCATTCCGCCACTGGACTCGTGTAACATTCTCCACAGTTTCAGTGGTGGCTTTTTCACTATCACGTGACACAGGAGCAGTTCCTACATGCTGTGAACTGGAGCACTGTGTTGTGTTGTAACTTGCTTTTGTGGAAATTGAAGGCACTTCTGTTCATGCAAGGGGGGGGGGGATTGTGGGCCCAGTTCTGTCCAACCTTCCAGCACTGATGCAGCCACAGTGCAGCCCTGAAGTAAAGGAACAAACATTCTCTTACCTTGAGGAGGCCTCTGTGACTGCCTCTCCCCCCCCCCCAACAGAATGCAGCACACTTCCTGTTGGCACAGATGCATCAGTGCTGAAAAGCTGGATAAGATTAGGCCATAGGCAAGCTGGTCAAGGCACTGCATGTGTCTCTGCCATCCAAATGTCCTCAGTTTTGCCACAACTGCATCCCTGGTATTAAAGGAGGGGGGGTGAGCAAGTGAGAGAGTGAGCAGGTATGTCCATGCCCACCCATGATGGGATAGGTGAGTGAGCACATGCCCACTGAAGTTGATAAAGAGAGTGGGAGGTAGATTCTCCCATCCCTTTCCCTTAACTTATGCGGAGTCGGGTGCACATCCTCCCTCCTCCATGCCACTCCTGTTTATTAAGGGCAGGAGTTTGCTGGGACCTCAGAACACTCTACTGTTTCATTCAAAACAGTAATGTCATGGCGAGGGAACAGAGGATATGTGACATTGTCCTTATAACGACAGCTTCTGTGCAGTATATATGAGGACTAAGGAGATATAAGCATATAGGACCCAGGGCATGACCTACAGCAAAGACACATAATGTAGCAAGCTTGCTTAGCAACCCTGGGTCTGAACAGTGTCCAACTGGGAGATCACTTGGGAGCCCCATGTATGACATGCCCAGGGCTGCCCTTAGGACAGTTTGACCAATTTGTCCAAGTTGGGCCCTGTGCCTGGAGGGACCCCACACTGGCGTGGCAAGCAGAGCATCTGCAGTTGCAGCTGGCACCTCGCTCTGTGGTGGACACTCTGGCATGGAAGATTCCATGCAGGGGCATCAAGAGCTGCGCGTGGAGCATTACTGCTGGATGGCCCTCCCACCCACCAGCCCCTGGTCCAATTGGCTTGGAATCAGCCCTCCAGAAGTAGTTGGCAGTAACGCCATTGCCAGTGCCTCGTCACAGCCACACAGCTCCTAAGGCCAGCACTGGTCACACCATCCTGGAAGGGTCTTAATATAAACTTGAAATCAGGGGTGGATTTAATGGGGGCCCCAAGGGGTCACATGGTCCTGGGCACTGCCACTGCTGCCACCGCCTGCCCTCCAGAGCTGCCACCACAGCCCTCCCTCTGGAGGGCAGGGACCCTTGGGGGTCCCCATTAGGTCTGCCCCTGATTTCAAGTATATAGTAAGACCCTTCCTCTGGAGCTACGGCGCCTGTCCTCTGGAGCCCTCCTGAGGTGGTCCTTGTCCCGAGTGGCGCGTGGACCGGGGCCAGGGCCTAGAACTAAACGACAAGAATATTCACAGAAATATATCAGTCAGTAGCCATGTTCAAAACTCAGAGGAAAGCCATGTTCTGTGACTGTGTCTGCCTTCACATAAATTGTGGGTGGAAGCCTTGCTCCCTCCCTCCTGGATCCGGGCTCGTACGCATTCGTGAAAGTGCTGTCAGAGGAGGGTTTGCTACGTGGTTCAGAATGAGGCATCCTGCCCTGTAAGCACACCCGGCACGTTGATGACCAAAGAAGAAAAAAATCTTGGCATTTTTAACAAGCATTCTGAACATTCAATGTAGCCTAAAATTCTTAGATCTGAGTTAAAGAATGTATTGTTAACTGCCAACCACATAACAAACTCAATTACATTCACGGTTCGCAATTCTGAAGACTAAGCTTTGCCTGGAAAATATTTCCAATAGTGGCGGATATCTTTACAACAGCTGAGAATTATTACCACGGACTGGGAACATGCTACATTTTTCATTTAATGGGTGATTGCACAAACTCAGCATGAAAAGAGAGCTAGCAGCATTGAATGCCAGAAACTCCTATGAAATCATAAATGCTGATGAGTTAATATTTATTCATCTACTTTTCTCACCCATCTCTGTCAGAAAGCTTAACGATATAATAAAACATCCCTTTGCCTCAAAGCAGCTTGGATAGAAAGACCTTTTATTATGGACAGCATGTGCGGAGATTTGATGGTGCTTTGCTGGACTTGTGCACCCAATTATGTGGTGTAATTCTGACTGTTATATGCTCCATAGTTCCCAGGGCTGGTGCCAGGTTGCTGGAGGCAAAGATCTGTATTGGGTCCCCATGAAGCATTGGGCCCCTGTGCCCCCCCCCCCGCCATTCCTATGGCAGATGATGAGTGGCTCTTCTTGCTTGGCCTACTGACCGGTGGAAGCATCTTGTAGAGGCTCTACGAAGATACAAGGAACTCTAGGGGAAGTTCCCATTTGTGCCCATTCCAGTAGTAACACAAGTAGTACCTTGGCTGACTGACACCACTGCTACCACTGGTACTGGGGTTTAGGGGCTGGCTTGGCAGGGTGGGCCTTCTGATGGTTGACCTTCAATGCTACCATTGCCTCCCCCACAGCTCACCATGCCAGAAAGTGCCTGAGCTATGAGACCGTGTATTTTTCAGTGCAGATCAGTGTTGCTTGCAGGAAGTGTCCACAGTTGTTCCTCTGCAGTCTTTTTATTTGTGTTCAGTAAAGGTTGACATAGCCAGTTGATGTAGCCAGTTGACCTAGTTGGCCTCTGCGTGACCTTTATCCTCATGAGACATCATACTGCCCCTGCAGCTTCCCTCAGTTGGTGAACAGAACTATCTGGGTTTGCATGAGAGACTGCTCAAAACCTATGGAGCTTGTGCTTTTACAAACCTAAGAGCATAAATGGAGGCACACACAGCAGACACACCTACAGGGTCTGCTACCCTGCATTCAGTCCCCAGAGATAAATAATCTGGATCCCCAAATGCCTTCTCCCAGTTGCCTCTCGCTGCTTCTGTCTCTCTCTTTCTATGTCTTCCAACTGTCACACACAGACCCCACAGACAGACATGGCTAGAGGTGTGTCCTTTGTCTGGTCTACATCCCATGTGAGGCAAGGGACTGGGCTGGTACTTGATTGGTTCAAGGGGCAGGGCCAGAATAATGCAGCTCATTTTCATTCTCCATTCCTGGCATTTGACCGTAGCTGAGCATGTGCCCCAGCCCCACCCGCCCATTAGGACAGTCTGAGATTAGCTGGTAGCTGCTCTGCTAGATGGGGATTTTTTGGCTTCTACCAGATTGGCCTTTGCAGTGTTGTTTTCATTTTCATTTATCATTTATTGCGGTCGAGGACCAGAAAATGCAGTGTTTTTTAAAGTTCACCCAGACTTTCCTTAAGGTGGGTTTAGCCAGGGTGTCCACAGAGAGGCACAGGAAGTAGGTGCAGGGATTTGGTGTATATACTTAAGTGTTTAGAGTGACAGTCAACCAGAACCAGTTGTCTGGTTTGGGGCTGCAGGCTGGCCATCCCTCAGGCTCGAATTGCACTATCTGGCTCCAAGGCTGACTGGCTTAGGGAGTCACCTCTAAGTGACTTAGAACCAGCAATGGGATCTACAAACTACTTTGGGGAACGAAGGGCGGGACTTAGGCGGGACTTCCGCTTGATTGTCAGCCCGTCCGTGCACTTCCGCTTTCGTTCTGCTCGCCCCACGGCCATCCCTGGCCTCAGAGGGGGCGCCTGCACACTCGGGGGGGGGGGACGGGTGGCCCCCATGTATATATTGAAGAGCATGGGGGATAGAATAGAGCCCTGAGGCACTCCATTAAGTGCTGAGCAGGTGACCCCCAACATCACTATTTAGGACCTGTTAGCCAGGAAGGAGTGGAACCATTTCAGAGCAGTGCTGTTTAACTCCAGCTTGGCTAGCCAAGTGAATAGATTGTTATAATTCAATAAGCATAGCACATTTTATTCCAAGTCTTGTGTTGTGTGATTTGTGGTGGGTGACCTGGGCAATGCAAATCTCTCTCTCTCTCTCTCTCTCTCTCTCTCTCTCTCACACACACACACACACACACACACACACACACACACACCCCTCTTACATCTGTCCCTTCCTTCTAGCTGGGGGAAAATCTCACTTTTCCCAGACCTAGGTGGACTTCAGATTTCCCACCATCAGGAATCCTTCTCCTCAGAATTTGCTCCATGCTTGAGATATCCACTGACAATTTCAGCAAAACTGAAGCCTAACAAAAGGTCACTTCACATCTGTAACACACTACATCGCATCTTGTAAAATATACTTATTCTGTTGTTTATTGTTGTAATCGCTTAAAGAAAAAAAAAAACTTAATACAGTCTCTAACAGGAAACAAATGTGGAAGTTTGCTTCACGCCAAAGAAAAGCCGGGAGACCACATCACATAAATTGCGTAATATATAACTTGTAGACATTAGAAAGAGATGTTGGAGTTTTCAGGGTGAATGGTAGTATATTTTCTCAAAAAAAGAAACCTGGGAGCAATCTCTTTCTCTGTTTTTGTAAAAATTTAAACAAGGAATGTAATATAATGTGATAAAATGGCAGGGGAGAGATAACTGTGCAGAGTGGGTTTTTTAAACGGTGTTGGTGTTTCAGTCAGGAAATTTAGATGTCAAGAAAAACAGCCGTTGGGAGTCATGGCCTCAAATGCAGCCAACATCAGTTTCTTTAGGCACGTGGGTAGCTCCACAGACACTTCCTGAAATCTACAAAAACAAGTTTTCGTCTTTAATTATGGTTTCTTCTCCACTCCAGTTCTACATTTTGCCTTAGAGACTGCATGAAAGCCAGATTCAAAGAATTTTAACCAGGTGCCTTCCTCCTTGTTTAGAACTGCTTATATATACAGGTATGCACTGCTTAATGGGGGGGGATATGTTCCACAAACCCCATTGTTAGGTGCATCCGCCATTGCCCTAACAACAGCTAACAGTAGCCGGGTCATGCCCCAGAATGCCTTGCAGGGCTGGGAAAGCCGGAAGAAGATAGCTAGCTGGTGAAAATGAAAAGCGTGAGAAGTGCTGGTTATCTGGTTGAGTTGGCAAGGAAGGAGGAAGCAAGTAAGCTGGCCTAGTGAGTTTGGCAGGACTTAGATACCTGAAGGAACTCTTGTTCTCATATGCTCCTATTTCTGCTCTAGGTCATCTTCAGAGGGCTTCCTCTGGTGCTTCAGAGGGCTTTCTCTGCTTTTGGAGGTGAGGCAGGTGGTGACCTCATGGTGTCTAAATTGGGAGAAGGTTGTGATTTTGCTGCCTGACTCAGAGCACAATCCTGAGGGTGAGATAGGCTGCGATAGGGGCAGCTGGCACACAACATGGGATAAGGGTTGTTGTTTTTCTAAAGTTGGGCTCCACTCTGCACCTAACCTTCTCTGGATACAGCACAGAGCAGTTGGCCTGCCTATTCCAGCACAAGTTAGGATTGGGCTGTCATTCTCTATTTCTATGTTTCCTCAGACTAAGCATTTGAATTCCAGAAACCATCAATGCCCATAATAATAAATATTTCCTTGGACATTGGAGACTATATCTATGTGTATTGGACACAGATAGAATAGTTCATTTTTTTACTATGTTCTTTTCAGCACACACACACAAAGTTTGTGGCCTTTTTCTTGTTCTTCTAATATTAACGTAATATGAAGTTTGGACTAATAGTGATATGTATTTTTGCCTTTTGTGATCCAGGGAGCACTTTCTATTACTAGTTCCTGTTTTAATGTATGTTCCTCAGAGAGAACATCTGCCTCTTTTGATTCTACACTACTGCACACTTCCTTGTTGCAGTTGCCATATTTGCAATATTTATTGAGGTTTCTCATGCATTTTGACCTACTCTCCTGGCCTTCTGTTTTTCATTATGTTGAAAGACACAAAAATGACACTTGGCCTGAAAACACCTTCCAGAAAGACAAATAATCTATTTAGTGCCCCAATCAAAAAAAGCACATAAAGGTGCAATCCAATCCAGTCAATTGGAGATGCCAGAGATTGAGAGCACAATCCTAAATTGTTTAAATCCTAAACCTAATTGGATTGGTGAGGTTGTTGGGCCTGTGCCAAATCCAGAGCACCTTAGGTGTGCTGGGGAGCCTTCCTGGGGCAAGGCCATGTTCATCCCCGTGCCCCAGGGGAGGTTCCGGCCTCCCCGTAGGGTTCCTCAGATCTGCACCTGCTATTTAGCAGGCACAGAACCGAGGAAGCTGTGCAGCCTGAATCCGGGCCACACGGCCTCCCAGCGAGGCCTTAGATGTGGCCCAATGGCTGCATCCCAGTCTCACCCCCTCCCTGGGCCGGCACACCCACCAGTCCGTCCACCCCCACCCAGTTCCACCCATTTGCCCTCCCTCCCTCCTCCTGAGTTCGGCTGGCGCAAGGGAGGCTCTCTGTCGGCCCTCTCGGATAGTGAGACTGGTAGCATCAGCTCGAGAGCTCTAGCGCTGACATGGGGGTGCTGCTCGGCGCCCCCGCACCGGCACCACATAGGTGCTGGGCTTACCCCCTGAAGCTGGGACTATCTATTCTATACTATGTAGGAAAAGCATGTGATCCATCTCTGATCTACCATTCCTCTAGCATGAAAAGCATTAAATACTGAGGCTTCTGCTGGGCCACTCTGAGTTGCACTAAAAGGGCCCTTGGCCTGGTCCAGCAAGGCTCTTCTTATGTTCTTATGTATACAACTCATCCCATATTGGGAAATATGGTGTTATCTCTTTAGGAGCTTGTCTTTTGATTTTGGCCAACCTTGCAATATCGAAAGTTTCAACTGATGGCGTATGTCGTTTTGCTCCATTTGTTGCTGAATCTCCCTCAATCTTTCCTCTGAAATTAGTATAGTAAATATTGTACCATATTGGTTGTTTCGGCATCTGCTTCGATTGATCCTTCCGTAACTGCTTCTGGGAAGTATGCCCTACTTAAGGTGTCAGCCAGAACAAAGTGTCTGCCTAGGCAATAGTTAATCCGTAGATCAGATTGCGGCAATTGCATCATTATGCATTGTAACTGCTAAAGTGCACCGAGGGAAGGCTTGTTCCATGTCGTTTCCAGAGGCATATGATCAGGATGAACGGTACTCCAGTAGATGTACTGATGAAATGCCTCCACTTCAGATAATCAAGCAAGCAACTCTTTTTCAACTTGAGGATAGCCTCTTTCTCTTTCAGGCAAGGCTCGATTTTCAAAAGCAGCAGACTGTCCTCCCTCCAATTTGGGCATCAACAAATCTGTCCCCACATTGAGGGCGTAATCATAACCAACATTCCAGCACCAGGGTAAAGGGTTAGGGCAATGCAGCTCCAAGGTAAGGGAACAAAACTTCTCTTACCTTGAGGGGGACTCCGTGACTACTATTCCACTGCAGAATGCAGCACATGTCCCATTGGACAAGCTATATCGGTACTGGAAAGTTGGTTAGGATTGCGCCCTCAATCAGTGGCGTTCCTACAGAAGGGACAAAAAGCTAAGTTTTGCAGGAGCCTGCGCTCCTGTGTAATGTGGTCCCCTCACCTTCAGGGCCATTCACAGGCCAGGCAAAGCCTCCAAGCCAGCAATCAGTGCTGCGAATGGCTCTGGAGGCAAGGGAGAGGTGCCATGTTACACAGAAGCTCAGGCTCCTGCAAATCGTAGCATTCCGCCTCCCCCCCCCCCCACGTAGGAATGCCACTATAACGCATTTGTGTGAACATCACTTCAAAGTGGGAGCTGTTGCAATTATCTCTTTCACTTTTTGGAAGGCCTCTTCATCATGCTCTGTCTACTGCCACAGTGTAGCTCAATGTGTTGTTTCAAGAGTTGAGTTCACAATTCTCTGAAAGGGAGTTGCAGACCTTGTGGACCTGGCCCAATCCTCTCTGGCCCTTGCACTGCCAGATCACACGTTCTGACTGTGCAAGGCCCTTTTTCGATGGCATGAAAGCTGAGTGCTGTAGACTGCTTCTGGGCCACTGCCTCTACTAGGCAGAGATGCAGTGTGCATGCCAATGGCTCCTGGAAGCTCCTCTGGTCTTGGTAGCAGGTTGGTGGCAGGGAGCAGGAGGTTCAGGGTTATCCTGGGGCAGTGTGGAAGGAGGTCAGCAGTCGCAATCCTACCATTTTGCGGGAGGGGGCAAATGCCCTGGGTGCAGCGCTGCTGGCGAGGGAGGAGGGCGGCAACCAGGCGGCTTGTCTCTCAGTGTGGTGTTTCGCCCACCCTCCCTTGCCTCTGTACGGCTCTGAAATTGAGCCTGTCGTGACATGGGGGCATGGCGGAGCAATGCACGGGGCAGGGAACCAGTGGAGGGGGTGGATCCCCTCCTTCTCTGTCCCTGGGTGACCCTTGGCTGGGTCTGCAACTGGAGGTCAGGGGGAAAGGAATCGGCTAGAGAGGGTGGATCTTGGTGGCAAAAGCCCATGTAAGATCCATTCCTCCATTTTCTAGCATGGTCCACACCCTTCTCCTCCTTGGACATATACCAGCTATATGGGTATGGGTCTAAGGAGACTCCTTGGACATATACCAACATATACCAGGAGCAGAGGCATTCCGCCCATGCGGCACAGTGTTACACAAGCCATGGGCGCCACCATGGGAAGAAAGCGGCATGGAGGTGGGCCCTCCCCAGAATGGAACAATTCCAGAACCAGGGGCATGGTGAGGGTGTGCGGAGGGCACTATGACGTGTTTCGTCATTGCCCCGTCCCAGGTGAGGCTTGCTCCGCCTCTGACCAGGAGGCCTACCCAGAGGGAGGTAAAACATTTTTTTTATGTATCTCTGGATGGCCTTCTTAATTGCCTCACCACTGGGTGCAGCATGGGCAGCTGCATCATTGCCAGTAGTGGGGGATAGGATTGGACTGTTAGCCAAGTATCCCCAGAACCCCCTTGACATCCTGGGGTCTTGGCATACCTTTTCTGAAACCACCTACTCCAGTGATGGTGAACCTATGACACGCGTGTCAAAGGTGACACACTGCAATGTTTGGGGTGACATACCAGCAATCACCACTACCTGAAAAAAACTGAGTTTGTTTTACTAATTTTTCATTTTTTATAATTATTTGATGTTTCATTATATAATACATAGCACCATACATGATTGGACTGTATTTTTTGTTTAAATATATGAATATAAATAATTGTTTCTCTTTTATTTGGGATGGGGGGTTGACACACCAGCAAAGTCATGTTAAGCATTTTCCTAAGTTTTGACACACTGAGCCCAGGCGCGCACGGAGGCCCGAGCGCGCCCATGGCTGGCGCCGAAACCGCGACCCCAGGACATCGCCCCGCCCCCGCACATCGCTCCGACACGCCTCCCTTAGCCCGGAAACGCTCCATTTCAGAGCGTAAGGGAAGCGTGGGCGGGCAGGAAGGCCAAGAACCGTGCACAATGCCGACCTGCCGCTGCCAAGTATGGCTCACGCCATCCCGCGCATCGGGTAAGATACGTGCCTGACTGAGCCCAAAAGGTTCACCATCGCTGACCTAGTCCCTTTGTGGTCAAAATGTGTCCCATATAGGGTACCTCTATAATTCCCAGTTTAAATGTATCTCACTTCTGACGCTGTGTTTTAGGTAGCAATACTTGTTTTTGCTCACTTGGTGAAAGATGAGCTCATAAGGTTTAAAACAAACATAATTCTTTATTTCAGATCAAATTCTACAGAAGGCTTCCATTCAGTAGCTCTATAATAGCTGAACTATAGCTAAAGCGTGGTTTGGAATAGTCTCCAGGGGATCTGGTTTAATGAAGCTCCCTCTAAGAGCTCTTTTCCATATTGCAGAATTGTCAATAGGAAATTTTATAAAATTAAAAGCACATTTTTTAACTTGGCTGATTTTCTACAAATAAACCTGTGTCAAGTTTCAAAGAAGATCTGGTAGGAAACAAATTACAATTCAGAACTATGGGCCCACTGGCTACCATGGGAGTTTAACTGTTGCATTAAAAAAAAAAAGGAAATATTTGCAAAATGCTAAGTCCTAAGTTCAAATATGGAGCGTGAAATCAATATCTCAGAGAAAGTAACTCCAGTGCTTATTTATGAAATGCGTTGTCTGGTCAAGAGATGGTTTAATAATCAGGCACCTATGATCAGAGACTTTTGGAGCAACACCAAATCAAAACATCAGCAGAGAGAATAGGAGATGTGGAAAACTGATTTATTCCTTCAGACTCAATAAAGTAAGCCTGCAGTAGCGCGACTATAAATAATATTGCACAGGAGATTTATAAGACATTAGAACTGGAAGACAGTTTGATCCCAGTTTAAAAAGTGCATTTCAAATGGAGGAAACCATAACCAAATGCATAATGTGAGCTCCTTGGTGAAAGATGAGCTTGAAAGCTTGAGTGAATTGAATGGTAAGACGTCCGTTATTTGAAAAAGGGGCTGAATCCAGCAAGCATTGACCCCTGCCCGCTGGATTCCCCACTCCCTGAAATGAACAGAGGTTAATCAGCAGTAGCATCTGTTAGATTGTGCCCATATATTTTTCTCACCTGCAAAGCATTTGGGGGGGAGGGGGGGAAACAGCCCCGGTAGAAGAATATACTGTGCTTAAAACTTCCTCTTGCTCTGGGCTGCCATGTTTATAAATCAAAATTATGTGTCCAGGGGGGAAAAGGGAAGTAAAACTGTTTCCAACTGAAAAAAAAATCTGTCTAGTGATTCATTTCTGTTCAAATGATAATTGAAAATGCAGGGAGGAAGAAATGATTCCTGACTGTTATTTTTATGTGCAGTATCTGCTTTGTGAAAGACAAACCTATCAAGAGATATTTTTAAAAAATGTTGATTGGTCCTGTGCACCCTCAGCTCTGCTAAATACAGTGGAACTTACTTCGGCATCAATATTGCCGGTTTAGGAGTGTGCTGTGAATCTCTCTTCTTTGGCAAATGAGTCATATTGAAGGCTTTTCTGTAACTAGCTTTTCATCTTTAAGTAAAAATAATTATTGACTACAATGTCTGTGATTCCTGATTTCTCCTATTATAGGTTCCTCCCGTCTTACTTCCTTCAGATATCTTGTACTAAAACCCACTTTTCCCAAGAAGGCTTAGTATGATCCATTAGTTCTCATAGCTGACTTCAATTAAACTTGTAGGCTACAAGGTAGCTACGTGCACTGCAATTGAAATAGTTGCACATCCCTCCATTCAGTCCTCCTCAATTTCCCTTCTGTGCCTCTGTTGTATAAACCCTTGTATCAATATCTAGATTGTAAGTTCCTTGAGGCAGAGACCTGTCCTCTCATTCTTTAAAAAACACCAAGTACGTGGAAGGCACTATCTAAATCAAATAATTATTGTTTCATGCTGTGAGGGTGCAATCCTAACCTGGAGTTAGGCTGGCACAGTTAGGCCAGCAAACTTTGGCTGGCACAAGGGCCACCGTAAAGTGCGTTTGGCCCACTCTCAGAGTCAGGGAGGATGGCGCACATCTGTGCTGGCCTTTCTGATTCCAAGAGTGGTCCAAACATATTTTACAGCATCCTTGTACCGGCCAAACTTTGCTGGCCTAACTGTGCCAGCCTAACTCCAGATTAGGATTGCACCCTGTGTGTGTGTGTGTGTGTGTGTGTTGTATATGGAAAATAAAAAAAAAAACCATGATCAGTTTCGAAAGAAAAAGTAATCTAAGTCTTAATTGGCTTTGGGACGTTCACAGTATTGCGGGGAAATTTGGGGGTCTTATGACCTATTTCCTACCCTGTGTAATGACATACCAATACTTTTACACAGCGAGTGAGGAAAAGGAAATCAGTTTTGACAACTCAAATACCCCAGTGAGGAGCTATCTGTGCAATGCATCTCCCTCTTCTGCATTCCATTCTGCTTCAGCCATCAGCATTCATTTCAGTGTCTGCTCCCTTGATGAGAGCTCTTATGGGCCAAATTGTTGTGCTATGGAATTTATTAGGGAGCTTTTCCGTTGATTTTAGTGGTACAGAAGTTTGGCCCAGGATGCATTTAAAAGCAATCAAATAGATTAAAAAATGACAGCGAGTGAGTCCATTTAGGGTCAGGGTTTTATGAGCATGGAAAAAATAATAAAAAGCAAGTATCTATTTCAGAATACTTACACATACAGCATATCAGTGTGCACTTTAGAACAGATTGAAAATTTTGTTTTTCAATACTTCCCAACCCCCTCAAAAAAACGTTTACGTTTCAAGAATGGACACATCGCCAGCAAGAGTTCAGCTACTGGATCAAATCCTTTTGAAGCCCAGACAATGCTTCATGGAGTGCATTTTTAGTATCTGATCTACAGCACAAGCCTATGCATGCCTACAAAGTCTCATTTTAATTCAGTGGGACATACTCTCAGGAAAGTGGGTATACAATTGCAGCCTAACCTGCTTAAAAGGTACAGCTAAAAGTCTTACTCCAGCAAAAGCAACATATATATCCTGCAGATACACATGTCAGGGAGTCATTGCCTCGTAAGGTGGACTGGCAGGGGAGCTGGCTTCTGCTCCTCCTCTTCCTCAAATCTATAACATTTTAGAAGTTGCCTTTGTATTGTATTGTATTGTATTGTATTGTATTGTATTGTATTGTATTGTATTGT
>JAJKFI010000008.1:10137231-10147504 GCA_029204185.1 Lerista edwardsae | reverse complement strand
TATGTATGTATGTATGTATGTATGTATGTATGTATGTATGTATGTATACTTTTCAACAAGAGTACTGTAGTTCCCAAAGTTGTTTACATAGTAACATAAATCAATAGATTGGGGTTCCCAGAGGGCGCGCGCGCGCACACACACACACACACACACACACACCAGCAATCAGGCACTGGAAACGATCCCATGCCGGGGTGAAGCTGGACAATTGCTCTCCCCTTGCTTAATAGAATACAGTACCATATTGCCACTTTAAAGGATGCCTTTTTGCCTAGTTAGCAGTGGTGCAGAATTCCTAAGTAGAGTTCCAATGGCTGGTTTTCTGGATAGAGCAGTGCAAGGCAGTAGTTTTAGGCTTCTAAAACTTGGAGGGGTTTTCAGCTATCATATTGAAGTCTGGGGTCTTCATAACTGTTAAACAAAGTACGCTTGTCAAATGCAAAATCCTATTGTTTTTGGGTTTTTTTTTTTTAAGATGGTGAGCCCTTTTGGGACAGGGTGCCATTTAACTTTATTATTACTTTTTGCTGTAAACCACTTTTGTGAACTTTGTATTAAAAGCGGCATATAAATACTGTTTGTTTTTGTTTGTTTGTTTGATTGATTGATTCAATCAACAGTTGCAGAATTCAGGTATTGTCTACAGGCAAACATAAAAACACAGTACCGTGCTTCCACCTTTCACAGAAGATGCATATCAAAAGCATACTGAAACAAAAGTCTTACGAAGATCAATATTTTCCAATTAGCTAGGAATGAGTCACTCCCAAATGCTGTTCTTTTATTGTTCTGTAGGTTTGCTCTGCCCTACTTCACTTGAATTCTGGTTTAACAAGGAGAATTTAACTATGAGAACCTAGAGCAAATTTGATCCTGCAGGTAGAATATGTACAGTTTTCTCTGTTGCAGTCATTTGAATTCATGTGCACCTTTTTCCTCCTTTAAATTACTAAAATGCATGTGCATGCTGCTATAAGAGTGATTTGGTTTGTGCAGGGTTTTATTGAAACATGCATTAAAAACTATCCAAAAAAAGAATCAGGATACCACAATATGTAGGATCACAGCAATATTGCTGGTTTGTAGAGTTTTAACAAAACACACAGCTGCACCTGTGCACACCTAAAATACACCAGAAAAAGAATCTTGATGCAATTTTACTTACAGTCAAACTGACAAAACAATGGGGGAAGAAAAGTGTACTGTGGGGCGGAAAAGACACAAATGAATGAAAGGAACTGAAAGCAGCTGCAAATTGCACATGCAGAGTTGCCTGAGAAAAATCAAGAAATAAAATAAATGGAACAGCTGTCGTGTATATTCCACTGCAGAAATGAGACCAGGTAATCAAAAGCTCCAAAATCTGGGGTGGAATTGGGATAAGGAGAATTTCAGAAGCATCCCAACTTTGTTGTCATCTTCAGGATACTTTTCTTCCAAAAGAAGAAGAAACTGCAGGGAAATATTTGCTAATAAGGCTGTAATCCTAGGACTAAGGGGAACTACAAGGGGGAACTGCGCCTAACCAAATAATGTTGAAGACTTTCTCAAAGATTCAGCCAAGGTGGGCATTAAGAGCTGCGGAGCCCAATGCAAAACATTTTTGAGGGGGCCCCTACTCACCATGATGAGTGAGTAGCGGTGAGGCACCCAGCAGTAGCAACTGCTTTGGGTTGAGATTTCAAGTCTGTTGGAGCTGGTGGGTGGAAGGCCCTCCAGCAGCAATGCTCGGCTTGCCACGCTCTCCTTGCAATACCTTGGCATGGATGATTCCATGCTGGAGCATCATCTACAGAGGGAGATGCCGTAGGCACTGGTGGGAGCTCCACGCACCGCCCCAGTGCGAGGCCCCTCCAGTTGCAGGGCCCAATTTGGCCAAATTGGTCAAAATGCCCTATGGCCAGCCATGGATTCAGCAGGTCTTACAGTAGACCCGATCACTCTGACAAAACCTCTGTGCCCTCATGCCACTCTTTCGCAACTTCTCAGTGTTGTAATTTCCTTAAGTGAGAATATATGGCTTATGAAACTTTCTGATGAACAACAACCACCAAAAAAACAAAACAAAACAGGAAAGAATTGCAAGGTCATTCTGAACATTATATTTCTGTGAAAGTGTCTCTTGGCAGATCGCTGAAGGAAAACAACAAAAGGAAGAATTAGAAAATGGGGTGAAAACAGTGGCTCAGATTTTCACTTAGATTCTGACCATCTGCTGATAGACTACCTTTATACTCAGTAGACCCCATATGTCATAGTGGCAATGAGTGAGTCAATGCATAAGGATTCCTTTTCAACTAATTTTGATTTGACTAATTTAGTGGCCACTGACCTATCACAGAACTAGAGAATATGCCACTTCCACTCTGTCCATTTTAGAGCGTCCACCTGTCTAATCATTGCTTGAAACTCAAAGCAATGTGTAATACCTCTCTATCTCTGTAAGCATTTTGTTCCCTTGCTCCAAACGTTAGCAGAGTCTTTCTAGTTTCTGTGCCATCATAATGGACCTTATGATGCCAGACTGCTAGTAAGGCAAGGCAAGGCAAGGCCCCAACAGGATGGGGAGCATATTCTTATTTTGCAGTATTGTGAACATTACAAAGCTCAGCTCCAACTTTTTTTCCCTCCCGCATCTCTGCTAACCTCTTGTCGCCACATTTTATTCCTCACAGAGCAGTTCTAAGTGGCAGCAAAGCCTCAGGGGGTGACATGGGAAGAGTCCTCACCCCAGCCCAGATGTGCTGATGGCTGCTGGATTCTGAGGCAGGCCTGGTGCAAACAACTGCCCCCAAAATGGCCACCTGTAAGAATCTGGCAACAGTTACACTTGATGCTGATATACCCTAGAACAGGGGTTCTCAAACTTCCCCCTCTGCAACCCACCCAATCTGCAGCAGAGGGCATCACGACCCACCTGCTTCTCTGGTGCTGGGCATCTGCAAGCCTCAGAGGCCTCCGCAGGCCTTCTGGGTCACTTTCAAGAACCCAGAAGTAAACCGGAAGTGACTTTCTGACTGCTTCTGCAGAGGCTCCGTGTGGCCTCCGATAAAGAACATAATCCTAACCTGGAGTTAGGCCGGTGCAGTTAGGGCAGCAAAGTTTGGCTGGCACAAGGACCACCATAAAGCATATTTGGACCACTCTCGGAGTTGGGGAGGATGGTGCATGTCTGTGTGCTGGCCTGTCTGACTCTGAGAGTAGTCTAAACATACTTTACAGTGTCCCTTGCGCATGTCAAACTTTGCTGGCTTAACTGTGCCAGCCTAACTCCAACCTAGGACCCACTGAACATTGGGTCACAACCAGTGGTGTCATTCAAATGATTTAGGAACAGGAACTCACTTTTGATTGGCACTTGTCGGGAACCCGGAACCAGCCACGGAGCCCGTTAGGATCCGGAACGCCCTTTCTGGCCCGTTCCTCCTGAATGACATCACTGCCTTCGCCCCCCTAGGAATCCGGAGTTGCTCCCTTTAACCCTCTGAGTGCCAGCCAACCAAGAAGAAAAGCTCTTTGCAGAGGAATTGGGAGGGGGAAGGAGGGGGAGTGAAGTGGGCGGAGTCAGCCCTAATTTTAACTAGTGGAACTGAGTTCCCCTGCGTTCCCCCTGCATGACATCACTGGTCACAACCTATGAAGTGGCTTGTAACCCACAGTTTGAGAAAACCCTACCCTAGAATAATGATCTATTTCCCCAATGTTAAGCCTTAACTATGGGCTGCACAGAGGAAACAGGCTAGTGGCATATGGCTACAAGTCCTTATTTCACTCCAGACCATGAGCTTGAATCCAACTCTAAGCCCTGCCTCCTGTGCAGAGCCCCAAATTTCAGCATTTTAGAAAAAGAGACATTATTGTGCTTCTCTCAGAGTAGCTACGGGAAAAGTTTTAAGAGTGAAACAGAGAAGGTCATTCTTCACCGTACAGTTCATGAAATTAAATTAGGGGAAACAAGAACAACACTAAGGCATATCTGTCAATGACTGAAAGCAGAAAGAGCTACGTAGCGTATACCAGATTAAAAAAACACATATAATTGAAGGATTTGCAGGCTCGAAGACCTGGAAGAATGTCAAGTTCTTTTATTGGGCTCAAGAGAAAATTTCTCTTAATATTCTATTTCATTCAGAACTAGTCAAGGATTAGTGGTTTTTGGAGAAACAGGTCAATAGTCATCCACAGGAAGCCTGGTGAAAGATTAGGTCTGATGGGTACTGAGAACTGCAGAAAAATAACAGGGCCCAGATCTTTCGTGAGGGTGACTATTTAGTTCAATGCTATCTTGGCTTGGGTTATTTTTTTTTCTGAAAATTCAAATATCTGACCTTCTGTAAATCATGGTAATCTATCCATATCACTGACATTTTAAAATAGATCTGTAGTATCATGAGGTCCAGTTCTGATTAAGGCAGGATTCTCAACGGCTCAAACAGTACTTTGTCTTGGTTGGCAACTTTTCAAACTGCATAGAAGTCAGGAAATACAGCAAAAGCTAAATCATATATACACTCAGTTAAGAAGGCAATTTTGTTTTCAGGCTTGCTTTCATTTTTCTTGCTCTGTACTGATTGTCATCAACTTTGGCCATAAGAAGGGAAAGTCCTCTGCACAGCCCCTCCCCCCAAGGACGCCATTTTATTTTCCCTTAATCCTCCAGAGATAGCATCATTCCAAGTGCATTGTGGGAGAAAATGGCTACTGCCAAGTTTCTGTGGCAGCTGTCATTTTATCTCCCTCCCTACGTCTCCTTTGATCTAGATTCTAGAATACTATAATAATGGACATGAGTCCTTCATTTCCTAACAAATGAAAGTTGACCCAAGAGGATTGCTAAGGAGAATCCAGCCAGAAATCAGTAGCACGTAAAATGGAAAAGCATTTAGGTGACAACATCCTGTCTCATTTGTATTCATTTGTAGCCCAATCAGCTCCAGTCAGCAAATCTATCTGTTGTATACAGGCCTAGTCCACGCCAAGGTGGTTAAAGTTGCAGCCATCTTTCAGCTCCTTTCTGGGTGTATTTGCATGAACCTGATGCCACCTCCACCTCCACCTCCATTTAATCTCCTCTGCTTCTCTCTCCATCTTGTTTTCAAAACTGGCTGATCAGGGAGGATCTTGGCAGTTCCCAAGATCCTCTCTGCCTGGCCACTGAAGGAGAAGAGGTGGAGGTAAGGAGCACCCTCTTCCTGATTCCTGGAGAGTGATTTTGAACTGGATCACAGCAGCTATCCTAGCTGATGGCCATGGCGCTGGAGGAGATGGTAAGGCACTCCCCTCTTGTTTCCCCTACAAGGAGACCAAGCAAGAAAAAGATGTGGCAGTGTGCTTGGATCATGCAACTTTCATTAAATAGTGTTAGGGCTTTTCATTTTGAAGGAGACGAGTAGATTGCACTCTGTTCTAAATAGAAGATAATGCAGCGAAAACCAATTTATTTTGCTTATATACATTGAAGCCATTCAGTTGAGTGGATCGCGGGAGACATTTCATTTATTTATACAGTGAGGTGTGAGCTGCGGTTGGTTTGCACATTACAGCAGAGCAGCTAACTGGAGACAGCTTCTGTTAGCCAAAATGGTTGCTACTTTTTGTGGCAGCTGTCCCATGGAGAGTGGCTCACTCTGTGGGCTGCCATCATTGTGGGGGAAAGTTTCCATTTCTCTTCTAGCAACCACCAGGAAACTCACATTCAGCCTTAGAAAGAATGTTGAGGACCCTGCAGTGGGATACAGACAGTCCAATTCCTATGTGCAGATCACTTTCCCACAATCCTCCCTTCCTGCACCATATTACAGGCTTCACAAACGCTTCATTTTCCACTTGATGAAGTATGGCCACTGATACGAAGAATGAGAGAAGGAAATGATGGTGCTTCCTCTACTCTATTGCAGAAGTAGGAGTTTTACAATTTCAGGGCAAACTGAAATCTGCTTTCTCAGCAGTTCCATAAAAGTTTCATCTTGTCAGGGTGAGTGGAAGGATGGCTTGCCATTGAAGCAGCATATTTATGAGGTGAAACATTCAGTGGAAAGACTGTCGCACAGGTCTCCATTTATTTGGTGTGTGGCCACAAACTCTCATGGCATCTGACATAAAGGGGCAACTCCAAGGAGAACCAAATTCAATATTGCTGTTGCAAGAAATCACTGCACCGAGAACTGATATTCAAGTATAAACCTTTTTATTGTTCTTCTAGAACCTGGCCCTTGGGGGTGTAAGCAGGTGTTTGTTTCCCGTTATATTAAATTTGGGAAAGAGGGGAGGAGAGTAAAAGTAAAGACATTACTGTATATAATGTATACTGGTCCATTTCCTGGACCAGAGCCAATGGCCTAAGCAAGAGTTCTGTGATAATAGCCCAGAAGTAGATGTTAGTAAATAAAAGTAAGGCAAATTGGCTTACTTGAGCCATTTCACAGCATGAGAGCTTTGAAAACTCATATGGTTTGCCATTTCCCATTTTCGATGGGCTTTTGTAAACAGTTTCATTTATTGTTGGCATTGGTCATCAGCTAAAGTCTAGTTGCAGGATAAAAATGGACGGCTATTTATTTACACATTTCCTAAGTGCTCTTTTTTCTCTCTCTTCTGTTTGTGCCATCTTTATCATTGTGTTTATCAGTCATTTTGGGAGTAGTTTTCAGACTTTCTTCCCTGCAGAGAACCCATTCCACGTAAATCTGTCTGCCAAAGAAGCCCATTGTGTTTTCCACAGAAAATTGTGCAACTGCAGAGGATTCTGGGGAGTGTTCTCAGTTGTACATGCAGTTCATGAGGAGTGCTGCTGGGGTGGGGTTTGGGTGTGTGTGTCAGGTGCAGGAACCAGGAATTCTTGTTTAGCTTGAATCGGAATAAAAAAAATCGGGTTTGCAATGCGTTTTGAGGTGAGCATTACAAGCCCCCCCCCCCCTCCAATTTGTATATGAGCCCTGATGAACAGCCCAGCATTTCAAGGTGGCTGTAAGCATCCTTCTATACAAATAAACAAGTACATAAATGATAGAAAAAGTAGACTTCAGCAGGCTCAGAGACTCACTATGGGGCACAACAGGAGTTTTCAGGAGAAATCCAATAGTACTTTTGGGCTGACACATACTTATGGGGGCCAAAGATGTGCTATATACAAAACACATGCCCTAAGGGGCAGTTTGTCTCTGGTTGCTGTCTGTTTGCATGTCACCATGTTAAGCTGTGGCAACTGTGTTCTGTGTGTGAGCCTCTCTGCTTGGTGTCAGAATCACCTAAATAACTGCTATCTCATTAGCATCCCACAATGAGAAATAGAAAACTGCTTCAAGTAGTGACTGTTGAGAAAGTTCAGCATTCACAGCAGAATCCTGACATTGCCCTCAGCCAGCACAAGTCCCTCCTGCCAGGTCCTGCATGTCCCAAACTGTGCAGTAAAGCATGTTCACGGGGCGCGTCCCTGCACTGGGCCAGCAGCGTGGGGCCTCTGCTGGGACAAGGCGAGTTTGGGCTCGCCTGAGCAGGCTGGCACATGGGGGCAGGAGAGGGTGGCGGGAGGGTGGAATGGCGGCCGTTTCGGGTGGGGGAGGGCAGTCCAGGAGGTGGATCAGGCTTGGGGGTGGTGTGGCGACTGGCCTGGATGACCCAGGCCGGATCCTAACCCCAATCCCTGCCCACTGGCATTACGTGGGCTGCTCAGATTTGCGTCCATAAAATTGTGAGTGCAGATCTGAGTAGCCCCATAGGGCAGGCTGGCGCGAGACACAGGTAAGGGGGACAAGATCCCCTTATTCTGTGTTGCACCCCAACCTGCTCCTAACCTGTGCTGGATACAGTGCAGGCTACTCAGCCTGCCTGTTCCAGCGCAGGTTAGGATTGTGCCCTGTTGCTGCTGCATCCTAGAAAACAACGTAATTCCTGGGGGGTGGGGTGGGCAGAGCCCACTGAGGAATTCAGTCATAGGAACCTTGGCATTCTTGAAGATCTGCTTTAGAAGCATTGCTTGAAGTTCCTTCTCCATGTGGAGGAAAATCTTGTGGAGGCCGAGGGTGGGGCGCTGGCACAGCAGCTTTTTAATCACCTTTCCAGGGAGGTGCCCTTCCATTTTTCAGCCAGCATTCAGGCCCTTTCTATCCGCATGTGCTTTCCAAATGAGTTCAGTCTGTGTTGCTGCCTTTGTGGTTCCTGCTGCGAGCCTCAGACTTGTAGGTTTGTGTACATTGCGTCAGATGCCTTCAGCAGGGAGGTGATTAACAGAGGTGATTAAACGATGAAGAAGAGAGATTCTTCCGAGCCTCTACGAAACCGTGGGGCGGAGGGTGTGCAAGAATGTCACAAGCAGGCGGTAGCGATGCACCAGAGTTGCAAGGTGAAAGGAGATCCAAGAAATAGAGAAATGAAATGTTGGAATGGCCAGTGAAAACAAAAATGTCCTTTTAATCACAGACAATCTTTCCAGCAGATGTACTATCTGGACAGAAGTTCAGAAGAAGAGCAGGGAGATAGGTAGGGTCATATTTCAGTCCTTAGCCAGATGTCACCACTTATTAATGGGAGCAAAATGAATAGCACAATCCTAGCCGTGTTTACTCAGAAGTAAGCCCCATTGTGTGTAATGAGGCTTACCCTGGGGAAAGTGCATAGGACTGCAGCCTAACTTTAATTTACTGATAATGCACATTTACAGCCCAACCCTAAACTGCCTGGGTGCCGGAGGCACAGCAGTAGCCAAATGGCTACCGCTGCATCCTACGAGCACCAGGCAGGCACCAGAGGCACCTCAGGAGAAAGGGACGTTTGTTCCCTTCCCTTGGATAAGGGCGCAGGGCCGCCTTTGTGTCTCCTAGAATCAGTGCTGGCTAGTCTGCCAGCACAGATCTGAGAGCCTCTGTGTTTCCTGCCATTTCCCCTGTCCAGTTCCACTCTCCCTGCCTGTCCAGAAACTGAACACCATCGGTGGTGGTGGTATTTACCTCCTGCCAGCTCCACGTGGGCATTTCTGGGTGCTGAGGACCGGCACTGGGCCAGTGACACTGGTAAGTGTCAGGCTGCAGAGAAAAACAGCAAAAGTAATTTTGTAGCTTTAAGGGAACAAGCTCTCCCAGTGCAGCCGGCAGGTGGAATTTCACCCACCTGAAAGCAATCAGAGCGTGAGTGGCATATAGAGAGGCTTGAAGCGCTACCTTTGAGCTGAGTGAGCGAGCCAGTGAGTTATGCTTTGCTTGTCTTGAGCTCGTCCTGTCTTGATGTGCGAGCGTGCTTGTAACTACGGAACCAGTGAGACTGGTTATACTGGTCACTGAGGAATGCTGGACTGTTACGTGTGTCTTCCCCTATGACTATCTGTTTGGGGGAACGTTCCTGCTGACGTTATACCCGGCAGAGAGAGGAACATGAGGACTGTGTACCTTGTTAAGGGATCCAAGTCAAGTGCTCCTGTGAAGAAAGAGAGAACCACTTCAGATCCTGCTTTGGACTATGCGACAGGTGAAGATCTCATCCAGTGCTTTGCTACTGTTTCCATCTGTTGTATGAACTATACCTGTGTTTACTGCAAGCTACCACTTTGTGTTTGATTCCCTCGAGGAATCCTTATCTGCTATAAAGAAGCCTTAACGCTTAAGCCTTGTGGACTTTGCCTCTGTTTGTATCTCTGTCAAGAACACAGGGATTTTTCCAGGTTGAGCAAGTGGGTCTGTACAACTCTGCAGTTGGGTACTTGGAGGGCTTACGCCACCCTAAAGCTTCTGTTAATGATCAGCCATCCTCATAGTAAGGCCTTACCACCAGCGCTGGCAGTGCCCTTCTGCACTTTTGCCACACCAGCAGCAGTGCTGCAAGCACAGCGCCAGCATTGGTATGATTGGGTCCTTAGGGCCTAACCCGAAGGGCCAGCTGTGCTGCCAGAACTCCTGCTCCAGTTGGGACCTGCCAGTCTGCCTATCTGGGCTGTTGCTGCAGCAGCAAATGACTGTGACTGCGTGCCAGTGGCCTCCAAAGAAGCCCTGGTGCCAGTACGTTGGCATGTGGGCAGGCAGGAGGTAGACAGTGGGCAGAATGGGGCTTATGGGGCAGAATGAGCAGGGTGACCAGATGTCCTCTTTTCCAGGACATGTCCTACATTTCAACCTTCTGTCTGGGATAAATTTCAAAATGTCCTACATTTCAAGGCAGTCAGGGGCTGCCAGCATCAAGAAAGGCTGCCCACATCACTTGTTTGCGTGTTTATCCTTTCTTCCTTCATTTGTTGGTGTTGTGGAAAGATTGGTTTTCGCTAAGGACTATGGGATTGGGGGAA
>JAJKFI010000008.1:10087243-10137221 GCA_029204185.1 Lerista edwardsae | reverse complement strand
ATAGATCATATTGGTCTGCGTGTTCTCCCTCGTTGCGCAACTTGGCATGTTGGATTGCATGAAAGGAGGACAGGATATCCCAAAATCACTATATATAAGTGTTCCTTAGCTTTTATTTTAGAATGTTCTCCATTTTTCTTGAACGTCCTACATTTTGGGGTACTGTGTCCTCCTTTGTAGTTATGACCTCTGGTCACCCTGGGAATGAATAACAAATAAACTACCTATAAAGAATTATCTTGAAGGATCCAGCATTCTCTCTCCCGTGGAGGCTGGCCAAACACCTCTGGAGATCACAGATACAACATAAATTGATAATCTTCTAGTTGGTCCCCAATATTTGGCATTCAAAGGTATACTGCCCCTGTGCATGTAGGTTCTATTTAGTTACCATGCTAGACAGCCTCAGTTTTATTGGAAATCGATGATATTGTAACTTGATAGAAAAATGAATGCCAGGATCTGGTGGCAAATCAGATCATCAACATACACTCAATACCACACATAATCAATACCACATAATCAGCTATTCAGTGAGCCAATAGCATGAGGAAAAAACCTGTTCTTGTGCCTCGTTGTTCTGATGTTCAATATCCTATAACGACGTCCAGAAGGAAGAAGTTCAAACAGATTACAGCCAGGGTGAATAGCAATCTGCAACAATCCTCTTTGCTCTCTTCCTCACCCAAGCAATATATAAATCATCCATAGAGGGCAAGCTGACTCCTATTATTCTTTCTGCAGTTTTGACTGTCCTTTTGAGTCTATTCTAATCCTGCTTAGTCACTGAACCAAACCAAACCGTTACATAGTTAGAAAGAACGGATTCAATGATCCCTCTATAAAACTGAATCAACAGCTCTCGAGGCAGGCTAAATTTCTTAAGTCGGTGCAAAAAAATACACCCTCTGCTGTGCCTTCTTAATAATATAATGGAACTGATGTTAGCCGACCATTTCAAATCATGGGAGATTACAGAACCCAGAAATTTTAAGGACTTCACCACTGATACCATACTACCAGAGATGGTCAGCGGAAATACGGTAGAGGAGCACTTATAAAATATAACAGAGGCTTATAAAGTTATCCATGGTGTGGAGAGAAGGGAGAGGGATATGTTTTTCCTCTTTTCTCACAAAAGGTGAAACCAGGGGTCATCCATTGAAGCCAATTAGTGGAAGATGAAGGGCAGATAAAAGGATTTATTTCTTCACATAGCACATCATTGATCTATGGAAATCATTGCTATCAGGCATGGTGATGGCCTCCAACATGGATGGGGTCTGGACAAAGTTATGGATGACAGGACTATGAATGTCTTCTAGTCAATGATGGTTATGTGCTACCTTCAGGCAGTTGCGAATATGGCCAACAGGCCACCCAAGGACAGAGGATGAGGAGGACCACCCCCTCTGCTGTTTCCCTGTTCCCATGTGCCACTCCCTCTGCCCCATGCTATGCCAGGCTGTATTTTGGAGCTGTACATGGCAGGGGAGGGTGGGCAGGTTATGACTCACCGTCAAGTAATGTGGATAATTGTCGTCCCAATAAAGGATTGTAAACATTGCAAGAAATGACATTGTCCCAGTTTCTCTGGAGGTTTCGAACCAGTTTGAAGTGAAAGCCATTTCAAACTGGGTTAAATGTTCTGTGTATGCACTACATGCCCAGAGAAGCCTTCCCTCTTAAAACATCAGCAGCTTCCTGTGCAAGGCAAGTGGGCCAAACCAACCCTGTTATGCTGCCTCGGAGTTAAAAGGCTCCCAAAAATATATGAGGTGCATGAGGTTGCACTGAAGTTGCTGGCGTCACAATGGCTGAAAAACATTTAAGGCCCGGGGGTGGCAACTGGCAATCCTTCGGCTGAACATGATCCTATAGGAATGATAATTACTCTTAAGCTTCCAAATTAGAGGTCTGTGTGACAGAGGGAAGCAGGCTAGATGAGGAGAGATTTCATCGCAGTTCCCCCTCTCTTCCTTTCAGTACTCTTCTTTTCCTTATGGCCCAATCCTATCCAACTTTCCAGTGCCAATGCAGCCTGCCATGCGACAATGCAGCCCTGATGCAAGGGAACAAACATTCCCTTCCTTTTAGGAGGCCTCCATGACTCCCCCCCTGCCCAAGGCATGCTTCATTGGCACTGCTTCATCAGTGCTGGAATGTTGTATAGGATTGGGCCCTTATTACATATGACCTCTTCAAATATTTATTCAAATAGAAGGAGTGTGTGTGTGTGTGTGTGTGTGTGTGTGTGTGTGTGTGTGTGTGTGTGTGTGTGTGTGTGTGTGAGCTCAATCCTAAACTGGAGTTTGGCTGGCATAAACTAAGCTAGCAAAGTTTGGCCAGCACAAGGGCCACCGTAAAGTATGTTTGGACTACTCTTGGAGTCAGGGAGATTGGCTCACGTCTGTGTGCTGGCCTCTCTGAGGGCACAAGACCGGGATAAGCTAAGCCAGCAAAGTTTGGCCAGCACAAGGGACACCGTAAAGTAAGTTTGTACCACTTTTGGAGTCAGAGAGGCCAGCACATAGATGTGAGCCATCGTCCCTGACTCCAAGAGTGGTCCAAACGTGCTTTATGATGGCCCTTGTGCTGGCCAAACTTTTCTGGTTTAGCTTAGGATTTCTGGCTTAGCTCAGTTTAGGATCATGGCCTGTGTATGTGTGTATGGTGGGAGAAAGCAGTACCCATAGTTAGTGTGGAAGCTTGTAAGATAATTCTTTATTATAAGCATATAAATATAACTAGGAAAATAATTTTTTATCATCAGTGTTTTTCCATACATACTAGATAAAGATTGCAATCTGAAAGATTACCCCTGCTAACTGGGCAAGAGGAACTTTTTCAAGTGGTGTTCCTCTTATATTTAGCAGGGGGAGAGTAACTGTCCCTTTTCACCCCAGCACTGTGTCTTTCTCGTGGCTGTTGCTGGTGGTGGTGTGCATTTTTTTTAGATTGTGAGCCCTTTTGGGACAGGGAGCCATTTGACTTATTATTTGCCTGTAAACCGCTTTGTGATCTTTTGTGTTGAAAAGCGGTATATAAATACTAGTGATTGGTTGATTGAAAGTAATCATAGCACATCTGCTTTAGAATTATGCTAAACACTGTCTTAAAGGACAGAAGTATGTTCTTGCTCAAATAATTAGTATTTCCAAATCTTCATAATCGGAAATAACCACTCTGTCCATTTTAACATTAGTACTATTCTACTGCCAGCACCTACAGATGGTTTAAAAATTTTCCAATTTCATAGTTTTCAGTGGAGCAATATTCAGTACTCCGCATAAGAAGGCCAGGAGAAATAATTTTTGCAGCTCTGTGCTGCATATCAAGTTCATAAACTTTACTACATTTCTCCTGAAATCCAAGAAAGCCCTCTCTAAGTTGGTTTCCCGTTTCCACTTAATTAGGGAGTTCACATTAGAGGTCAAGGAAAAAAATAGGGGAGTACATTTTCATAACAATTCTACTCATAATAAAAAATTAGTTGGGAGGAGTGGAGCCAATTTTCTCTGGAAGAAGGGCAAGAAAGAGGGGAATGCAGCAAAGAGTTATTGGATCCCTTATCTGGAATTGCCCAAAAACTTGTTCATTTTCCAAGGAACACATAGTATGTTCTGGATTGGAGACCAGGAGCCAAATATTGTATTAACTGTGCAGTATCTTTTCCCACAAGCTGTACTTACTATCTGAAAAAAAAATGTGAAGGATGGAATATTAATGGCCCAATCCTACCTAAATCCCCAAGTGGTGATGCAGTGGTGCTGGCACAGGCTACACTACATCAGTGGGGGATTTTTGGCTACTTGAGGTCTCCTTGGGGTAAGCCCCAGAAGCTGCAATGTGCCAGCAATATCACTGGTGCAAGTCCACATTGATCTGCGCATGTGGGTTAGGCCTGGAAGGGGTTTTGGATAAGGGCACATGCCTGTGTCACTAATCCCGGACCCCTCGCAGCCCCAATATTCCCACCCCTTGGGTTTTTACTGCCCCATTCTGGTGTTTTGTTTTTACAAAAATGAGAAATGCACAAAATGATGTTTTTATTTCATTATCACCATTTTCACCCACCTCTAGCAATGAGTTGAGTTAACATTATGATAACTTGAGTTAATTTTATGATGACTCAGAGCCACTATGTGGACTAAAGGAGTCTCTTGTCTTACTTGAATTCTGGTGCTTTCATTCAAGTAAATACTGCATGATATACTAAGCAGTGTAAAGCAGCCATCTCTGACAGCCCGGTTTGTGTACCATGATAGTTGCTATTTGTCAACCGTTTATTCATGTCTTTTTAACCGTTTTTTTCCCACTTTGATGCATAATTCCACAGCACCCAGCATCAGCTTTTGATTTCTGGAATTCCCCCAGAGTGGCGTACCTAGGGGGGGGTCAAGGGGGGCAAATGGTTTTGAGTGCCACCAAGCAGGGAACATTACTATGATCCACTTCCATCACCACCACCCCTCCAGCCTCTTCCCTGAGTATCAGAGGTGGTAGGCACTGCTTGTTGTGGTGTGAGAAAGCTCCTGAGCCTTTTTGCACTGCTAAAAGTGGCACCCACCCCCTCTGACAATCAGAGGAGTCAGCACTGCTAGTAGCAACGCGAGGCTCCTCCGAGCATCGGAGGGGGCAGGTGCAGGTTATAGCAGCATAAACAGCTCCCTGGGAGGAATTTTGTCCTGCTGCAAGCTTGCCTCCCAGGGAGCTGCTTCGCTCCACTGTGACTGGCGCCTGCCCCTTCCAACACTTGCAGTGGCGCAAAAAAGCTCAGGAGCTTTGTTGTGCCACTGTGGGCCACTTCCTCTGTTACCCCCTTTTTTAAAGGGGAAAGAAAGGAGGAGGTGGCCCAGAACACCCCCTTCCAGGAAATAATTTCAGGAGACCCCTGAATGTCCAGGATTGCTTTCAGTAGTCACTGGAGGTCAATGCTCGTTCCTGGAAAATTCAGTGCAGTCCTGGAGCTCAGCATTTCTCCTAGTCTATGAGAAGGAAGGAGGAGTCTGGAGCTGGGTGGTACTTACTGCACAGAAGTACCCAGTAATGGCATCTAAATGATTTAGCTACAGGTACTCACTTTTGATTGGCACTTGTGTCAGGGCCTGCCCACCAGAAGTGAGGTCATAGCCGGAACCCAGGAACTGCCCCTAGGAACCGCCGCACCTCCTTGGTAGGCCACACGGCGGCCCCAGAGAAGGCCTGGGACTCCTGGGCCGCCGCACGGGCTACAGCTTCCCCCCCCAGGAACCGCCGTGCCTCCTCGGGAGGGAGCCCCAGGCAGCCTACCTGCTCACGCTGCCGCCGCCCTTGGTCTCCCTCGCTCCGCTGCCTGCCTGGCTCTGAGAATGTGCAGGCAATTCAAACGTTGCAGGGGGCAGAGCGGAGCGCCGACGGAGTAGCCGAGTGGGTGGGTGAATGGGCGGGGCCAGCCCTAATCCTAGGAACAGGTACACATGTACCCCCGCACACCCGCTACATGACATGTCTGGAAGTACCCCAAGATTATAGGGGGAGACATCTTTTTAAAATGAATAGGCCACCTGCTGTTAGTTAGGCAGGCTTGCTCTTCTTCTAGTTGAGAAGTGGCTGCCCTGAGTTCTGTTTTCTTTGAAAGATTGGAAGGAGTCCAAAAATAAAAGGGCTGCCAACAATGGATTCCTTTGAAAATGTGATTAAGCATTTATCATGAAGTGATTCACGGTAGTTTGATAAGTTGATATTTCCCAAGAAATCAAAATGAAACAGTATGTTAGGAAGAGCAGGTGCAGTGCTGCTGGAGCGGGAAGAGGGCAGCAAGGAGGCGGCTGGCCTCTTGGAGAGGTGAGCGGTGTTTGGCCCTCCCGCCCTCCCCTGGTCCTGTATGGCTACAAAACGGAGCCCGGCATGGCATGGGGATGTGGCACACGGGGGTGGGGAACAAGCAGAGGGGGAGGTGCTCTTCCTTCTCTGTCCCTGGCTGGCCCATTGGCTGGGTTTGCAACTGGGTCCTTGGTGTGGTCCAAATCTGGCCTTAAAATCGTTCAGCCACTAGAGCGCAGATCTAGCTAGTTTGCAGCAGCAGCCAGGCTCCTTTGAAAGGCATGCTGTGTTTTGCAACAGTTGAAAAGGGACTTACACCACCAGAATGCTCATTCTGGTGATGTGAAGTTCTTTTGAGATTGGGCCATAAGGCTGCAGTGCTATACACATTTACCCGGGAGTATGCTCCATTGAATTCAATGGGACTTTTGAGTAGACAGGCAGAGGCTTGCACTCTTGTATTCTAAGGCACGTGAGTTTGTGGAAGCAAACTTCCTCACTGTCTCCCTGTGACCATCTGTGCCAATCAAACTATAACCGAGAATTTTGGATTATATCATGTTTTTCAATATTGCCTAGGATCCTGAAGTCATCAGGTATAATCCTGAAATCATGACTCCCGGAGAGAAAAACACGATTTCTCCTTGAACGGAATCCTGTAGACCAGTGGTATTCAAACTTTTTAGAACGGGACCCACTTTTTAAGATGGCCCTTGTGTTGGGACCCACCGGAAGTGGTGTCATTAGCCTGGAAGTGATGTCCTAGCCAGAAGTGACATAATCAAGCAGGAAGTGCTGTTATGGAAACATAATAAAATGACTCTCCTGAAATGAAAGTTAGCATTCTTGGACTGCAGCAATTGTACAACCATGAAACATCCTGGACAGAAAGCAAGATTAGGACAAGATAGGATGTAAAAGCACTAAACTAAAAACAAAATTTTAAAAAAACCCTCACTTGAAAATTCAAACTGAAAACTCAAACTGTTAACAAAAGGAATATAACAAGAGTAAGGTGTGCAGCTTCCAAGATGGCTGCTCCCAGCTTTCCATGACCCACCTGACATCAGGCCACAACCCACCAAGTGGGTCCCGACCCACAGTTTGAATAACACTGCTGTAGGCCTTGCAGGATAGCTCCAGTGCTGTTTGCAGGGAACATGTTCAGTTTCCCACTGAAACAAACCTGCTGAAATAAATCCGCAGAAATCATGGCAGGACATCCTAGAGCAAACAGCTGTTTGTCAATTTTTTTCTTGTAAATCTCCAAGGAAGAAGAATCTTCAACCTCCCAATTTCCTCTCTGTTTCCCACATCTGAACTGCAAGATGCATGGTAAAATGTTAGCATTCCCTTAGAAATACCACACCCACCATTATCTAGGTTGGAGTATAGCCGACATGCTACATTTCTTCATTGAAAAATCTGACGATCCCCCACTGCTAATGGGCATCTGTTTGCATTAAAATATTTGAATAATGGAGCCATGGGGACTATCAATGGGCCTGCAAGGAGCTGAGATGTGCAGGTGTGTACCCGTGAACTAGCCTCTAATTGTTGCAGCATATGGGGGAGGGGGCGTGTCCCAGGAAACACAGAAAGCTGTCTTATGCCAAGTCAGACCATTAGTCTGCCTAGCTACGCACAGTCACCATGATGGGCTCTGCAAGGTTTCAGAAAGGGGTCTTTCCCTGAACCTCCCTGGCGATGCCTTAGACCTTCTATGCAACCCTTCAAGTCTGGTATGAGGCCTAGAGACTTGCAGAATTACAAGATGCAATCCTAACCAATTTTCCAGTACCAGGGTAAGGGCAATGCAGCTCTGAGGTAAGGGAACAAACATTCTCTTACCTTGAAGAGATCTCCAGGACTACTACACCACGGCAGGATTCAGCACATGCCCCATTGGCACAGCTATGTGCAGGAGGTGTGGACTGATGGTTGAGCTGCTGGTACTGCCTAAAGCTAAGCAGGAGAATCTGTGGTTTTTTTTGGGTTGGGAGACAGAATGTGACAAGCTGCAGTAACCGTTGTGGCAGAACAGAGCCACTGTGGAGTTGATTAGCCAGTGCGGGAATGTTGTGAGAAGGCCAGTCGGCAAAAGAACAGAGTCCAAACTTGAGGACCTGTCCAGGTTAGACTTATGATCAGTGATGGTATCTGGTAATCAGGATCCAGAATGCTGGGCAGGATTTACACGTGATTGGCAGCCCGTTTGTTCCATTCCGCCGCCTGCCCACCCACTGTGCGGGATGCCCTGGCCTTGGAGGGGGCGCCTGCTCGCTGGAGGGGACGGGTGGGGGGGCGCCGAGTACCTAGGCGAGCAGCGGTGTGGCGCGCCAACCAGGGGCAGCCCGCATGGCGGGCAGGCAGGTGGCGGAACAGAACGAAGGGCTGCCAATCACACGTAAGTCCCGCCCAGCGCTCCGGATCCTGATTACCAGATACCATCACTGCTTACGATCACCTGCTGAAGCTCAATGTCATACAGCCAGAGGAGAGAATCACACTGTGAAAGCTACATCTGGGACTGAGGATTCGGTGAATTGCAGAATACTGTATTTTTGTAAAAAAACCCATTGAAAAATTGTGGTTTAGACTAGCCTGCCCATGTAAGCCACCTTGGGCATTTGCTTTGGCATGGGAAAAGTGGGTGTTCTGCCAGAAACTCCCTGCTGGGCCTCCCCGAGGGCCACAATGCCCACACTAGGCTGACTAGTTTCCCCTTTAAGCAGCCTCAGAGATAGGCAAGAGGGAGGGGGTTTCTTCACCCACTGGTTCTCCTCTCTTCCAGCAGCCTTGCTTGGATTCACTGGCTGGCCAGCCTCCTCCAGACTGCCCTCATCACTGGCTTAGCTCAAGGTACCATAAGTCTAACTTGGCACCACAAAACCCCACCACCAAACAATAGGCAGTCAGCTTACCTAAGCCACACCTGCCTCCTCCACTCGGTGGCTCCAGGGGCATGGCAGCCATACAACAATTCCCAATAGCATCCCACAACAACCTTAACCTTCCTTTATCCAGTCCAACAATCCATCAGTCTATCCGTCCAACTCTTACACCTACCCGATGCCAATCACCCTTCCTTTATCTAGTCCTTTAACGAGCCATCCATCCTGCACCTACCCAGTGCTAACTTACTACAGCTCCTGCCTCCAACTTTATACTGAGGCAGGCCAATCGGTGTCTGTTGCTGGGCAGGCTTTAATTAATCAGCCACACCCATCTGCACCTGTGCTAATCACCTTTCCTAGCCAGGGCCCTCATCAGCCTACCTAGGCTGCAGCTGTGTTCCTGCTGCAGGAGTTCTGGGATTAACCCCATACTTCCTGGCTTATTTGGACAAGGGGCCACTGCTGATACCATTCCCTACCTCCTTGGGGTAGCTCCTGCCTTTTCCAATACAGCGGGGTATACATTATTCAAAAAACAAAATAAAAATAAAAATATGTCAGTTCTGGAAAGTCAGGTTAGGATAGTGCCCCCAATGAAGTCCCAATAGGAATGCCTTCTTCTAACCCCAGCTAGGGCAAAGTTTGGATTGGCCCTTATATAAGTTCTGAGTTGGAGTAAGTAGCTCATATACGCCAAGCTCTTTGCCTTGGGATACTTCACACAAAGATATGGATGACTTCCAAAACCTGATAATTTCCTTACTTTGGGTGGTGCTACTGTGTTTCATCTTCTTCCTTAGCAACATTCTCCTCATTTACCTTTTCTACTAATAATAATGTACAGGCATCCAAGGACTGGCTGTCACGATCTCCCTCATTATTATGTGAAGATTTTGAAACAAAAGCCAGGTGAAATAAACTTGCCTGGCCTTTTTCTTTTCTTTTCTCTTCTGTGCTCCAGGCTTATACTTGTACCCCATACTGTTAATTTCACCTTCAAACATTGCTGAAACACAGATCTGATTTGATGTCATGTGTTCTAAACACACACTAAAATAGAAGACTGGGGTGGGGGTTACTATTGGGACCTTGGAATTCTGTGAACTGAACTGGGCGACCTTCTCTTGTTCCCCCACTGCATTCTGAGGACAGTAGCTTGTTAAGGGTAGCTCTAACAGCTCTGAATTCCTTAACAAACTACAGTCCCCTCCGAATGCATTGGGATAATAGGAGTGCGCTGAAAGTGGATTAACACTGTAGTGGAGACACAGTCCTGGATAGTCCTGGATTCATATATTTAAATTTATTTTGTAATCAATTTGTTTTGTACTGTGTAGTGTGTCTTGTCATTGCCTGGTGCCTCTGGAAGCCCAGGCCCTGGGGATTTTGCTCCCCTGGGCCCCTCTCCATAGGCCTGATGACACCCCTAACTTCTTCTACACATACACCCCAAAAAAGCCCCTTTCTTCCTCACTTTCTTGTGCAGAGTTTAAAGGGGATGCATTCTCCTTAAATTTAAAATGCTGCACAAGGATGGAGGGATGCAGATGTCTGATTCATGCCAGCTAAAAATGGATCAATGCAGCTCATGCCTGCAGTGGACTGGGGTAAGGTATGGGCATGGCAGTGGCAGATTTAGGGGGAAGCCACCCATCACTCTCCCACCGTCCACCACTGAAGCAAGCTGCACCAGCCTGCTTCATAAGTGGGCCAGCCAGTGGTGTCATCTAAATGATTTAAGAACAGGGACTCACTTTTGATTGGCACGTGTCGGGACCCGCCCACCGGAAGTGATGTCATAAGCCAGAAGTGATGTCGTGGCAGGAAGTGACATGAAAAAGCCCTTTTTGAGCAAGGATCTTGAATAGCTGGATATGCCATGACGTCACAGACTTGAAGCCGTGAATTTACTAAAATGGCTGACTGAATCATTGCCGCGAACGACGAGGTTTGCCGCCGGAAGGGCTCTCTCGCTCGCTCGGCGTGCGTGTGAAAGTTAATTTTATGGGGGGGGGTGAGTGTAGAAGTTTAAAAAAATACTCTTAATAGCCTAGAAGTAAAAAAAGAATTACTCTCCTATTGACAACTACTTGTGTTATGAAGAGATTTTAATGTAATATAATTACGCGGAATTAAACCTTGGAATTGCATATTAACTCATAATATGGTTACCACTGATGTTTCTCCACGATCACACGTTGTTATTTTGGTAAGTTTTTACTTCAGGAGTAAACGATTAAGCGCTAAACATCATGCGAAAACCCATTGGAAATCATTGGAATGAGCAATGTTTTGGACATACTGTCATGGCCGCTAAGCCCGCCCCTAGGCTTCAACCTTCTGGTATCAATTATTAAAGCAGGGCCGGGCCCTGTTTTTGAGGCCTCAGATGATTTTAAACTGACCCAACAGTTGCAACAGTATTCCACAGCACCCCCAGAACATGTTAAGGAGGCCTGGCATCATGTTAAAACCCCAGAGCAACTCATTTTTCAGTGGCAAGGAACGGAAAGGCTCCGCTCGCTGCCTGCCTGCCTGCCTGACTCTGAGAACATGCAGGCAACTCAAACATGCAGGAAATTCAAATGTTGCAGAGGACAGAGTCGATGAGTGGGCGGGCGAATGGGCGGGGCCAGCTGTAATCCTAGAAACCGGTACTCGCGTACCCCCGCGTACCCCCTGCATGACATCACTGGGGCCAGCCCGCCACTTTACAACCTGTTGTTCAGATACAGTTTGTGAGTGGCAGGGCAAGACCGGTCAGGCAGGTCGTCACATTCACACAGCTCACACGGATTGGATCCAGGTGCCAGCAGCACAAGCATCACTACTTTAGGGCCCAGTTGCCCTTGAGCAAACCTCTGCCCTCTGCTCCCACCCCAAGGAAAAATGCTGCATTAAAGAATTGATCAGTTAAAAAAAAGTGAAATTGCCTTAGGAACAAAAACCCCTTGCCAACATTAGTTGTGACGTGAGCTTGCGAAATACATTTTCGACGCACTCTGCAATTTCGTCTTCCTAATGATCAGCCTCAAAGCACATCCTGTCATTTACAACAATTGCTCCTGGTCCTCTCCTCCTCCTGAGTTGGCTGAACACTTCTCCTCTTATTTGGTTTTTTCTAGGATCTTTTCTCATGCTTGCAAACCACCAACAAACGCTGACCTCCTCTTAAGGCAATCGGCATCACACCAAGTGTGCAGATGCCTCTGAATGCCTCCACATGTTCATTCAATTAAAAGGGGCCTAATGATTCATTAACCAAACAGGCAAGAAAAAGGTTATCACTCATTGAAGACAATCACTGCGACTTCCTCAGCTTTTCCACTCCATTGCTGCTTATGTGAGTAAAAACAACAACCTAAATGGAGACATTCTGGTCACCTGGGGCCAATTAATGCCACGTGACTTCCTCCCAGGCTTCCATGAAAATAACTATATTATAATGGTCTGTGATATTAATATTGACTTTGGGAAAGTCAGGCAGCAGCTCCATAGGGAAGGAAGTGGCGTGAGCAAGGCTTGTGGAATGTGCAGTATTTGTCAGAAAAGAAGTGGCGTCCTTGCATTTTGCTGGGTGTTGTGTTTTGGGGCCACCTTGCTCTGCAGAAGAGAAAATCTGACTCCAATTTATGTGTCAGTTTCTTGGGGCTCCATTCAAAGTGGGCTAGCCCAGAAGGAGCTTTATTTGGACTCAGGATTGGGCCTGAATTGGTTCATGTGCAACTGTTTCATGCTCCAGGACTTGTTGCTTTCCAAATGATGTCATCAGTGGCATTCCTAAGGGTGTGTGTGCAAAATGCCAAGTTTTGCAAGGGCCTGAGCTCCTGTGTTCAGTGGCTTCTCCCCCTCACCTTCAGATTCATTCACAGCTTGGACAGCCAGCTCAGAGGCTTTGCTCTCCGAGCTGTGAATGGCTCTGGAGGCAAGGGGGAGGGGCTGTATTATACAGGAGCTCAGGCTCCTGCAAAACTTAGTGTTTTGTCCTCCCCTCTAGGAATGCCACTGGATGTCATCAGACAATTCAACACATTGAATCCTTCTGGCCTCCCCTCCCCCAACCGCTTCACAAGGTTCCTCCCCCACCTGGGGGGGGGGGAAGACTCTAATCCTGTGATGAGACTCTAATCCTGTCATGATCCCTCTCACTGCCCCATTCCCCAAATATGTATCAATGGCAGTCAGCCAGGGTTGGCATTGGCAAAGAGCCCACACCTATCAGAGGGGTCCCCAATTGGACCAATTCCCTGAGCCCCAGTACTGTTCAGGCAGCACAGATCCCTCCCATTCATCAATGGAGAGGATGGGAGAAGTGTGGGGAATATTGGGGAATGTGGTGGGCACCATAGTATAGGTAGGTCAACCCCAGGCTTCCCACAATTGGGCACTGATACTGGGCAGTGGAGAGAAAAGGAGCTGCCACTATATCCTTGACTGGGCCCTAAGACACTACAGATATAGCAGCTCGTATGCCAGGATTCCTGAGAATTGTAGGGTTCCAAGTCTCCTGGTCTCTTATTGAGAGTTATGACTGACATACCAGGTCCATGAGACACGTACAAGTCAAAGTTAGTCTCAGGGACAAAGCAAGTCCACACAAAGGCATGCCCCAGTATCCACCGATTCGGTATCCATGGTTTCAGTTATCCACAGATACAATGGGTACTGGGATGCCTATTAAAAAATAAAGGTAAAGGTTTCCCCACATCCGAATGGTCTAGTCATGACCGACACTAGGGGGTGGTGCTCATCTCCATTTCAAAGCCAAAGAGCCGGCGCTTGTCCAGGGACAAGCCTCCATGGTCATGTGGCCAGCATGACTATAAGCCGTAGCGCACAGAACGCCGTGACCTTTCCACCAAAGTTTAGTCATCTACTCGCATTTTTTACATGCTTTCGAACTGGCAGGAGCTGGGACAAGCAACGGAAGCTCACTCCGTCATGCAGTCTTGAACTGCCAACCTTCTGCTCAGCAAGCTCAGCGGTTTAACCTGCAGTGCCACCAGGGCCCAAGATTTAAAAGGGGAATATTAAACCTTTTTTTAAAACCTGGTTGCAGCAAAACCACTGATGTCCCCCTGTCTTTAAAAAGGTATTCCAAATATCCATGGTTTCAGGTATAAATGTTGGAAGGAGGTCCGGAATGGAACCCCAGCAGCTACCAAGGCATGCCTTTATAACAGTCTTTGCAGACTGATGCCCCGGGAACTCCAGGCAAACAAGACTGAATTTCCAGGCTTATCTGCTGGGTTCATGAGAGGCAAAGAGACCAGATGGAAGGAATTTATTGAGTATCAGAGGGTGCCGGCACTTCCCCTCCCTCAAGCTCAGATAAGCCCTCCATTAATATACTGTACTTTGGTCAGTTTTATTAGTGTCAATGTGCAGCTTTGTACTGTACAGTACACTGTACATCACACAAAAATGTAAACATGATCTTACAAATATGCTTAAAAAATGGGTAAAAACTGCAGAAGGAAGGTTGTTCTTCATCCCCAATTCACACCATGGTCAGGGCTGATTTCAGTTGAGTAGATTGGACCTAAACTTGCTCAGATGTGTCGATGTGGCCTCCTTTGTGTCTCAGGCAAAATGTGAAGTATGGTTTGGCTGGAGGACCACCACAAACACATTATACTTCGTTTCAGCTGCATTTTCTGATCCAGATCCTGCAGAAGGGATTATTCCTTTGGAGATTTGTACACAAATTTGGCACCAGCTATGGTGACTGAACACTATTAGGTTCTCTATCCTCTGTGACAGTGTTCTTCAACCTGTGGCTTGGGACCCCAGTGGGGCCCTGAAGTCTCATTTTGGGGTTGCGGCACACTTTCAAAGCCTGTGCAAGGGAGGGGCCCAAAACAATGATGGTCCTGCATTATCACAACAGAGTACTTGGTATCATCCAGCACAGTCTCTTCTAGCTGTCTTGCCCTGCAGCTTCGAAGGCCAGCCCTGCTCAGGCTGCGACCTCTCAGGGTTGTTGTGAAGACGGTCGGGGGAAATGGGGCAGGAGGTAGAAGGCAATGGGAGCAGATCAGGTCTGAGGTGGGATTGGTGGAGGGTCCCCAGTCCCATACTTCATTTATTGTTCATACTTCAGTTATTTATTTATTTATTTATTTATTTATTTACAAACAAACATTGAAGACCACTGCTCTATGAAACTGATGTTCAAAGTCAATTGTTTACTCAGAGGTTAAGGTAGGTCTTATGTACACTGTGGTGGATATCTCCAGGATATCATGAGTTTAGATCCCACCAAGATCTGGAAAATCCTCTTCTTTCCAGAGCTGTTATATTAGGTCAGCCTCTCCTTCCACACACCTTATCTACCATGTGTGTGACACTCAGCCCTTTTGACTTAGGGCTGGAATTCAGGTTATGTTTGCCACAAGAATGCTGCTAAAAGGGTCTTCTACTGATCTCTTTCTTCACCATAATGTTTGAAATGCCACACGCGTTGTGAGCAGTAGTGAAATTCAGGGGGTTCGCCCAGGTTCTATAGAACTGGTTGTTAAATGGCCGGGCCCCGCCCACTCGCTTACCTCGGCTGGCTTCGGCTACCTTTTTTTTTGGCTCCGGCTATGACGTCATAGAACCGGTTGTTAATTCATTTGAATTGCACCACTGATGGTGAGTCTTCATACCATGGGTGAGTTTCATAACATGATGACCCCTGAACCACATGGGGGAAGAATTATAAATATTCTAAAAGGGAGGGGGACTCTACCATTGCGGAAGGGCAGTTTTTGGTGGATGTCCCCACTGGATGTGTAAGGTGTGTTCTGGCCTTCAGTTGCATGATCTGGGAGGAGGCTTCATGAAAGTATTCGGCAGCATAACTTGAAATTTGCATGCAGTATAATTCTTTTTGGAGGAAACTAAAAAGAAATATGGTTTGCATTTGTATCAATCAATCAACAGGTACTTATATACCACTTTTCAACACGAAGTTCACAAAGCGGTTTACAGGCAAATAGTAATAATAATAAAATTAAATGGCTCCCTGTCCCAAAGGGCTCACAATCTTAAAAAAGAAAAGAAAAGGCAAACCACCAGCAACAGCCACTAGAAAGACTGCACAGGGGTGAAGAGGGACAGTTACTCTCCCCCTGCTAAACATAAGAGAAACACCACTTGGAAAAGTGCCTCTTGCCCAGTTAGCAGGGGTATTATACCTATCGATTTCTCTGCTAATATACTGTTTTGGCCTGGTCATTGCAGTTGCTGTCTGTAGCTTAAGCATCATGGTAAAAGAATGTTTCTCCGGAAGTTGTACATATGCACAAACATATACAAATCGTTAGAACTATAGGTAAGACTTTAAGGGTGCAATCCTAACCTGGAGTTAGGCTGCCACAGTTAGGTTAGCAAAGTTTGGCTGGCATAAGGGACACTGTAAAGTATATTTAGACCACTTTCGGAGTCAGAGAAGCCAGCACACAGATGCGCTCCATCCTCCCTGACTCCAAGAGTGGTTCAAATGTGCTTTACGGTGGCCCTTGTGCCAGCCTAACTTTGAGGGCCTAACTGCCAGCCTAACTCCAGGTTAGGATTGCACCCTAAGGAACTGAGTATTTTGCAAGTCCCATTCCCTCACTCTAGTTCTGACTCTGGAAGCTGGAATTCTAGGCAACATCTGAACTAGTGTGCATGGAGCCAGGCTGCAGGATCAAGGCCAAGAAGGGCCCCAGATCCCTTTCTGGACCTGATTCACCCTCCCTTTGCCTCATTGCCACCTCATTCTGTCCTCCCCCACCCCATCCCACCTTCCCTGCTCTGGCCTTCCCACTGAGACTCTTACAGTGCACGACTCTGTGCACTGTTAGTGTGTCTTTACAACTGCTGTAAGGCAGAATGTGCTTTCCATTTGAGAGCCGTGGATATGGGACCTGTGGTTATGCGGGGTGGGTGGGTGGCAGCTACTCAGTGATGTCATGCGGGGGTACGCGGGGGTACGCGAGTACCGGTTTCTAGGATTACAGCTGGCCCCGCCCATTCACCCACCCACTCATCGACTCCGCCCCCTGCAACGTTTGAATTTCCTTCACGTTTGAGTTGCCTGCACGTTCTCAGAGCCAGGAAGGCAGCGAGCGGAGCCTTGCCTTGCCTTGCCACTGAAAAATGAGCTGCTCTGGGGTTTTGGAACTGTTGGGTCACTTTAACATGATGCCAGGCCTCCTTAACATGTTCTGGGGGTGCTGTGGAATACTGTTGCAACTGTTGGGTCAGTTTAAAATCATCTGAGGCCTCAGAAAGGGCTTTTTTCATGTCACTTCCTGCCACGACATCACTTCCGGCTTATGATGTCACTTCCGGTGGGCGGGTCCTGACACGTGCCAATCAAAAGTGAGTACCTGTTCTTAAATCATTTAGATGACACCACTGCAGCTACTGTACTAATAAGTATAGGAACATGACCAGGAAATCTATGGCCTACTTTCATGTTAAACTAAATTGATCATTTCTTTTTCTTTCAGTATGACCTAATAGTAAAACCATGGCATAAGGGGGCAACTAAATTCTAAAACCCCAGAATGAGAAATGCACCTTGTGGTGAATGCCAACCAACCATGCAGGTCTTTACTTCTCCAGCATCTGTCCTCAAGCAATACCCTCCTTGCGTTAGGTGATAAAAGGGCAGCAGTTGCTGATTGACAGTCCAAGTCTAAAGGGCTTTTGCACTGGCCTGTATCCTCACGTCTGTGTTGGCCAAACAGCTTTATGGCACATTTGTGGCACCCGGAATGTGTGCCCATCTACAGCACTGGGCGCCAGTTGGCACTGGGCCTCAACGCCATGCGGATGTTATCACGCCAATGCCAGAGCCAGCTAAGACCGCAGGTCAGCAGTTTTTTGGGGCGTGGAAAGGCGTGGGAAGGGTGGAACTGGGCAGGGGAGGATTGAGCCCAGGTGGGGAGTGGGAGTGGTGGAGGTCTCCGTTGCTGGATCCAATCTTTCGCCTTGGGCCAGGTACCCCAACACGGGGTTCTCATGTCTGTGCTGGCCAAATAGCTATCACAGACTCAAGTAGTGTCATTGTGGGGGCTGGGGCTTTACTGAGGGTACAGTGACAAATGTCCCCTTTCCCTGAGGAGACTCTGGCAGTTGCCGTGGCACCCACAGGAAGCAGCGGTAGCCATTTTGGTGCAGCTGCTCTTCTGGGCACTAGGCAGTTTAGGTTTGGGCTATGAGACATTCAGTTCATTTAATGCTGCTGGAAGGAGTGGGAGTTGTGTTCCCATCATCAGGAAACTAACATATCAACATTGCAGTTGTGACAGGAACACCTTATTCGGAACAATTTAGTATTATGGCTTTGATGATTTCTTCAGATGCTGGAAGTAAACTGACAAATGGACTTTCAAGTGGAAGGTCATTGAGAAGAATTGAGGATGAAAGCATCTGGAGTTATAATTTAAAATATATACAGAGGCGGGCTGTTCTACCAAGCGTGTGTAGGTGTGTTGTTGTATCATGTAATTTGGCAGCTTCTGCAACCTTCCAATTGGGAATATAGAAAATAAAAATTCTTGGTGGTTTGTTTGGATTTATTAATGGTGGGGGAAGTAGATCAGTTGCAGTTGTTTTGGCGGGTTGAGCACAAAGAAATGGACTGGAATTGTTTCATAACGTAGGTGACCTCAAGATTGAACAGCATAAGGAAAACTAATAAGTCCCTCCTGAATAAGAACACATGTATACCTGAGGGTGCAATCTAACTGCGCCCTTGGGCCAATGCATCTCACATGTGTTGGCCCAGGGCTGTTGCAAATGTGATATGAGGCATGTCTGCAACAGCACAAGAGGCGCTGGGCTGCCGCAGGGACTTGTGCCAACCCAGCTGCGCCGTGGATCCATCCAGGTAAACCAGACCTGGACTGGCCAAGTTAAGCCAGCATGGGGGCTTTGCAAGGGCAGGAGAAAGGAGGTAGGGGCAGAACAGGGCAGAGGTAGAGACTGACTGTGGGTGGGCCAGCCCAAGGGGGGGGGGGGTTGAGTGCAGATTGGGCCATTGGACCTGATCCTAATCCCAGTCCCTAGGGAGTGTGGATTCAATCCAGGCCTGCTTGGATTTGCGCCAGCGATTTCACTGGTGCAGATATGAGCAGTCCCGTAGGGCTTACTCGGGGTAAGTAGGACAAATGTCCCCGTGCCCTGCGGTTAGCTCCAGCCACTTCCTATACTGTGCTAGATACAACACAGGCTAGCTGGCCTGCGTGTTCCAGTGCCATACAGGATTGGGCTGCCTATCAATGATGCACTGAGATATATGGAAGGCCCAATGCAGGGTTATTGTTCTTATCACCTCTTTCACCTTTTTCAGTTCTTGTCATCTGAGAACGAAGTAACAGTGTCAGATCAAGGCATATGCATTAATCCTTCATCAGAGAACACGACTGTCCTGCTTTTCCAGCGCAATGGGTCTTGTAGCGTTTTGTCCCATTCACAACTCACAGTGCAATCCCATGCACATCTACCTAGACATTAAATTCAATGGTACTTACTCCCAAGAAGTGTGCATGGAGTTGCAGTCCTCATGTCCTCATACATAAGTTGCAAGCCATCTCTTTTTGCTTTCCTCATCTTTGAATTTGTGTTCTCTTCCCTCCCTCTCCACCTGCCCAGTTTAGTGGGGTTATCTCAGATCTGCACCTTGCACTGCCATGATAGGGGAACAATGGTTGCAAGAAAAGCAGGTATGTATGCCAGCAACCATCTGTAACTCACAGTCTTATTGTGTCGCTGCTATACGAGCCAGCAATTACAAATTCTTTCAAGTCTGTAACTTGTTTCACGTTAACGTGCTGTGCGTTTTTACTGTGCCCTTTCAAAGTTTATGGTCCTGTTTCCTTAGATGCTTGTTCCAGTTGCATCTTATATTTCATCAAATGTGGTAAAGAAACCAGGAGAATAAATCGATGCTCCATATGAGCCTCTTTCTGTAAACGGATGATGCCAAATGGCTATAGAATGGTTTTCCTTTTGAGCTCTGCTGAGCTGTTAGTCGGTTGATGAGGCCAAAATCTACAGGGAATCATTATGTCCATTTAAGGTATCCAAGCTTTTCTGCTTCAGTACCAAATGCCTAAGGGTGAGGATTTAAAATGGATGAAGTGGAGAAATTTGCACTTCCTTAAGAAAACATTGAGCATTTCCTTCCAAGTGTCAGAAATGAAAATAGAAAATACAAACTAATTCATCATGAAATTTTCATTTTATGGTTCCCTCTCTGGCCTCCCCCCCCCCCAACCTAACGAGTCATATTTTCTCTTTTCTTTTGTCAGCTTTATGGCTTATAACTGTGATGGATGATGTTCCCTTCTATATATCATGTAAAAGAATTCGGTCTCAAAGTCGACTTGTGTTCACAGCTTGCCGTCTGTCACCCCACCAAGCCTCTCTACAACACATGGAGGTAAGTATCATATAGGGACACAGGCATAGCAAAGGATGATATTTTATTGTTTGGAATTAACTGGACACTGGTGTAAAATGAGGAAACTGTCAGGCTTAAGAGTGAATGTGAATTAGTGATATATTGGGATCCATTAGTGAAAGCACATTCATTCCAAATGCTAAGCTTTGCCTGGTGGGTTTTTTTCTGGTCATCATTCAAACAGCCTTTTTCAAATGTAATTTCCTCTCCCCTCTCCTTAGACACTGCGTAAATTTCAAGTGAGCCATAGGAAAACTCACACTTCTGCTGAGCAACATGGAGTTGACATTCAACAGAGCAAGAATGCAGTGCCACTTGCCATTCTTGCAGATACCGAGGATGACTCTGTCCCTATTTGTCTGGCATCCAGACAGGATGTTTAGCCTGGGATTGTCACACTTTGCTCACTTGCTCTTTATAGAGGGCTCGTGCCATGTCAGAATCTATTTGTCATCCAGCTGTGTTTTCCCCCATGCTAAAATAGTCACATTTATTAATGAAGGAAAATAGACTTTGCAAACTGACTGGAGCAGCAGTGACTATGTTGTGCTGCCAATGTCTGTATTTAGGCTGTGAGAAAGGAGCTCTGAGTGGTCATTTCACACTGTGCTGGGCACGGAAATGTGCAGCCACTGATAATGCAGCAATGGAATGTCCTTTGGTCCATTGGTCTGGATGAGGGTAGATTGTTTCAAGTTGAACCATATAGCTCAGAAGTTCCCAGTCTGTCAGTGCAATCCTATACCCCCCTTAGCACCAGTGCTGCGCTCTTGCGCCGGCCGAACGCTGTCGTGAATGTGCCGTAAAGCGCATCTGTGTCGGCACTATGGCACTCAGCTGGCGCAAGGGTCAGCGCTCGGGTGCTGATGTGACCATCAACAGCGCCAGCCATGCGCCAGTCAAGCGCCGACATTGCTCAGTCGGCGCAGGACCTCCTCAAGGGCGTTCCAGAGGCATTCCGGGGCGTAACTGGGCGGCGCAGTGGGTGAAGATGGTGGTTATGACACGATTGTGACGCAGGACACCTGTAGGGCCATATCCTAACGCTGGTTCCCGGCCATGGTGGCCCCGATTCGGGCCGCTCCTGTGCACATTCCTCTGCACCTGCTATTTTGCCAGCACAGATCCGAGCAGGCCCATAGGGGTGACTGGGGCTTACACGGGTGCAAGGGGAAAACCTCCCCTTATCTTGGACGTTACTGCTGCTGCCTCCTAATGGGCCTGTGGATATGCTAGGCTGGCATAAGGTAGGATTGCGCTCAGAGAGTCATAAGAACATAAGAAGAGCCCTGTTGGATCAAGCCAAAGGCCCATCTAGTTCAGCTTCCTGTATCTCACAGTGACCCACCAGATGCCTCAGGGAGCACACAAGGCAACAAGATGCCTGCATCCTGTTGCCACTCCTTTGCACCTGGCATTCTGAGTCAGGATCCGCCAGTGGGTTGCAATTTTGGTTGGGTCGTGAAATTTGCAGGGCAGATTAGGTTATGTATGTGCATCAAGGGTTAAACTTGGGGGGAAGCACTGCTGCCCAGTCATTATTATGGCCATACCCCATGGCATTCATAAATTAGGTAGCCACCTTTAGAACTGCAGGGCCCCAAACCAGTGGTCATAATTTGATGACCATAGGCCATCTTGCCTTCCCCCCCTTTTTGCAATTGGACAACAATGCTTCAAAGGAGTACTATCCTATTAATAGTTTAATAGTACTCCTTTGAAGTATCACTGCCCAAGTTTAACAAAAAGAAAAAGCAAGATATTTCTCTCCTATCTCACTTCCCTTCCATATCTTTCCATGCTTTGAATGTTAAGAGGAGTTATTTTCCTTTGTTGGGCAATTCTCTTGTGCTTTTTTCCCTTCTTCTTATCACAACTATGCAGAATTGAGCCACATTATCCCACTTTGGCTCTTGGACTCTTGGTCCAGGGGTTTTATGATCAGATATGTAATGCACATAGCTAATCAAGCTGATTGCAATTTCATTCCAGTAATTAGCATCATCATTTTAGTAACACAATGTTACTCATGGAACTAGTGCATCTCAGTTACAGATTCCAGCAGATTTTTGTAATCACCATCAGAAACGTTTAGAAACAACATGCCTCACAATCACCATAGTAAAAAACAAAACAAAAAACCATTACATGTTAAACGTAAAAGTCACCCTTGACTTATTTGAAAGAAAACCATGACTGACTATAAAGTAATGCAATCTAATTTACTGCTTCTAGCTGAGCTTAGTGGAATAAAGTCCATATGTTCCTATAACTTGTAATATACACTGTATACCTTTGTTATGAAATTTATGTGGGGCATTTTATAGATTGTTACTACTGTGCTGGTAATGAATTTTCATTTTTATTTAGTAAGCCTGGCCTAAAAGAAAGCTTCCCCATTTGCTGACTCAGCCCACAGACCTCTGTTTTGTATATGTCAAACGATGTCCAAAAATTTATAAGGCAAGCTGTATTTAAGTACTGATTTAGCAATCATGAAATTGTCTGGCAGCATCCTTTGGAAACCAAGTCTGTAAATTTTATTAGTATTAAATGTTTCTAATGGGAGTTGACAAATAGTGGAATGGATTTGCTTTTTCTTTGTTCTTGGCAGAATGAAAGAGACTCCCCCACCCTGGTTACAAAATGAGAAATACATTAATAGTGAAACCCATTCATCTCCATTCTGAAGAAATATCATTTTAAGAGTTTTTACAACTGTTGGTGAAATTACAGTGCACTGCAGGGAAGTCGCAAACGTTTTATGAGCATAATAAAATTGTCATTGTAATATCATTATAGGATGCAGGGACAATATAGATATTTTTGAATTACCCATTGTCTGTATGCCAGGTTGGGGAAAAAAAAAGGCGGAATTATGGCTTGTAATAGAGACAGTTGTTGAAAGAAGTCAGAGAGCTGAAACCCAGAGAACCGAAAAAGCCCTGTACGAGCATTTGACTCAAAGTTAATGTTCCCATTTGTATCAGCAGCCATGAATTCAGCACAGTCAGCCTGCATTTTATCAGTGTAAATAATAGCCACAAGAGCTGCTAAGTGGCGATGCAATGGGTAAGGTGACGTTGCATCTGATAAATGATTAGCATCGTTTTGTTAAGATGTCTCCGGCTGGAATTATCAAGGGGCAGCGCAGTCCTGCCCCTGGCATAGCGTCACTAGTGCTGACGCAGGAGCACTGAGTAGCACCCCCACACTGGCGCTAGAGCTGTCAGGCCAACGCTAAGAGTAGCATTGGCCTGACAGCGCCGACGGTGAGCCTCTCCCACGTTGGCTGAAGCCGGCTGGCTGTGAGGGAGGCTCCATGCTGAGATGGCATGGGGATTGGTGGGGAGGAGGTTGGGGCGGGACGTGGGCGGGCTTGGGAGGCAGCTATAAGGTTGCATCCTAAGCCCGATTGGGAGGTCAAGCGGCTCCAATTCGGGCCGCTCGGTCTCTTTAGATCTGCGCCTGCTGTTTAGCAGGCACAGATCCGAGGAGCGCATAGTATAGGGGACGCTGGACCCTCCCCTACAGTTAGGCAGTGAATGTTCCCTTGCCGCAGGGAGGCTCCAGCCTCTCCCAAGCAGTGTTGGTTATGGCGCTGGCCCGTCAGCCTTGCCAGTCCGGCACTGCTTAGGATTGCGCCCTCAGTCTGGATAATCATCATAATTGCAGGAGAAATTCACTGTGGTCTGTATTAATTTGTGTAAGCATGGTCTGAAAAGATATTCAGATTATAATGCATTATAATTATAATTATAATAATTATCAGATTATAATTGCATGCATTTAACCTCTATTTGGGAGCAAACCCCTCCCCCCATTTTTGTGTTTAAAGGGGTATGTTTAAATAGCTCCTGTTAGATTTATTTGCAATTTATACAAATTTATTTGCAATATTTCTATTCCCGCCTTTCTCCACACTGAAGGAGACCCAAGGCGGTTCTAAGAAACAAACTCCAAGAAAATGTAATTGTGTTTGACTGTAGTCATCCCTTATCCTGATAAACTCGGGATACCACCCTTTAAACAGACAGAAGATCATGAGATCCATCAGCATGAGCCCAACGTTCAATTGGGCTGTTAGGCAGGGTACCAGTTGACCTGAATGAGAAATCTAATTCATTTCTGAGGGAATGGTGAATGCCAGGTATATTTTTGCCCATAGGAAAGAAATGGTTAATGGTGATTCTTTTGTATTTGGGGATGTCACACAACTGGTGGCCATTGAAAACATCATACAAGTCCAAAAAGCTAGAGCTACTGTACTAATATAACTTTTGAGTTTTCTAAAAAAAAATGCTTCTTGCATAGGTAATGACTCTAAAAAGGATTATATTAGGGTTAATATGTTACTTATTTTTTACTGATCTGGCTGGCACTCAAATAAAGTTTGATGTGTTCTTATTGATGTAACTCAAAACAAACGAGAAAATAAATTAGGAACAATTTTATTTATTTATTTATTTATTTATTTATTTATTTATTTATTTATTTATTTATTGTAAGAATTTTATTTATTAGTTGCCCACTCAAGAAAGTAATAAAACATTGAAACAGCTCATGCGTGTGCCCTTGATTGAGAGAGGGATAGCAGATTCTACGCCAGCCAAATACTTTCCTTTGATCCTCACCTCCCCCCCCCCTTTTTTGTACAGGAAACAAAAAAAAAACTCCTTCCTTTTGAGAACATACAAACTGTCCGATGAATCATCTTGCTGAAGAAAAATGCATTCAGAAAAACAGTGGACATACAAGGCACATAGGAGATCTGAGACGTGGGACGAGCTGTAAAATTTTCAGCTTGGTCACAAATCCTTGAATGAGTATCCAGACCAAGATTTTTGGATTAAGCCTCTGCCTCATTATCCTCTAAACCATCATGTGGCTTTTAGTGCTTGTTTCCTAAGGTTGTTCAGTTAATTGCTTCTAATCTAGTTAATTAATCTGCCAGATAAATATCATATTCTCTTTTAATGGATTTTTTCCCCCAACACTTTGCATCTGGGTACAGATTTCAGGCAATTGCATTTTCCTTCAAATAAAAGCTAGAGGTCTTTTCAGACTTTCTTCCCCCAGTGTTGCAGGGAAAAGATCATGCCCTCTCATCTGATATTTTTCTGCGGGAACAAATTAAATGTTTACCAAATTAAACTGGGACCCCCCTAGCACTGTGCTACAAAAACAAGCATGGTTATACCGAATTTAGTCACTGTTCACCAAACGTATAACACTAACTTTACGCAGCAATACTATTCTTTAGCTCTCATGGTTAAAAGCCCTGCCCCCAAATGCAGGGTTAGGGTTGGGGTTGGGTAACTTATATTGTGAGCATTTACTATTTGGGGGAGACAAAACCATTTTTTAACTGTCAAATAATCACTTTAGGATTATTATGTGGTCTAAAATTTGGTGAGCATTTACTATTTTTGGGAAGCAAAAGTATTTTTTTCTATGCCTTTTTCCATAAAATTTGGTGATCAGTAAACATGAGCCTTTTTCTGCAAGGGACTAAGCGAGAGGGTTCCTCTGCTCAATTTGGAACTGACTGATCAGAAGTGTTCCCTAGTAGAGCCAGGCCTTCTAAGAAACAGCATCATTGACAGCACTATCCTATGCATATGTATTCAGATGTAAGTTCCACTGCATGCACTGAGGCTTACTCCCAGGTAAGTGCATGCAGGATTGCAACATGAATGGGCAACTAACAGGGGGCATTGCTCAAGGGCGTGCTGGGTTGTATGTGGTTAGTGAGTACATACTGTCTTATTCTGTGTTTATGGACCACGTGGAGGGTGTTTTCTGCAGTGGGCTCATCGCAGATGTCAACTCAACAATTCGTACATTGTTATGATGCAAACAGACAAGAATAACAACCCTCTTAACAGCTTGAATGTCAGTTTCCTCATCCCCAAGTAAGAGACTATTTAAAAGGGACACATTTCTAATACTTGTCTCATTCAATTCCCTTTATTTAAAGCACTTATATTTCAGCTCTCTGCTGGATAGGTTTCACGGTGATGTAGGCTTCCAAATTAAAACTATATTGGACAAAGTAGATACTATTAAGTGATCATTTAAAACAGGCAAAAACCCAGACGGAGAATTCTGTGACAAATATATAGCAGGCACTGGAAATCACAGAACAAACTGTGTTATCACTTAAGCAAAGGCAAATGAGAATAAAGTGGTGTTCATCCATTACCAGACGGAACAAAGAGTAGTCATCACACAGGTATCTCTGGAGATGGTATTTCGTAATATAAGTGGCCCAAATGATGGTTAATTGCTAAAAAAAATTAACTTTGTCCTCTGTGGTGTGTGTGTGTGCATACATGCGCCAAGGTATCATGGATACATGGCAAGATTTTTTAAAATGACAGATGAAGAAATGATACTTCGCTGGATGGATTATTTTGAAATGCCTTTCCATCAAAATGAAATGCAAACAGCCCCCCCCCCAACCCTTCTTCCTCAACAATAACAATGGTTCTATTGGTCTTCTGTTTGCACACCCAAATTTCATTCATTGTCAATGAGGCATTGCCCCATATGAACGAATTGTTTTATTTGTGCTCCCAGTTACTTGGATTAGTCTGTTTTCTTGGCAATCGCAGTACAGTACATTTCACAGAGCAGGGTCATCAGCCTTAAATAATACTGCTTATTTACAGTGGTTGAGTGCCCCCTCCCAATTCCCCAGTTTTGCTTCCTCTTCCCTTTTCCCCTACCGTTATTTTGTGGAATGATAATAATACACACTGCAACTTTGCTGGATACAAAGGACAGAAGAAGAAGAAAAAAACCATCACAAAGCTTGTAAGAGGATCTTTCTTTGCTCACACCTGTTTTAAGATTTGTTATGGTTAAAAAAGAAAGCTGTAGGGATTCACTCTGTTTCTTCCTTGTAGACCCCAGTGGAATATACCATTAAACTGCAGGGAAGAGAGAAAGCCGTCAGTGCACTTAAATATACTTATGTCAAATCCATCCCATTCTTCCTGGCTTCTTTCCTCAATCTAGCCACCATTCCCAAGGGCTGGAGAACATTATAACCCATTGACTTTATATGAATGGGCACAAACAGACTTTTTCACCATTTCAGTATGTCTACATTTGCAGGCATATCCTGTAGGCCAACTGAAACAGCCTTAATTTCAATTTACTGTCTCCCACTGGGGCATGCCATTCTCCCGAATGTGGAAAAAAGAAACCCTCTATAGCTACCCCCTCCTTCCCTCTCAGGTTAAAGTTGTGATCAGGAAGTAACATTTTGCTCAAGATTAATGGACTGTAGTTTTGATGCTTATAACAGGGGCACATGATATTTATTAAACAAGCAATGAACACATTGCTCCCAAAAACCTGCATTTGAAAGGTGTTCTGAAAGATTGGATACAACCCATCAGATTAGAAACGTAACTAAACAAAACTATGTTTTTTTCCAAGGTTTTCCCCTGACTTTCTTTCCATCAGTGCCTAATCTTACAATAATTAGCATTTAAAAAAAATTAAAAATCACAGGACATCAGCCGTATTTTGATAAATAACCATTTTGAAATGTTAGATCTATCCTCTATCTTGTTAGATTGCATCCTAAAACAAGACACATAAAAGCATGTAAGGTGTCACAAGAGTGAAGTTGGTCTTTGAGCAAGACAGCATAGGTTTTGGGTAAGGCCTTGTGGTTCAAAGATCCCTCAGAAGTTAGCTGGAGATAAAAAGAGAGATGCATGATATTGATTAGAATTAGCCGTGTCTCAGCCATCAACATTTAATACAGGCATGCCCCAGTATCTGTAGGGGTTCTGTTTAGGTCCCCCCTCCCCCGGTGATACGTGATACTGTGGATGCCTTTTTAAAGATAGTGGAACATCAGTGGTTTTGCTGCAACAAGGTAAAAAAAAGAGAATTGTTGAATGTTCCCCTATCTTTTTAATTTATGGGACCTGGTGGCGCTGTGGGTTAAACCGCTGAGCTGCTGAACTTGCTGACCGGAAGGTTGGCAGTTTGAGACCATGTTACGTGAGCTCCCATCGCTTGTCCCAGCTCCTGCCAACCTAGCTGTTTGAAAGCACATAAAAAATGCGAGTAGATAAATAGGTGCCATTTTGGTGGGAAGGTAACGGCGTTCCATGCTCCTTGGCGGATAGTCATGCTAGCCACATGACCACGGAAACTTGTCCTCAGACATCTCCAGCTTAGAAACTGAGATGAGTACCACCCCCTAGAGTTGGTCATGACTAGACCATTTTGGTTGCGGGGAAACCTTTACCTTTAAAAATAATAATAATAGGTGCCCCAGTATCCATGGTATCGCTGGATAACTGAAACCGGTGGATACCAAATCAGTGGATACTGGGGCACATCTCTATTAGCTCCACATTACACCCTGCACAATTTGTACCCCTAGATTATGTCCTTTCCCTTATCTCTCTAAATTCAATTGGTTCAGAACCCAGTGGCCAAGTTATTCTCCGGTGGCATCAGCAATCAGCACTAGCCAGGTTTAGTGGCATGCTGTGTGGGGGTGGAAAGTGAAGCAGCAACACCCAGCTGGGGTTCTTCAAAAAAAACACCACCACCGCTGCCAAACTTGTGAGTATACAAGCACCACATCCCACACGCTCTGGATGCTCACAAATTTGGCAGCAGCACTTTTTGAAGAACCTCTCACTACTTCACCCTCTGCCCCCACACTGCATGCCATTGGCCAGGTCACACCCACTGAAAGGGTCTACAAAACCTTGCCACCCCCTGAATCCTCAGTGGAGATGGTATTGCACAATGACCCATCAGGAATATGCAGAAGGCACCATGGAAAGCCCAGTGGAGGATCTTTGCCGAGGCTTCCAGAATCTGGAGCCAGCATTGATCTGGCACAAGGCCCAGTCACTCTAGTTGTGTTCCACTTAATGCTTGTTACAAATTTGCTTTCAGCCCAACTCCAAGTGCTAGTCATAACCATAAAGTCTTAATTGGTGCAGCATTGTGATATCTTACAGACTCTTCTTGCCCAAAGTTGGTCATTTCCTTCAAAAATAGAAGCCCTACCATTGGTGCTTCAGCCATCTGGAATATGGTGGATGGAAAGCCTTCCTGGATTGCATTACCTGGGTTGTGGGGGGGAGGTCTACCTCCCCAAAAATGTGGTGGGGGGGTCTGCCTCCCCCAAAACTAAGTCAATTGGCACTTACTTACAGTAAGATTTGCATATTGCAATACTCTGTGCTTGAGCCTGCTTGTTAGCATTAATACCTCACCCTTTCATGGAGCAAATGAAGTCCAGGGAGCATGTCTGCCTAAGGTTTCACGCAAGCCATTTTCTAATGCACATATCTGGGAGGCAGTACAACCAGGAAATGGCATTTGAAGCGTTTTATAAATAGATGTTGGAAGTGGCTGTGAAAATAAAGGATTCCAAAGCTATGAGTGGGCATTTGACTGACGGCATGATCTAAGAAAGGGAAATAATTTGCAGGAAATCATATGAAGGCAGAGAGACAAGTTCAATCGTTTTCACTATGCATAGGAGAGAGGTTCCTCTTTCTCTAACAAGCCTCTACGCCAGTGGTTCTCAAACCGTTTAGCACCAGGACCCACTTTTTAGGATGACAATCTATCTGGGACCCACCAGAAGTGATTGTCACGGCCAGAAGTGCTGTCATTGTGATACCAGAGCTTCATGCTTTCTTGATAATTCAGCAATAACTTGGGTTTTTTTCTCAGTCATTTTCCAATAGCAAAGTGAATCAGAAAGGAAGAAGTCTATTTGCAACCTTGCCACAAGCAAAACAACCACACAACCCTCCCCCTTTCCAGCATCCCATCTTTCCATATTTTCAAAATGGCTGCCTTAAGTTTTTCGCGACCCATCTGAAATTGGCTCATGACCCACTTGTGGGCCCCGACCCATAGTTTGGGAACCACAGCTCTACACCTCTATATGCCTACATCGTTTCAAGTTTTAAAGCCTTCTGAATTTGTCTATGCCAGGGATGTCAAACCTAAGGCCAAATAGGCTCCTTATCTGGCCCACATGATAATTGGGCTCTCCTGGCAGTGCCCTTTCAGCAGCGCTGCTTCTGCTGCCTTCCTAGGAGGAAGAGACAGAAGGAGGCCTCAATAGACATGATGGGGGAAGTGGTCCCCCTCTTCTTTTTCCAATCCAAGGAGTGGAAGATGAAGAAAGAAAGAACAGTGGAGGCAAGTAGGTGAACAGAGATGGGTGCCCCCCCCCCCCACCAATCTGCTGCCTGAGGAAACAGCTTCAGTTGGCCTCATGTATGGATCACCTGTGTTCAGATCACATCACCCAAACTGGCCTTGACTCCAACAGAACCAGTTTTAGGCTGCAATCCTAATCAGACTTACCTGGGAGTAAGTCCCATTGAACTAAGTGGGTCTTCCTTCTGAGTAGGCATGCATAAGCTTGCACAGTTATTTAGGTTTAACTTTCTCAGGATTGTTGTATCTCATTGACATCCTCAGCAATGAGTTGCAGGTTGGTGAATCTGAAGAGCAGGTCGGTGTAGAGGTAGAGCAACAGCCTTAGGTATAATGGCACTACAGCAAGAAGGGCAGTCTTTTCACAAAGTTCCTTCCCATCTGCTGTTTCACATGCAGACTCTCTTTGTTGCATGGTGATCTATTGGCCCAATCATGTGCTTCTAAGAGAATAGGAGCAGACCCGACGTGACATGCCAGATCTGGAAGTTCAGCTAGAGCAGAAGGAGCTATAGCCACTTAACTATTGCTCATGCCAGGTGTTTGGCTAATTAGCAGATGGTCTCTTTTGCAGATTGTGAGACAAAAGCTGTTGACCCTCAGTTAGGAGGCAGACAGGAAAGGTGTAGATGAGTAAGGAGTAATTACTGGGCTTTTTGTCTGACAAGCAAGTTCCTGTATACTCAGTCAGAGCAGGTGATTTTGAAACCCGATAGTGCAACAGCTGCAGGCAGGGCAACACATTTACAGATTGTGGCCAGTCCAGGACGTTCTACCCACTCTTGTGTTGACAGCTCTCTGCAGTTTGCTGCATAGGAAGAAAGCACAATGTGGATTATATGAGCTGGTTGTACTGGGAATCAAGGCAATATCATTCTTTCCCAGCGGCTCTGCTCTTTGTGTGATGGTATGAGTTTTCAACCTGGATCCCCACCTTGGATGTTTATTTGAGTTCTCTAGACAAGGGTCTTTAAAGTGGTGACTTGGTCCCAAGTCCAGAAGGCTGGGCATAATGGTAAAATCTGAGGGTTACTTTAACGACAAATTATTTGATGCCCAGAGAGGTGGTCACATCTGGCAATAGATTGGCCAAGGCCACCTGCCTCTACCACTTCCTAGACTTGGTAGGGAATGGAGCAGAAGAGGAAAGATGGAGGGGAGGAGAGTCATGGGCTAGAGCAGTGATGGCAAACCTATGACACGCATGCAGTGGTGTCATTCAAATGATTTAGGAACAGGAACTCACTTTTGATTGGCACTTGTCGGGAACCCGGAACCAGCCACGGAGCCCGTTAGGATCCAGAACGCCCATTCTGGTCCGTTCCCCCTGAATGACATCACTGCCTTCACCCCCCTAGGAATCCGGAGTTGCTCCCTTTAACCCTCTGAGTGCTGGCCAACCAAGAAGAAAAGCTCTTTGCAGAGGAATTGGGAGGGGGGAGGGGGGAGAGTGAAGTGGGCGGAGTCAGCCCTAATTTTAACTAGTGGAACTGAGTTCCCCCGCGTTCCCCCTGCATGACATCACTGCACACGTGTCAAAGGTGACATGCCACAATGTTTGGGATCACACCGGTGTTCACCAACGCCTGACAAAAACTGAATTTGTTTTACTCATTTTTCATTCTTGTAATTATTTGGTGTTGTTTATATACCACAAAGCACTACACATGATTGGACTGTAGTTTTAGTTTAAATAAATGAATGTAAAGAATTGTGTCAACAGTGTGTCTGTCCATTAGGCCAGATTGTAACTCCCAACCCCAGGCTGTGCAGGCCCAATCTGGGCTGGTTGGATTTGTGCCAGCAGTTTCGCTGGCACAGATCCGCACATCTCCATAAGGATGGCTGGGGCTTCCCCGGAGGTAAGGGGAAAATAAGATTGGGCTACAAAGTTCCAGCTGCTGTAGATGGGTAAGAGATTGTTCATTTGCTCCTCTGAAGTGGGAAGATCACTTGGAATCTTGGGGGGGGGAGGTGTTCGCTGGTCCATTTATGCACCAATGATTTATTTTTATTCACAATCACTTTACTATTACTTTTATTTCCTCTTGTTATTTTTGGACTGCAAGCTGCCCTGGCAAGAAAGTTTGGAGAAAAATATTTTACAGTGAACAACTCAATCAAGCACTGACTGGCTTTAGCTGTCCAGACGTCTTTCCTGTTCTTACCTGGAGATAGTTAGGGATTTCTCCTGGGACCTTTGGTCTACAAAACATACATTCTGCCTCTGACCTATCGTCCCATCCTGAAATAAAGTCTGAATCTTTGTATCTATGCCCTGGTGTTCTTGGAAATAAGAAACACTTCCCTTCCCTTCCAGTTGCCAAGCTTCAGGAGGAGTGCAGTTGTGCTAACTTTGTTAAGAAACACAGTCACGGTGATTTCCATAGCTGCTGGTAAAAAGGTTACACAAAGCTCCTCAGAATTTGGAGTAGAGGTTCCACACTATTAATCCTGATATATTTCTCTAGCCATGGGAAATGTAGTTTGTGTCTGTATCAGGATGGAGCAAGTTAAAGGTAAACGTGGCCATGCATATACAATATGCAACTTGCATTGGGACATATGGAAAGGTAAATTATGGGGGGCTTCCCTTATAGACATGTGGTCTTAGTGGCTAAAGCTATGTGTGGCGTTCTTGGATTTTCAGTAACCACTGGTTCAGTTCCCAATGGGGTTCACGTCTGTCCTGTATCTTTCCAAGGCAGATAAATTAGGCTTTATTGAGTCACACCATGTGTGTTGGCCTTTCAGGGGAAGCCTGAGAAGTTGAGGTTTTGCCTCCTCCACATGGACATTAAAGATCCCAGGACACTGCTTGTAAGAGTTCAGCTGGTTCTGAGCCAACATTTCTCTCATTCATCCAGGTACCATTCAGTGAGCCTGGAAAGTCTGCATTTCAATGAGGTTGCATGGGATATTATCTCTGGAAGCGCTTGGAGGTTTACAAAGCCAGTAAATCCTGCCAGCCATACAGCAAACGAGATCAGGAAGGGCCAAGCTGGCTATCAAGGAAACAACATGAAACCCATGGGAACTGACACCTTTATCAGAGGGCATTGCAAAGTGGCAGTGGTGGCATGCCAACCGCTAAGTCTGCTGGTGTTCCAGCTGTGGCTGTACATGTGTCGATTGGACCTGAACACAGTGCCTTAGTGACTGCAAGCCTTGAGTACTATAACATGCTATATGTGGGGCTGCTCTTGGAGACAGTTCAGAACTGCATTAAGTGCAGAATGCTGCCGCACTACTGGATATAGGAGCTACATGGTTTGACTCTGTTGGACTGCTGCTCCAGCGACTACATTGGCTGTGTATTCAACCTGAATTCAAGATGTTAGTACTGAAAAACCATGATTTGGGTTTAGGTTATCTGAAGGACCACCTTCTCCCATGCGTCCTGGCCCAGCCCTCTTAGATCATCTGGGGGGGCTGTCCTTCAAGTGCCGCCTCTGTCTCGTTCGAGGGATGGTGGCACAGGGTGAGCCTCCTCTCTATGAAATTCCTTTGGGGGAGTTAATTACTGCCTCCTTCCTCATAATGGGTGATGAGTTTGTATCTGCCTCTGAGCTTCAGGACTATAGTTTGCTTGCTTCTTTCTGGATCAAATATTTGTTCCTCCACCCCATGGTTCTACTACAGTGTGTGTGTGTGTGTGTGTGCGTGTGTGTGCGTGTGCGCACGCGCGTGTGCGCGCATGTGTGCGTGTGTGTGTGAATGATTTTACTTGTTATACATCGTACATTTTGTTTTGGAACTTTGTAAGTCACCTTGGGCATTTGCTTTGGCACCAGAAAAGTGGGATATAAATTGTAAATAAATAAAACCATGTCCAGGCACATGGTTGCTGATTGGCCAGCAGCATTGATTGGCCAGTAATGCCACCTATGACATCAGCAAGATGACCCATTGCCACTGGCTGCTGTCTCCCTGGGGGAAGAGAACAAATGCTTCCTTCCCACGAGGAACCCTCCAGTGGTAACCAAGAAGGGCCAGGATCCAACGATCGCACTACTGGAGTCCTGGGTGCTGCCGGGTTCAGGATTGGGCTGCCTGGGGCCCAATCTGGCTCAAAGGAAAGGGTTAAACACTTTTAAAAAATCCTGAAGGATGATGATGCATTTAATGTCATGTCTGGTTTGACCTTGTAACAGTACACCTCAGGCTCAGGAAAACCTAGCTATAAAACAGAATAGTTTTCATAAAACAGGTATTCATTGATCCTTATTGCATTTCAATGGACCCTGCTAAGCAAATGACCTTCTTTTCTGGCTCTCTCTCATAAAATGTTATCATCATTTACTTTAAACCTGACTTTATCGTCTTCATGGCCTATTCCCATCCTGTCCATCGCTGATAGTGCTACTTAACACTTAAGCAACACATTATACATTTCCCTCTCCACAGGCTTTTAAATCTTGGTTACGGTACATTCTCATATCTGTAGGAAGCTGCGGGAAAAACACACACCACTAACTGTATTTGAATTGAACATTCTTTGAGCACAATCTTATTCATGTCTACTTAGAAGGAAGTAATATTGTGTCAATAGGGGCTTACTGACAGGAAAGTGTGTATAGCATTGCAGTCTTTGGGCCCAACACGGCCTAACCTTCCAGTGCCAATGTAGTCGCAATGCATCCCCAACGTAAGGAGAACAAACAATTTGCCATATGTCATCAGAACAGGATGTCAAACTACATCCTATTGAGTTTCCCCAGGTCTACAAAATAAATCTATTGGCATCTAAGAATAGCTGTGCCAAAAGAGAAAGTAGAATGTTCTGAGTTTAGCACTCATACTCCACCTAGATACTTATTAGCCACTAGGGTTAGGTTCCTGGAAATCCTTGTGGATAGCGAATTCACAGATAGTGAACCATTGACCTTATGGGATCAATGGGATTAGGTGCAAGGTGTACCTTATCTGCCATCAGAAGAATCCAGGAAAGACCCTCAGGAAGTGAGCAGAGTGCAGCAGGAAGTGCCAAAAAATCTCTGAAGGCTGCAGAGGCCTTCCAGAGGCTACAGGGCAGTGATGTCATGCACCCACTATGCACCACTACATGCGTACTGGTTCCTAGAAGTTGAGCTGGCCCCGCCCACTCAAAGCTGGCCCCGTCGGCTGGTTGGCTTAGCAGCTGCGCATGCATACTGCATGCCCGCAGCCGTTGTCTGCACATTCTGTGAGGAGGCAGGCAGGCAGGCAGCATGGTGGCGGCGGCATCATGACATCACTTCCGGCTATGACCTCACTTCCTGCCACGACATCACTTCTGGCTTATGATGTCACTTCCGGTGGGCAGACCCCGACAAGCGCCAATCAAAAGTGAATACCTGTTCCTAAATCCTTTGGATGACACCACTGCTGCAGGGATCTTCAAAATGGCACCTGCGACCAGCATGGACCCCTTAATCATGACTGGCGGAGGCTTATTGAGCTTTGCTGAGCTGTTGGTGTTGGTGCGCCATCAGTGGGGCATTGCCAGGACAAGCTTAGGGTGTGACGGATGCTGCACTTATGTCTGCACAATACAGGTGCAGGATCCAAATAGGATTGGGCCGCAAGAAATATGTCATTTCAGCCACTCTGATCTCTTTCGTTATAAGACTCAATTCTAATTTGAGCCTAGTAAATGGCAAGTGGAAATGGCATTTTCTGTAGAATTGTTTTAATTGCTCAGCAGGGATAAAAGCAGATTGCATGTGTTCCCCAATGTCTGAAAAATAATGACTGTGCATGAAGTATTTTGATGCCCGTTCATGCTGCTTGTCTAGTCCTGTCAAATTTCACCATTGGTTTTCCCTGAGATATAATGAACTCAATCTTTAAGCAAACATATTTTAGAAGCTCGGTTAGAGTGTAATATAAGCAGTTTGACTCTCTTTAAGAGTACAAAAATGCAACGAATGTTGATGAATTTACCTCCATTCAAATGGAACCCAAGAATTCAACTTAAACTTTCATTTGGGTCAGAGGAAATATCATGCTGTTTGACCTTTACTGTTTCTTGCTAGAGCTGGCTGCAAGAGAGGAGGAGCCACCACAAATAGCAAAGCCAGATTTTTTAAAGTATAAAAGAAAGAAAAAAAACACCCACCCGAGAACAAAGGAAACAGCTGTTATAACTGCAAGAAGCTGCACTTGCCCTCTGAGAAAGTGAATGAAACCAATTACCTGCAGGAGTCTTCAGGTTGTAAACTGGTGTAATGTGCTCTTGGAACACATGTTCCTTCCAAACCACAAGATGATTCTGTTTCAATGACAGGCTTCCTGAGAAGAATCTGGTTTTCTCAGGGGCGTTCTCAAGGACCCTTTCAAATCTGCTTCCGGTCTATTGCTTACCCCATGCAAGTGGGCCAAATCCTGCACTCACGTCTCCTGCATCAAGCTGGAAGCAAGCACATTCTGTTGCATTATTGCCTGTGTCAATTTCTTGGGGGCCCTGGAAGAAAAGGCCTACACACGGTCCCCTGTGGTTCTGCTACTCAACACCTGATGATGCGTTTTGTACTACAACAACCACTCCTATTGAAGCTTCAGGGGTCAGCATGGCTGAGTAGGTTCTCTAATGATGCCCAATTGGCCAGTGCCCAAGCTGGCCAACCCTGATGCCAGCCCTGCTCATAGCCCTATTATTCACTGTGAAGCCACACAACTATTGTTACAACTAATCTAGCATCTTATTGCCACCGCATCGCGGTGCAGATTCAAATGGAACCTCAACAGACTAACTTTTCAGGGTTAACTATTTAAGTCCCATTTCTTTTGTTTTCTTGTACGCATGACATGTACATGTAGGGACATGGTGGCGCTGCGGGTTAAACCGCTGCTGCTGGGCTTTCTGACCGGAAGGGTGGGAGTTCGAGACCACGCAATGGAGTGAGCTCCCGTTGCTTGTCCCAGCTCCTGCCAACCTAGCAGTTCGAAAGCATGTAAAAATGCTAGTAGATAAATAGGTATCACTTTGGTGGAAAGGTAATCGCGTTCCGTGCACCTTGGCATATAGTCATGCCAGCCACATGACCACAGAAGCTTGTCCTTGGACAAACACTGGCTCTACAGACTTAGAAATGGAGATGAGCACTGCCCCCTACAGTCAGTCACAACTAGACCATTCAGTTGTGGGGAAACCTTTACCTTTTTTACACATGACTAACCACAGTCTTTAGGACAGACAGGATCAATTTACTAATGATTCTGCCTACCCTCTTCTTGCCTACCCAAACCCAACCTCAGTGCAAATGTCTTGAACTACTTCTGGAAGATGCAGGCTCAGGCAAGTTTCAGGCAAGTTGGCAAGTTTCTGCGGGATAGAATTTCCAAGTTCAGGATCGAAAGTGGAGAACATCTTTTTGTACACCTTTGCAATCTTTATTGGATGCAAGGTCACAAGGGAACATAGAAATGAAGATAGAGATAGATAGGGATGATATGGAAGCTGGACTCAAATAATTTGTTTGTGAAAGTTGTATTATATGTGTTCTTAAAGAATATGGGCAGATGCAAGAGGGCTGAAGTACTTATTTATTTTATTTTATTTTTATTACAACTAAAACAGAATCACATCTATATAAAGAAAAACAAATGAAAACTAAATTTGGAATATGTAAAGCAAGCACGGAGTAATACATCTAAATTCCTTACATCCTCTACAAAATATTGATAATTACTCAAATTAAAGATTGTGTCTCTTAGCCAGCCTCTTATTCTTTTCTGTAATACTTCTTTTAATCTCCTTATCATTTAATTTAATCCCCAGCAAAATATTTTATGTCCAAATCATCCACAATTGGTTACACCAATATTTTCTTTCTCACGAAGGAAGACAGTGAGTGGTTTCCAGTTATTCATGAATGACTTTACTGACTTCTCTTTAAGTAAAGTCATAAGTTTATCCATTTCCATTCTGGTATATTTATCCACCAATCTTCAATTGAAGGTACCTCTGGAACTTATCAGTGTTGTGTATACAGTATCCTTGCCGCAGTTGTCATGCATAAAAATATAATTTCAAAATGAGGGCTCAAGTAATTTCTAAACTAAGAACTCTAAGCCTGGAAGCTTTCAGAGTTGATCCATAATCTAGTGTAAAAAACAACTTACAAGTTAGATAAACTTAGATATAAGTTTATTTATAAAATTAGATATCTAAGTTTAGATATAAACTTAGATATAATGGGCTCCTAAGTTTTAGGTGCAAAGAGGCATCTTTTAAAGTGGTGTCCTCCTATATTTAGCATGGGGAGAACAGCCCCTCTTCACCCCAGCATGGCGAAATTACCAGTACTGGTATCTGTTCTGCACGTGTTTTTTAGACTGTGAGCCTTTTGGGGACAGACAACCATTTATTGATGTATTTTGCTATGTAAACAAATTTTTGTTGAAAAGTGGTGTGGTGTTAATGATGATGATGATGATGATGATGATGATGATGATGATAAATTTATTGACCTGATGTCACAAGCAGTTTTCAAACATTATTTTAAACCTACATTTTCTAAGATGCATAGTTCTTTCCTTCATTTCAGTCCCTTCCTGGGCCTGATCTGCCTGCACGGATTAATGCAGAGTTCTGCCAGCAATGTTCATTGATTAAACATATTAACAGAAATCGACATGCAACATGACCTTTGATGTTCAAATGGTGCCCTATCCAGGTTGATTCCCCAGCGGATTTCTCTATAGCCCCTAGTTTCGCACTTTCTTTTTATAAACAGTGAAAATAAATGTCCCAGTCAAATTTGAACTTTGTCTCTTGTTCTCCCTTCCAACAAAACAAAACAAAAACCCTCTTGTTTGCCCATAAGTGATTGACAGTCCTTCTCTCTCTCTCTCTCTCTCTCTCTCTCTCTCTCTCTCTCTCTCTCTCGGTAACCTGCAGATAGCCACCTGAGATAGTTTGGGACAGGAAGTCATTTCCGCATCGCATGATTATGCAGGTGGTGTGTGCTGAACACTGCTGATTGCTTTTGCTCTCCTCTGTGCAGCCAACGATTTTCAGTCCCCCACATGACATCTGCATAGTTGAGATGTCATCACTCAGCCAGATGTTGAAGTCACAGCCATCTAAATCCAATCAACTCTTTGGAAATGATTCTGCACTGGAAGGGTCATAACTCACGATGGGCGGGATTATTATGACTAAATTGTGCATGTTCTATTAATAGCGCCCCCCCCCTTATTAATGCTGCAGGTGTTGGTGGGAAGTGTCCTTTGAAGCATTACCTAATCACCCTCTTTGCAAATCCCTATAATCCAGCCCTCATAAAACGTACATGGATTATTGATTGAGAGGCCCTTGGGGATCCCTAAAATCAGGTTCAGCACAAATGCCTGCACAGCGCAGGAGGTGCACCGCAGATTCGCTCCCTGGAATGTCTGCCAGGTGTTTGCCGTTTTGTCTCCAAAGGAAAGGATAGCCAAAGGGAGGGGGTGGGAGATAAATCCTCTGCAGGAGGACCAGACTGCAGCAGACAAGGAACTTGGGCCTTCGCTCAAGACACAGAATGCTGAAAGGTTATAGGGCTGGCTGCTTTCTCTCTATGGGATCATTTCGTGCACAGTCATAAAACAAAAGAGCAGGAAGATGGATAGATAGATATCCCTCTCCAGATCGCACCGCGTGACATGCAGTTATGCCTCTGGCACATTTATGAGGAGCAAGGCTTCACAGGGAAGCCATCAAGAAGAGCAAATGCTCAAGGAAGAATGAATGCTGGGGCAGTGGGGGAAGGAAGATGCTAAACTGCAAAATCATAAAGCTCTATAACATTCGCCCACGGCATACAAAGGAAACAATGAAGCAGAGCCTGCGTTTGAATATAGTTGTTTTATGCCAATAACAAGAGGATGGGTGGCTGACGGGTCTCAAATAGTGGACGTGTCTAATGTTTTTAGAGGTAAAGGGATCCGGCTACTGCAATGGCCAAACAGGAAGGGGAGGGAGCAACACGTATAAAATCCAGTGGTGGGATGGGTACTCTCCTGAATAGCAGCATGTAACAGTGAAACAGAGACCACTGAAATTCTGCTGATTTATGGCAGTGCTTTTATTCAAGCTTTTTAATATTGCAACCCACTTCATTGGCCATGGGAGTCGCATTGCACCCCAGAGGGCCCTGTGGCTTCTGGATCTTGCCCCAGAATAAAAGGCTGCAAGGCATTCTGGGGCCTGACCCGTCCAACAAAGGGGGTCACGTGCTGCTTCCAAGTAGCACTGACCCTGCAACCCCCCAAAAACTGGATCACAGTTTAAGAACTGTTGCTTTGTGGTATGGTTTATGGTATGGTTTATGGTATGGTATGGTGCTAACCTTCTGCCTCTGAACCTGAACTGGGTTGGAGGAAAAAACCCTACTAATTCCCTTATCTCTGGAAAGAAATGTTGCTTCTGACCATGCTAGAAAAGTCCAATTACTCCCTCACACTTCTTAAGGGTGGGGGTTTGCCTGGATACGTGGGTGGGGCTGGTAGGAAGGAAGGGTCACTTTTCAAGCAGTTTTTTTTTTCTTGAAAAGAATCTAAAATAAAGGAGGGAGGTAATTAACATTCTTTAGGAAAGGTCAGAAAAAAACAAATTTATGATAAGGTGAGAATGCTTTCACACTTCTGCTTTCCCGTGAACATGGAAAAAAGATCTTAATTCTGGGGTGGTATATTGAGATGATCAAGGTGTGGGTCTTTGAAGCTGAAACAGTGCTATCTAAAAGGATATGCTAAGTATTATGCAGAGCCGTAACAGGCTCAAATCGCAACAGGCTCGGGGGGGGGGGGCGGCAGAGCAACGTCACCGTGCCCCTAGTGCAATCACCCTGTCCCATGCACCACCCAGCCACACACACCACCCAGCCACCCAGCCCCAGTGCCATTTAGCAGTGTACCAGATTCAAGGGAGGGTGGGCAGGCAAAAAAAAGTGCACCGCTTTTTCCCCGTCTGCTGCTCCCTACTGCATACGGCGCCTGCTATGCCTATCTCCCCTCGCGGCACCCTCCATATGCCTCTAGTTTTATGAATTCTCTTCTTCGTGCTAAGGACAGGTCTGATGGCTTGGCTTCTATTTGTCTTCAAAAGTACCTCAGCACACATTAAAGGTAAAGGTTTCCCCATGACCGAATGGTCTAGTTGTGACCGACTGTAGGGGGCGGTGCTCATCTCCGTTTCTAAGCCAAAGAGCCGGCATTTGTTCGAGGACAAGCTTTCGTGGTCATGTGACTGGCATGACTATATGCCAAGGCGCATGGAACTCTGTGACCTTCCTACTGAAATGTTCCTTATTTATCTACTGGCATTTTTAGGTGCTTTTGAACTGCTAGGTTGGCAGGAGCTGGGACACCCGACAGGAGCTCACTCCGTCGCATGGTCTCAAACTGCCAACCTTCCGGTCGGCAAGCTCAACAGCAGCGGGTTAACCTGCAGCGCCACCACATCCCACATGTGTCTCGGCACACATAACTCAGGGCATATTTCACCAATTGTGACTTTATTGATCAGATGGACTGCCCCATTAGGCAATTAAAGTCTAGCAAGGTGGGTAGACCTAGGGAGATGAACCTCAGCAGGGCCTGGAGCAGGGCTGACCCAAGACCACCTGATGCCTGAGGTGGCATGCCAAATGCTGCCCCACTGCCAGATGATGTGCTGGCCTCTAGTCCTTCCACAATCCAGTGCTCTAGCTTAGCACTCTCTTCCCTTCCGCATGTCCTCTCTGACCCTTTCTTCTTTTTCCGATCCAGGGAGCAGGAGAAGGTCCTGTGGAGGCATGCAAGTGGAGAGAGACCGGAGCCCCCCCCCCCCCCCGCATCAGCTGCCTGAGATGACCACTTCTGTTGATCTCGTGGACAGGATTGCCCTGGCCTGGAGAGACAAGGGAAGAAATGCCTCAAGGAATTCAGTGCTGTTGTGGGAGAAAGGAGGACAAGAATCAGACGAGGGAGCTGGTTCCAGCCTGGAGCCCAGCTACCTGCACTGCTTTGAAGACTCAAAAGGAAAAAACGTACCTCCCCAAGACAATCCTGGTCTGGTATACCCAAGTGTATCCTGGTCTGGTATACCCAAGGCTAGGAACGCAGTCGCTTTGTATTAGTAACAAGATGTGAAACTGGGGCAAAGACTTTACAACACCATCATCAAATGTTGATGGGGTGCTTCCCAGCCACTTGATCAACTTGGCAGGGGTGGTTACTTTATTGAAGGAAGACCTATGGCAGTATTTTAGTCAATGGTAACCCTTCTGAGTTTTACAAAACTCAGATTTATATAAAATATATTACAGTATATCAGGGGTGCAACTAATGAAGTTCAAGGGGATGCAACTGCATCAGGCAACAAGCTTTAGGGGGGCAACAAGCTGAGCCTGACATTAGTAGCCCAAATGGTGAAAATCTTGGTATGTATGAATAATACCATCATGTTATATATCATTGGAAAGGTAATTTAATGCAAAATGCAATGAAGCAAACCAGAGTGTAGTATCTTTATGAGTGTACAGAGTGTACACTCTGAGTGTACAGAGTGTATGAGTGTACAGAGTGTAGTATCTTAAAAGTTATGGCCAGAAAAACCACAGAAAACAAAAATTAAATTGTCACGTAAAAAATTGTGGTTCCTTAAAATCACGATTTGTAAAAATTATACTGTCATGTTATATATTCTTTGATGTGGAATTTCTTGCAGAATTCAGTGAAACAAACTGGAGTGTAATATGTTTATTCTATCAAAAGTTATGGCCAAAAAACTGAAAATGAAAATTCAATGATGACATCACTTCCTGTTCTGATGTCACTTCTGGGGCAACATTTTGCCCCAGGCCAGACTATCATTAGCTATGCCCCTGCAGTATATTAATCTACATGTGCTTGTTTCAAATTATGCCCTATTTCATATTATGCTTCTGCTGACATCAGATGCTTCAGAATTTGCTTTATTCAGCATAGATCAGCAACTACTGTATAAAATGCTATCACTTGGAGACTGAATTAAGACTTCAGACTGTAACTTAAAGCAATCTGGAGAAGTGAAAGTTACAAAACTCCATTAGGAGCCTTCAGCAACAGAACCAATCCTATGTCTTTTTCAAAACATCTTTGACAGTACTTATGCAATCATTTTCCAGAGTGCCAACATCTGTTTTGCGTTACCTTGAAGAACCACATTTGAAAATAATGATGGTAATACTCTTAATAAATTACATGGCTGATGTACAATAATGTGCTAAATCTCAAGAAAAATCCCCACAGTGTGAAAAGACACCTACCACAATACCTACTGTTGATGCAGCAAATACCATTCAAGGTCCTAGTTTAATGCAGGCAGATGCTGAATAATAAAAATGGACCTATGTTGTGATTCTTGTGAAGACTTAAGGATCTGACTAAAGGGGACCTCTAAAATGATGTTTTCCCAAGTCAGGTCATAAAACGCAAGATTTCAATTATAAGGGATCCTTTTCAGCTGTATCATTGACACTGAATGCAGACTTGTGTCCTTAATCTTTGTGTTTCATAATACTTCAGTTGACCCAATAAAACAGTGTCACATCGATATCCAAAGCACCTCATCATCATGCTTTCTTTTCCCATGAGAACCCAATAAAACCAAACAAGCGCTTTCCAGAGACCAAGCGCCACGACCCAAGTACTGTAAGTATGTAGGTGTACTGTGCCTGAAGGGAAATACAAAGGATACGGAAGTGTTTGATCTCCTCACACTCTCTTTTATTGTAATACTCTAGAGAAGCTGGACAAGATGTCATGAAATGTGCAAAGCTTGGCCCCAGTGGCATAGCTAAAGAAGGGCAGAGGGGTGCAATTGCACTGGGCAATAAGCTTTAGGGGGGCAGCAAGCTGAGCTTGACACTAGCGCCCAAAACTGTGAAAACCTTGGTAAGTACAAATAATACCATCATGTTATACATCATTGGAAAAGTAATTGAATGCTGGATGTAATGAAACAAACCGTGTTGGAATATCTGTATTCTAACAAACGTTATGGCAAACATACACACACACAAAAAAATGAAAATACAACTATGATGTCAGTCAGTCAGTCAACAGGTACTTATATACCGCTTTTCAACACGAAGTTCACAAAGCGGTTTACAGGCAAATGGTAATAATAAAGTTAAATGGCTCCCTGTCCCAAAGGACAGACGCCTGTTGTGGCATGTGGGGCATCATTTTCATTAGCTACACCAGTGCTTGGCCCTAATCAGGACCCAAACATACTGGGAGAGGGGGGACAAGGGCACTTTACCCAGGCCCAGACAGATTTGTTGGCATGGGCTGCATCACCATTACCATGAGGCAAAAACTGAAGAACACTCTTGATGATATTCTAGGACTTGTAACTTAAGAGACTGGCAGCCTGGCCTAAGCTGCCTGACCCTGTTGGCGCAGTGGTAGCAAAACGGCTGCCACTGCATCCTACAGGGGCCATGGCAGCCACCGGAAACACCTCAGGACAAGGGGATGTTTGTCCCCTTCCCCTGGGTAAGGCTGTAGGCCCGCCAATGGGTCTCCTCAAGACTGCTCTGGCTATTTTGCTGTCACAGACTCGAGGGCCTCCATGTCGGGCCATGTATACAAAAAATTAAGGGAAAATGTAAAGGGGTAATGGAGCCAGATTCCTTCTGACACCTGTAATTTGAACACTGTCCCAAATCCTAGAGCCAGCCTAATAGGGAAACCTAAATGCACTGAAGTTCATTTTCTCTCTTTCCCCTTTATTCATGGGGTCTTGTTTGCCTCTTGTTTTAACTAGGAAAGTGAACAGCTAAAATGTCTCATCTCACTTCCTGAATCCATCTCTGAAGACTTGATGTTTTTGCTCCTAACATCCTAATTAAGGGAATATCGGTGTCCCAGGCCTTTAGGGAATACGTCTGTTAACAAACACCATGTGGGACATCACTTATAAACTATTTGCCCTGAGAGTGGGGGCAAACTCCCAAATTCCCAAGGAAAGATTCAAATATACCTGTTAATGAACAGAGCATTAAGAAGAAAAACGTTAATTATCTTAAGCCTTTAGGAAATGTCAGAAGTAAAAGCTTATTTACCTAATGCCTTTTCTGGTGTCAATGAGAAGGGCTATCTCCTAAGCTGAGAGCACTTCCAAGGAAAAGATTTGGCTGCAGCTAAATTGTTTGGTTCTTAGTTTTCATGTAAGATCTTTGTAAGTATTTTAAAAAATAGGGGGATGGAAGAAAGGAAGGAAACTTTATAGGGAAAGTATTAAAAGGTGATAGCAGCATCTTGTGAAAGTGATATCAATTCACCTCCAGGCAATAGCAGCCCCATGTCAAATTTCTCTCTCCTGTTCTGTAACTATGTAGTACAGCTAAAGGCCAAACTTGACATATCCACTAATATGAACTTTTGCATGCACATCTTGTTGGGCCGTAGCATATCTTGTGCATTTCCATTCCCACATCAACAGTGTACAGTGCTGTTCAGTCTCATAATCTTACAGTGCTGTTTATCTGTGTTGCCCTCAAGACAATGTGTGCGTGTTTTTTGGGGGTGGGGGTGGGGAATGCGGCCAAGAGCATTGGCCATACTTCTGATGGCAGGCAGCATGCTGGTCACATCTCCCTGATATTCATAAGAACATAAGAACATAAGAAGAGCCCTGCTGGATCAGGCCAAAGGCCCATCTAGTCCAGCTTCCTGTATCTCACAGCGGCCCACCAGGTGCCCCAGGGAGGCATGAGACAACAAGATGCTTGCATCCTGTTGCCACTCCCTTGCACCCGGTAACAGTAGCCCTCCACCTTTGTAAGGAGGTTGCACAATCCATCATTGCTTATAGCCCACGATGGACCTTTTCTCCAGAAATCCATCCAATCCCCTCTTAAAGGCATCAAGACCAGATGCATCACCACCTCCTGTGGCAAAGAGTTCTACAGATTAACTACCCGCTGGGTAAAAAAGTACTTCCTTTTATCTGTTTTAACTCTCCCAACCCTCAGTTTTAGCAGATGCCCCCTGGTTCTGGTATTTTGAGAGAGGGAAAAGAACATCCCTCTATCGACTCTATCCCTTCCATGCATAATTTTGTATGTCTCAATCATGTGTCCCCCCCAGGCGCCTTTTTTCTAGACTGAAGAGCCCCAAACGCTGCAGTCTTTCTTCATAAGGGAGGTGCCCCAGCAAAAAAAAATCATTTTTGTCGCTCTCTTCTGCACCTTTTCCAGCTCCACTATGTCCTTTTTGAGATGCGGCGACCAGAACTGGACACAATATTCCAGGTGCAGCCTTACCATCGATTTGTACAATGGCATGATAATATTGGCTGTTTTATTCTCAACCCCTTTTTTAATTACCCCAAGCATGGAATTGGCCTTCTTAATTGCTGCTGCACACTGGGTCGATACCTTCATTGAATTGTCCACCAGCACCCCAAGATCTCTCTCTTGAGCTGTCACAGACAGCTCAGAACCCATTAGCCTATAGGTGAAGTTTTGGTTTTTTGGCCCAACGTGCATCACTTTACATTTGTCTATGTTGAAATGCATCTGCCATTTGGCTGCCCATTCCCCCAACTTGGAGAGATCCTTCTGGAGCTCTTCACAATCCTTTCTGGTTTTCACCACCGGGAAAAGTTTTGTGTCATCAGCAAACTTGGCCACCTCGCTGCTTATCCCTGTCTCCAGGTCATTTATGAATAAGTTGAAAAGCACGGGCCCCAAGACAGATCCCTGGGGCACTCCACTTTTCACCTCTCTCCATTCTGAAAATTGCCCATTGACCCCCAATCTCTGTTTCCTGGCCCTCAACCAATTCTGGATCCATAAGAGGACCTGCCCTCTTATTCCCTGACTGTGAAGTTTCCTCAGCAGCCTTTGGTGGGGGTCAGCAGCCTTTGGTGGGGGTCAGCAGCCTTTGGTGGGGGATTCATTTGTCAGTGATGGATACATCAAACGTTAGCATAGTCACCCCAGAGCAGTAGTATAGCTGGGGAGAGCAAAAACAGTACATACTGCAGGCGCCACAATGTGTCATTTAAGTGGCCCATTCCATTTGCCATTCTGGGCAGTGATGGCAAAGCGCAGGAGATGCCATTTGATTCAACAAGCTCCATGTTGCTGTCGCTGCCCAGAATGGCTCTGATGGCAGGTGGAAGGGCTGATTATACAGCATGTTATGGCACCTTCAGTACTTACTATTTTCAACCCCTCTAGCTACACTACTGCCACAGGGTTCTCAAATGTGTGGTGGGATTCTATGCCTTGTTTGTAACTTTTTCGTGTGAACGTTCTATGTATAGACAGCAGGCGGTATGGTTAGTGTGCGGTGCATGGCCTGGCCAGTAGACACTGTCCTCTCCCTTTCTTGCATTCTCTGTATATCAGAATATGTGAGGAGTGACACTAGATGTAATAGAGGGAGAAGAGGGCCATCCTGAGGTGTGTCACTGGGGTGGCAGCTCCATCCATCTTGTCTAGTTCAACTTCAAGTTACATTCTGGGAAACTTCCTGTGGTGTCCTCTTAAATACCTTTATGTTGGCAATATTGATTAAAAAAAACTAGCTGGGGTCAGGGCTATTTTGGATAGGGCTACTAAATGTAACCTCGAGGTGTTTTTTCTCTCTTTTTGACAGTTGTGGAGATGAGGGAATTGTGGTAGGTAGTCTGTCATAGCCATGGCTATGAAGCCCCCAAAGCAGATTAGATGGAATTCAAACCACTGGGGCAGTAGGAGCACAAAGGAGCACCACAGTCTTCTGCCCAACTTTGGGGAAGTCAGAGGGAGGAGGGGGCTAGAAAGGGTGTGTGTGCATTCATCCGTGCATGTGCTTATGACATGAGGTCTACAGGGCTTTGTGCCCAAAGGCTTCCTGAAAGCTGCTGTCCATCCTGAGTAAAGGGAACAGCAGAATTGCACCAGCTAGCCAGGGTCCCATTCTGGTATGATCCTGCTCCCTGCCCTTGGCCTTCTGTGTATTCAACAGCCCCAAACATGGGGACGGCTCCTCACGTAATGTAGAACGACACCAGATACATAGCAGACTGAAGGGCCTAGTCTATGCCTTTGAATCGCAGCAGAGGTGGGTTTGGTTAAAAATGCTCCGAATGATTCCTTTTTCTCCATTTCTGGCCCAAAGAAAATGTGTTACTAAATTCCACATAGAAACCCAAGCCTAGGAGCGAAAAGTCAGGTTTTCCCGGTCTCCGGGGGCCTGGCCTGAAATTTTCTCCTTTTGGGGGGTCTACTGGACAGTCAGACCCCCACCTTTCAACTCAGGAGTGGGGTGAAAGGCATAAGCACATTTCTGGGTCAGAAAAACGGCATGGAGGTGCCATTTGGAAGACTCATAGCTTTTTTCTGGAGGAGGAAGTCTGCTCCAAATGCCAATGGCAGCTGGGAAAAGCTCCTAGCTCATCCCTCCCACATTGAAAGCGGCATTGAAGTAAACTGAAGAAGTTCACAGACTTTTAAGGAAAATCTGGACTACAACCTGGGACTACTACATTTAAGCTGAGATAACAGGTGAAATTTCTCTTTCCTTCTTTTAAATTGGATGGGAAAGCATGGATTGTGAGGGAATAAAATAAAAGTCAGGAGTAAAGAAGGTAAAAAAGATATATGAATTTCTATTAAGAATGAAGATGGAAGATGAAACGGTGAAGGAGGTAATGATTCAATGGTCCAGAAATTTTGAGTATAAGACTGGATGACTGGGAAAAGATTTGGATAACAAATGTAGAATTGACAAAAGCAACTAACCTAAAAGAGAATCTATATAAAGTGTTTTACAGATGGTATCTAGCCCCAGACAGACTAGCCAAAATGTATCCAGGGTGTTCAAATAAATGCTGGAAATGTAAAGATAAAGAGGGGACCTTCTATCATATGTGGTGAACGTGTGCAAAAGCGGGGAAATTTTGGAAGATGGTACAAAATGTTCTGTTGGAAATTTTAGATTCTGACCATATAGATTTTAGACCAGAATTATTTCTGTTAAATATGACAAGTAATATACAAGATAAGGGGATGGAGTATATTATAACACATGTTAATACTGCAGCAAGAGTATCGTATGCTCAAAACTGGAAAAATGAAGAGATTGCTAATGTAGATCAGTTAATAGAGAAAATATTGTGGAGATGGATGTATTGACTGAAAGACTGAAGGATGGAGGTGTAGCTAAGATACAAGAATACTGGAGATGTTTTTATAACTGGATAAGTACAAAAGGGAAAATTTAAGATGAGTTATAAAGAGACATATACCCAGGTGGTAGAAATTATACAACAGAGAACAAGGATTTAGAAATATTAAGTTTTGTATGCATAGTTAACCCCTGCTAACTGGGCAAGAGGCACTTTTTCAAGTGGTGTCCTCTTATATTTAGCAGGGGGAGAGCAATTGTCCCTTTTCACCCCAGCACAGTGTCTTTCTCATGGCTGTTGCTGGTGGTGTTCTCCATTCCTTTAGATTGTGAGCCCTTTTGGGACAGGGAGCCATTTAACTTTAATGTTATTATTTGCCTGTAAACCGCTTTGTGAACTTTGTCTTAAAAAGCGGTATATAAATACTAGTGATTGATTGATTGATTGATTGATTGATTGATTGATTGATTGATTGATTGATTGATTGAT
>JAJKFI010000008.1:10059538-10084164 GCA_029204185.1 Lerista edwardsae | reverse complement strand
GATAGATAGATAGATAGATAGATAGATAGATAGATAGATAGATAGATCAGGGAAGCATCAAGTGGGTCATCTGTAAAAATGATACAAAAACCAAAAGGAACCCTGCATAATGCCTCACACACCCACTCCCCCAGTGGAGAAGCTGGTATCACCGCACCTTTTCTCTGCCTGCTACAATACAGCAACCTCATGACAAATGGGATGGTGAGGGTGAAGCGGGTGGAGAATTCTCCTTCCATTCATCCCTGGTCCTCTTCGTCCATAGGGGAGGGGCAAGCAGATATTATCCTCCCCATTGTGTTCCTGCCAGTGGTAGATTAGCCACCCAGCCTCAGAAGAGGTAGGCCTGGGCTATGTGGCTCCCATTGTAACCCTAGCCTTATGCTAACATTTCCCCCCCACACATGTACCCATGTGAAAGAGGAATGGCAGCGCACCAATTGGCCACACCCCTAACTGCCACTTATCAGGGTTACAGTGAGAGTAGGATTTCTGTGTGCATACAGTGGTATGAATGTAGAAAAATTCATTCTGGGGTGAAGGTACAGGGGTCACAGGTAGGTCTGGCTGGTGAATGGAGGTCAGCAGGTGGAGTCAGTGGCATCCCACTCTCTGTCTGCGTTCTGGCAATAAGCATGGGTAGGAATGAACTGAGTTGGGAAGCAGGACTTGCCATGAACGCAATAGGTGGCCTTAGATAAGTCATTCCCTCTGGACCGTGGCTCCCCAGCTGCAATATGGGGATAATGAGGGGATCTGAGGATCCTAGCCAGACAATATATGTCAAATCTTTTACACACGCAGAAAGAACTATACAAATAGTATACAAAGCCAAATGGAGGCTACGTTGGCTATGAATGGCTCTAAAGAGGAAGGGGAGTAGCTGCTTGCAAAACTTAGAGCTGTGATCCCCCTCTAGGTACACCTCTGTACGCCCAACAGTGCTCATGACAGGCTTACAACCAATGGATTGTCTGCAAAGTGACTACCCCCATCCTTGCTTTTTGTGACAATCTTCCCTCTCCTTTTCTTTGCACCTCTTTTCCCCCTTCCTTTTTCCTCTGCCGGTTCCACCTTTTTTACTTCCTACTATACCATTTTCAAGGCTGTCCTGATTTCCTCTGCCCCAAAACTAGTGGAACCAATCAAAAAGACCTGGTGTCAGGATGATGACGTATCTATGTGGAATTCAAAATAAAATACATTGAGAGTAGACCTTCTCTCTCCCCCGCCACTTTTGGTCTTTGTGAATGCAGCATGATTTATTTACTGACAGAGGAGCCAGCATCAAGACCTATAGCTTCTCTCACCTCATTGTCTACAGTGTGTGTTAGTACTTCAAATTCCAGAATGCCAACTTGAGTACCAAGCTGGTTTACACTGTTCCTGTTTTTTGTCTTGATCATAAGAGCCTTCCCCTTTCATCCTGGTTTAAGTTTTCTCATGGCTACCCAAAAGGTCAAGTTCTGGGTGTCCATTGATGTAAGCTCTCGGCTCCAATTCTGCACAAGAATTCAGAATTGAAGCTGAAACACTCCTTGGGAACCAGTCTCATGCAACTATCCAGGGATTAACATTTCTATAAGCTTGGAAGATTTGCTGAAACTAATCTTATTGGTTATAGAAAACAATCAAGGGTTGTGTTTTTAATGGAGAAAATGACTCATTGGAGTGAAGATGCAAATGGTTTGAGGGTTGTTACTTCTTATCTTTAAATCTTCCTGTTGATATTGTTGGTAATATTCTAAGGCAGCGTGATAGCTTGTTAATTAAATGCATTGACAATCCCATCTGCTAAAAGAGCACAAAACCAACCAACCAACCAACCAACCCCCCCCCCCCAAAAAAAACACACCTTGAGTAGCTAAGAGGGTTTTCCAATAGAGAGCAAAAAAGCATAGTAGGAAGCTAGTATCAAATCTGAAAACTATAATAAAAGATCTCAATTTATAGGCATCTCATTCCTTAGCCTGTGGATAGTTTGAACATAACTTGAGTTTATGGGAAACAGATATAAATACTCTTTAATGGCTTTTTTGGGGAGGGTGGGGATTTATATAGTCAAGATGTTGAAAAAATCTAATAATTAAAGCCAGGACAGGACTAATCTAAAATCACTTGGTGCACAAGGTGGTATGCCAAATAATGCCCCCCCTTACTTGACCATCTTGTGCCTCTTCTTTATAAATGCCCAGGTGTGTGGCTATAATGGCGATTGGGTAGCAGTGCGCCCCCCCCACCCAAGTAGCAGCTTATTTAATCCTTGATGCACATTGCCTAATCTGCCCTGCCAGTTTCACAAATGGCCAAAAACTGGATCATGACCCACTGGTTGGTCACCCAAAACCCACTGTTTGAGAACTTCTGAATAACCGATCCTTAATCTTGTTTGGACAGTTTCCCTACATATTCTTTAATATATGCTTATATATACAGTATTTCTGCAAAACTCTGATGCTAGAGGTTCCATGAAATTCCTTGCTAATTTGTTTAAATACTCTTATAGGCCATATACTCATTTTTTTTAAAAATGAATCCAAATCTTTAATCTTTCAATCCATATTTATACCGTATCTGATCTAATTTTGCTCATGGAACATTTGGGTACCATCCTGTTTACAGCTTGCTTTTCAATATCTGAGAACTCTTATATCATCCTCGCCCTCAAGCTTTCTGTCCCCTAAGCTAAACATGACCAGTTCTTCAACCTTTCCTCATAGAAACACTCTCTCTTATCATCCCTGCTCTCCTGTGAATGCTCGGCACTTTCTCAGATTGCGAACGCCAGTGTTTTCCACAGTGCGCTGGCTGTTGGGCCAATGCCAAGGACTGTGGAGTAAAATATTCCACATGCTTGTAAATACATGTGTGCTTTCACTGATGCACTCCTAAAACATTGTCTTTTTAACTGAATTTTACGCCATTTGTCAGGGAATGAATTGAGGTGGGCAGGGGGGCAGTTTGAGGATGGGCGAGGGTGGATCTCAGTGGCAGTCATGCATACCCAGATCCTACCCCCCTTTCCCAGCCCGATATGTCCCCTGAGGCTCCTTGGACTTTTGCTAGCTAAAAAGCTGGTGTCGGTCTGAGATGACCTCTTCTGGGCTGTCTGGTTGTGCCAGAGGCATCATCCTACTGGAACGGGGCGGTACCCCGTTCCGGTAGTTCCGGGGAGAGTGGGAACGGAGCAGCAGTGCACGGCAGACTCCGCACACTGTTTTTCCCGCCTGCCCGCCCCTGCGCCTAGATCGCTCTGTAAGAGAGCTCTTCCAGGCGCAGGGAGGCATTGCCGGGCGCCGCAAGGGGGCGGGGAGCTACAGCTCACCCGTCCGTCCCCGCGGCGTTCCGGATCCTGGTGCCAGCAGCGTTCCGGTTGCTGGCGCCAGTGAATGACGTCACTGGGTTGTGCCCCCACTGACCACAGGATGGACAGTGAATGGAAATGTGCATCCCTTTTCACTACCCGAAGACCATCCCCATCAACAACAACAGCTTCTTGTGAACAGTGGTCTTTATAGTAGAGCCATTATCCATCCAGATCTTTAACGGCAGAGAGAGGATTTATTACCCTGGAGTCTTCTCACTTTCTAACCAATCCACACAGCTACACTTTGTAAATAAACCTTGAGGAGGTCATTCTGGAATGCCCCAAAACCCAATACCAAAAACATCTTCCACTGGGAAATCTAATAATGGTTTTAGATTTGGTCCAGGAAGTAAATAAGCACCAGGTGTTGCAAGCAACTTGTTTTAGCATCCTCTAAAGAGAGTTTGAAACCCCTTATGTTGCAATGGGTAATATATTGCTCAATAATGTATTCTGCTCCCCATACATCTCTTTCAGAGGAAAATGATTCATGATGATTTTACATTATGACATGTGGCCACTGAATGATGTCTGAGTCCTACAGAGATCTTTAAAAACAAAAAAAATAAAAAAAATGTTGCTGTTGAAAATAAAATGCAAGGAAAGCAGCAGAAAGGCAAAATGGCAAATGTTTGTTTTATAACGGCAAGACCACAATATGGGATGCACATGTGATGCTTCCCATTGAATTGCAATAAATGCTATAATTAATTTCACTTCAGAGTGTAATCTGTTCCTCAAGGGAAAAATGACACAGGTTAACCCAGAGCATAAGACATAGAATGATTGCATACCTGTTACATTGGTGTGCACACTGAATGCATGAAGACTCTGTCCATCCAGTATGCTCGGTGTACAAGCAGGAGCAGAGCCCAAAAGTATGATCCCACTCCTCTGTGTGTGCATTAGCTGTATATCTTTGTTAACTTTTCGGCGGGGGTTGAAGACCTTTTTATTTCAAAAAGCTTTTTAACTGTTGACAGGTTGGCTGGTTGGCTGGCTGGTTATACTTTTATATTTTATGATCCACATGGCTTGTTTTAAACTTTGTTGTTTAATTTTTTGTTTTATTGTATTTTAATATTGTTTAAATTGTTTTTAATGTTTTTATATTTTTTATTGTTGTAAATGCCGCCTTGAGTGCCTCGGGCAATAGGCGGGGTATAAATTCAATAAATAATAATAATAATAATAATAATAATAATAATAATAATAATAATATCAGTGAAATTTGCGACAGTCCTACAGGAAAGTAAAATTAGAAAAAGTACTGAGAAGCAGTACCTATCCCATCTGTTCGACCCTCCAATCCAAATCACTGAAATGCTAGGAAGTAAAATGTGATACTCCAGCAGTGCTGTCATAAAATGGCTGCCAACGAAGCGCACAGCGTTCCATCAGTGGACATTTTGGGCATGCTACGGCAACAGTTGTGTGAGTACCCTACCAGACGTGTGGTGTGCCTTGCCAGTTGTAACACACACACACACACATGCCTGATGATGTGCTTTGACAATTTTAGTGGCTTGTGAATGTGCTATTACAGTGGGGTCCAAACTGTGACCCACAGCCGGATCCAAAGGCCACCTGCGCCTGTGGTTTGGAGACCACTGTGCAGGGCTGGCTCTAGAAGCAACAGAGCCCAATATGAGACATTTCCAAGACCCCCACCCTCCACATGCCCCCAACTCACTAAGCACTTACTGGTGTTGCTTAGTGGTGTGGTGCTACACACAAAGTGTGGCTCCTGGAAATAGTGGTGACATGATGACGTAACGGCTAACTGCTTCCAAAAAGCCCTTTTTGGGCCATTTGGAGATAGGATCAGGCAAGAGGGCCCAAGGTACAGCTGCTTTGCTCGCCCCACTGGGCTCCAAACTGTTACTCTAATTTGGTAACTATATCTAAATTGTAAATTAAGTGGAATTGACTGAATTTATAAATGTGATTGAATTATAAGTGGGATGTTTGAAAAAGAAGACGATGCATTAAAGAGCAGAGCAGGCAGAAAGAACAAAGACTGAATTACTTTCACTTTTACTGGCTGAACTGGTTATAGATAAAAAGCCATGCTGTGTCTAGATATTTAAAGAGATATATGTCTGTGAAACAGAATATATAAGCACAGATGTTTAATTGAAGTGATTGTGCCTTATAAGTATTGATGGCCATTGTATAATTCTCTTAATAAGTATACAACTGTTGGATAGAGAATCAAGGAAAAATATTTTTATTCATAAACATATGTTGGTGTAGCTTCCTACACATTGAGGCCAAAAGATAGAAAGACAAGAAAGAACACAAGAATTTTTAAGACAGGATAATAACAGCCAATCTCCACAGATTTTATTATTCAAACTCAGAAATTTGAGAGGTACTGCAGGAAGTGGTAATTAAGTGGTAATTATTAAGAATATTGGAGAGAAAGTCTTACAAGATTTGGGGAGTCTATCAGAAGAAGTTAGCTATCTTGATAAATCTATTAATGGAACTAAAAAGGCAGACAAGATAACAGACAGATAAATGTTTGGAGCTGGAACTAGATCAGTCAGGTTCTGTGACTAGAATACCCCTTGAAGATAAAAATAGAGCCTACTCGTAGGCAAACTGCAGGCCAGCTAGCTCCAGGAAGGGAAGTAGTTTTAATGGAGGAACAAATAAAGCTTACACAGGAGACATATAGAGCGCTGAAGATAAACTCGGACCAGTCAGGGTTTATGACTAAAATGCTGGGCCTCTTAGAGACAAAAACAGAGGTTATTGAAGAATTTTACAAAGAGTTGGAGATAAATGCCAGGAAACAACAACTGGATCTATTATCTTCTGGGCAGAAGATTTAGTCGAGAGGGTTAATGCCTCCCTTTGCCTGAAGATAAGAGCTGAAGATCTGAAGGTCGCCAGTTCGGGACAGCCGGAAGTCTCTGTGAGCGGCAGACCTCGTTAATTGCGACTGATTAACAGCTGAGCTTCGGCTGCCTTGTGTGAGGGGGAGTTGTGCCGAAGTTCAGCCGCTTCTCTGGTGGGAGCAGGAAGCCGCTTATCAGCCAGGAAGAAGACAAACAGGTGGCCAGAAAGAAGGACTAAATCCAGAAAGATCCATCTGTATGTGTGTAGTTCTTGAAAGATAGAACATTTCTGTAAAAATTGTAAAAACCTTCGGGTTTCTGAATAAAGTCTGCCCATGTAAACCGCCTTGAGTTATAGTCATTAGAGAAATCTGGTGACCTAAGAAAGGTGGTATATAAATCCAAGTATTATTATTATTATTATTATTATTATTATTATTATTATTATTATTATTATTATTAATGTTTTAAGAATGAGATGCAGAATCTCTCGTAGGAATATTTAAGGAGGAAGAGATATGGTAATAATGTAAAGGACGCAAATAGGGGGAATTGGTACAATAAACTGAGAATGAAGAATAAGAAATGGAAGACGGAGAAGAAGGGAAGAATCTTTGAGTGAAAGACACCCAGAATTTGATGACTGAATCAGTGAAGATATAGCCAATGAGAAAAAGATAATATTTAAATAAGGGAGACTATTAAATGTGATCTTCCCCTCAAAGCTAAAAACAATTCAAAAGAATTTATTTTTATTTTTATTTTTATTTTTGATATCCTTATGTACTAATTAGAGAAATTGAAAGTAGTAATTTTATGTCTGTTTCAGAGATATTTAAGAAGATGATTGAACAATGTTCATGTTAAATGTTTAATGTTTTTAAATATTGTTCTTAATGTCTTTCACTTATTGTGGTTACACTGCGGTAAATTTATGGAGAGATAGTAGAATAAACATCACAAGTTAACGTATTATGATTTAGAAATGTTAGGTTAGAGTTAATTAGATAATTATGAATGGAAAAAAGAGATAGTAAGTTTTGTATACAGGACAATTAAGCAATGTTAAAGTTATGATATAGATTGTATGCAAACATTAATATTAATATAGGTAAGATGACCAAGCTGTAATCAGTGTGGACCTTTTGTGTGAATCTTTGTACCCCTTTCCTATGTATTATCCTTTCCATTCCCCATACCTATATATATACATAAATTAAAAAAAGGAGTTCTAGGTCACATAAAGCAGATCCCTAAGATGCACAATGCCAATCCAATATTGCCAGGAAAACAATAGCCTTGACTGAAACCTTCCTGATCTCTTATTGGTCCACTCAGCCCACCTGACAGCAGCAGAAAGTTTGAGGATCCATTAATTTTGAACCAGCCTGCCAGAGTTTGGGTGTGTTTGTGTCCCCTCCTAATGGGATAAATGATAACTGACTCATGGGAGTAAGTTGTAAGATGCCAGCCAAGTGTAAAGGAATGTGGGCTTTGTCCAGCCAGGACAGGGTTAATTCTCAGGCTGTTATTTTCCACTTCAATCAAGGAGATAAGGATGCTGTATTTTGTATTTAGAACTGGTTTTACTTTTCTTTTGAACTATGCCTCTGATTGCTGGTATTGATCTACTCCTGTGTCATTTGCCCCATTTTTATCTCCAGAAAATGTTTTCCTCCGTTTTGATTAAACAATCCTACTTAGAGGGCAATTTGCCTCCCCATCTCCTTGGCCTTCCTCAGCCAAAATACTACTCAGAAAAGACCTGAGTGCATATATGAATGTATGCAGTGATGTCATTCAGGGGGGAACGGACCAGAACGGGCGTTTCGGATCCTAACGGGCTCCGTGGCTGGTTCCGGGTTCCCGATAGTGCCAATCAAAAGTGAGTTCCTGTTCCTAAATCATTTGAATGACACCACTGAATGTATGGGAACATGTGCATAAGTGCCGAAGAGGAGCTAAGCAGGAACATTGGTCAAGATGCTCCTTCCCCCTTCCTCTTCACCCCTGGTAACTCAGCACATACAGTCTGTCATCTATTGAACAGCCATATGCACCTCTGCTGGGGGAGCAGATTTGCAATGCAGCCTTAAACCCACATTGCTGGTGGCAGCAAGTAGCAGAACATGTGTGACAAGGTCATGTTGTATGCATCTTGACGTGATGCCCTTCACAGATTGGGTACAGGGTATTTGAGGGACCGCCTTCTTCCATATAATCCTACCCATTCTCTCAGGTCATCTGAGGGGGCCCTATTGACTGTGCCGCCACTAGGTGAGGTGAGGTGGGGATGGCAAAAAGAAATAGGGCCTTCTCAGTGGTAGTTCCACGGCTGTGGAATTCCCTCCCCTGAATTAAGAATAGCTCCCTCGCTAGCAATCTTTTGGTGGGGTCTTAAGACTTTTCTCTTTAAGGAGACATTTTATTAATTGCTGACATGTTGGGATGGCATTTTAATTTGTAATCTTTAATTTTAATGATTGTAAAATCCATTGGGCTCAACTGCTTTTAATTGTTTGTCATTGTTTTAATTTTATTCTGTATTCTCTTTACCTTATTGTAAGTCGCCTTGGGTGCCCTAATAGAATAGAATAGAATAGAATAGAATAGAATAGAATAGAATTTTATTGGCCATACATGGAATTTCACCATACATGGAATTTTACTTCGGCCCAAAAGCTCTCACATATACCTTAAACTAATAAATAATATCATCACATTAACAAGCCCCCACTAACTCTAAACTTATCCAAATCAAAACCAATACGGGACAGAAAGGCGGGGTATAAATCATGATGATGATGATGATGATGATGTTAGAGTGGGGAGAAGAGCAGATGCAGGGAGTCGTCCCCCTTGGAACCCCTGTGCAGCTCATGCCTCACAATAGAACAGGATGTGATCTGCACAAAATTAAGCATTTCCATGTCTTTTAATTCAGCTGGAGCTAACAGCTCAAGAACTACCATTTTCCCTTGGAAACTTTTATATTTCCTTCAGATTTCACATTGGTTCGAATAGTCAGTGCCAGCCTTAACTTCCATACGTACATAACACAGTATAGGAAACTGACACCGCAATCCTACACATGTTTACTCAGAAGTCCCATTGTAGTACCTTGCTCTCAAGTAAGCTTACTCTCAAGTAACTGTGCATAGAACTTTTATGATCCACTGGGTTTGGTTTTTTAAATTTTATTGTTATGTTTTTAATTTTGTTTGAATATGTTGTTTTAATGTTCTTTTATAGTGTTTTTTAATGTTAAATTTTATAGTTTTATGTAATGCCGCCTTGAGTGCCTTCGGGCATAAAGGCGGGGTAAAAAATCTTTTAAATAAATAAATAAATAAATAAATAAATAGAATTGTCCGAAACACTCAAATATTTTATTTTTTCAAGTTCTGTTTTTTTTCAGGTATTCTGCTTACCGCTTAAAAAAGAAATCTGTTTCTTCATTAAGAGGAACTGAACCTAGTGTTTAAAAGAGTTCTGGAATTCCAGAATTCAAAGCAGGAATTAGACACTTGTTAAATGCTTCAGTTCTTTCTTTTCTGTTCTTTTTGTCACAGGAGTTCAGGCTGTTGTATTTCCGATTCGTCAGTTAAAGGCCTTTTGATACATTTCATAGAAGGAACTTTGAACCGATGTATCTCTCTGGCTGACTGGAAGTCTAACATTGGAGGCGGCGGGGGGGGGGAGAGTGCATGTATTTGAAAAACAAATCTTGAAAGTTCAGCTATTGGACCCAACGCCTATAAAATATTTTCGTTAAGTCTGGAGTGTCTCAGGGGTAAACCTACAGGTGCTTGGGCTTGAGCAGCTGCAGCAAGTCATAGATATAAGGAATGGAACTGCATTTAAAACCAAGATGACCAAATGAGATACGTTTTACAATCAGAGCCCCAACTTATGTTAAAGATTAGAATGCCTTTATGGATGTTTTTTGTTCTTCCCTTGAGGCATTTAAAACCCATAGGGCAGCCAACTCAGGCCTAACAACCAAAGGATTTGACTATCCTTTGCAAATTCTGGCTCACTGGAAATCTGGGGGAAAAACCGCTGCCTATCTATAGGGGTTTAGGGTCAGGAAAAACGATTCAGCTGAGAGTGGCAAAGGTAGTGTGGATCAAGGTAACAGCAGTGAAAAAAAGGACCAGTGACTTTGAAATTAGGGCTAAGTCAGGGCTGGCCTTAAGCCAATGTGACAAATGCCATCACATTGGGCACCAGCACAGTGAGCAGATGGTCTGCTGCAGCAGCTGGGATCTCTGTGGGCTGTAAGTCAGTGGGGTGAGCAGAGCAGCTTTACCTTGGGCCCTCCCACCTGTCCCTTCCTCTGAACAGCCCAAAATGTGCCTCCTGAAGCCAACTATTTCCAGGTGCCATGCTTTGCATGTGGCACCACAAGCACTCTTCTTGGTGAGTGGGGGCCCCCATGGGATGGATGGGCCCCCCACATTGGGCCTCACCACTCCTGGAGCCGGCCCGGGGCCAATTGAGGGTAGGGGCAGGGGCAGGCCTTGAAGAGGCTATGTGAAGTCTGGGCAAGTGCTGTCTCCCTGCCATCACTGCCATGGGCATCACCTTACCTATCTTCTTGCCGTAGCATCCTGCCCTCGTCTCGGGCTGAACTCCCCAGCCGCCACCACAGCTGCTGTTCCTCTCCATCCAGGAGGCAAACTGGGGAGGACAGACTAGCTACAGGTATCTTTGCCTTCAAGGTGGGAGCAAAGGAGCCTGCATAGGATGGACATCTAGTTTCCCATTCAGAGCCCCCAACAGTCACTTGCAGTCTTTGAAAGGGGCACCTGATGACGGAAGGCAGCTGTGCCCAGGTCTTCCCCATTTCCTCCAGCACCCCAATTAGAATGCACTAAGTCACTTGCAGGTTCAACCCAAGGTCTCCTGGTGTGGGAGGTGCCACTGCCCCTTACCTGTTGTGTACCAGCCGCTACCCTTCTGCCTCTTTTGGCTCCCTAGAGGAGAAGAGGATGGTGGGTTAGTACTCAGGGATAGGGGTCAGAGCACCTACTGCCGCCATCGCACCACTTCTCCCTCATGTTCATTCATCCTGGGTGGTTATTTACATAGGGATTCAGATACTGGCGATAAACATCAGTACATCACAACCAGGATCTGCTGGGGAACTCTTTTGGAATGTCTTGGGGGCCACTGTCTGTGAGCAGCATGCTGAGGAGGGTGCATCGTTCAATTGACTCAGCATTGCCCATCCTGTTATGTTTAAAGACCATATATAGCCACACTTCTCTAATTATCCATGTGCAGGTAATAACAGAATTCCTATAGAGGATCAGCAGCTCCATATATATATATATATATATATATATATATATATGCTATACATCAGTCAAGCTCAGAAAATAGTTCAAATCTTTATGTTTGGACCAAGAGCAATCTGAAGCTCACAGCATCTTTTTTTTTTCCCCGTATGAGAAAAATCACATGGCTTGCCTAATTTATTTCTGATTTTTCTTCCATCATAAATAACCATTGTCAAAAAAAGCAAAGGCCAACTGTATATTTATCATGTTGGGTTTCAAGTAAAAAAACACCACACAGCAACGTTCTTATATCATACTCTTCCAACATTCTTTTCCATGCTTTATAAACACTATTAATCATGCTGAGCACATGCTGGTGGTGTTAGCTGAAGCACGCAATAGGCTTGGAAAGTTTGCAGCCTTAATGGGCTTGATTGTAAAGTCAACATCTCCACATTAACTCTCTCAAAACAAATGGCTAATTGGCCTTTTTAAAAAAAATACACAGATAGTTTCTCTGGGAAACCCCGAGTGATGACGGAATCTGATATCTGTGAAAGAAATCATGAAGTTGTATGTATAGTATCAGGAAAGGCTGCATGGGAAGGATCAAAGAGGATATTTCCTTATGCTAGTTCATCTATAGGGGCATGTCAACATGCTGAAGCAGACCAATGAATCCTTGTCAAACTATGGAAAAGAAAGCATTTCTTTTGGGCTGGGTAATCTTGGGAATCCAGCTGGGTCTGTTTCCAGATGATCCACATGGTGTCCCAAGAAGTCCATTCACAGCATCCATCTCCTTCCTGCCTTTCGTTTCTGGTAAGGTGGACTGTGGATTTCTTCCACTGGACAGAAGGGATGGAACCTGACCTTGTCTAAAGGCAAGGCACTGCTACTAATCAAGTGGCACAGAGCTGTCACCACTTTGCAGGTCCTCCAACCGCAGCTCTAGCATCCCAGATATTGCATCTCCTCTCCCAGTTCTATATGGTATACTTGTTGGTCTGAAACACACGCACACCCTCTCTCTGTGTGGTTTTTTGTGTGTGTTGGGAGGGTTGCTTAACAAATACAGTACAAACATTTGAAAGAAAGAAAAATAAATATCCCAAGACACTGCTCTGCTCTTAATATGATGGTTATGGGATGGTGAGCTTGTCTTTTACTTGCCATCTGTGATTGAAACCCTTTCCTATACTGGGCTACATTCCAGTTGAGTTCTGGAGGACTGTTGGCTAAGACTGACTGTAGATCAGTAAAAACCTGTCCAGCTTGGGATTGTCTGTTAAATTAATGTCTGCCATGAGTTCTAAAATAGTTTTTCTTACTCGACTGCACGTTTTATACTCCTTGCTCTTCCCAGACCAGCATAATTCAATAATTGACCACACATCTCTGTTTCATCGAAATGAATATCTCGATGCACATCATAATTAGTGTACCAGGGAGATGGCTAGGCTAAGGCAGCACATATTTTAGAAACTATAGGATCATTTATTTTTTATTTCCATGTACTTTTATATTACAAATTTTATACACACATATGAGAAAGTGAATCAATTACACTTAGGGCGCAATCCTAACCTGGAGTTAGGCTGGCACAGTTAGGCCAGCAAAGTTTGGCTGGCACAAGGGACACTGTGAAGTATGTTTGGACCACTCTTGCAGTCAGAGAGGTGCGCCATCACACCCTGTGTGAGTCCAAACACACTTTACGGTGGCCCTGGTGCCAGCCAAACTTTGCTGGCCTAACTGTGCCGGCCTAACTCCAGGTTAGGATTGCACCCTTAATTATTGAAAGATGATCAATGTCTTTAACTTCTTCTGTGTGTCCTAAATGCATACAAACCTCGACGTTAAGAAAAGACAAAGAAAGATAAATGGAGGCTTTCAGGATGAGTTGTCATTTTCATGAAATGGTTTGAGATTTTGAGAGGAGCTGCACAAAGCACGTATGATCAGACTTTGGTGTGAAAATGTGCATTGTGAACAGGATCAGAGGCTGCTGTTCACAGGTGCAGCAGGTGATCACATTGGCTGAGTGGCAAGAAGAGTATAGGGCAGTCCTGTTTCAATCACTTCCAGGAGCACCCAGAACAGGATTGCTCAGCTCCTTCTCCTCCTACATCTTGCCTGCTCAGCGTAAAGGCCGCTAAGGATGGACTAAGAAAGAAAAGGCAGTGGAGCCCACAACACCTCCTCTGCCTTACCTTGGGGCCCTCCGTTCATTGCTGCCTTCTCACTGGCTCCCACCACCCCTGTTGAAACAACAGCATGCTGGAGTCCCAGTGAGAGCAAGCAGGCAAGAGGTGGGGAAGAAGGAGGACCACAAGGTATGATGAAGGAGGTGTGGCAGGGCTCCAGTTACTGCTCCTTGCCCAGTTGGCTAATTCTCTAAGCAGCTGGACAAGTGAGGTGGAGGGTGCAGAGAAGGAGACAGCAACACCAATGATGGGGTGCCTGTGCGAAGGCGTGCCTGAAGCTTTGCTTTGCTGTTAGAAAAAAAGGGGGGCTCAACATGCCAGATCTGCCCCAACTCAGGCAGCAAATCTGCTGGGACCGCTTTGGATTGCGAAGGCAGGAGGAGGAAGCAGGCGCTCTGCGTGTCCAAGAGAGAACGGCAATCAAGAGGAACACAATCAAAGTAAATCTAGGATCCGTAAACAGCATATAATTAGCCAGTGTTTTTCTATTTGCTTCCTGTAATATGCAATAGGGGGAAACACAATAAAATGTCAAGGACTCAATTAAACAGATGGTTCTATGCTGCTTATTTTTCTCTCCTGTATTGTTTGCGTCAATTAAAAGACAAAATGCCTTGATGGAAAGTGACTCACCGATTCCTGTACAGCAGCTTTCTTAAGAGGGAACATGGCAGCGGAACCAAAGTTGGGGCAAGGGAAGAGGACTCATATCATGTGCTTTTATTAGGAGCATTATTATGTCTCATTAATTAATCTGAGCATTGCTCTGGTGACGTCTTGGGCTCATTCTACAGGAAAAAATTACCCTCAATTGGACAATGACAGGAAGCCCAAATGATGCCTACATTGCATTCCTTGAAGGGCACTGGGCCAAGTTCATGTAAAATCCATAATAATGAGAATATCTCCCGCTAAAAACAGCTCCTGTGGACATACGTCACAAGTCATTTGTAATGTACGCAGAGGATGTATTGATCCTCCTTCAGTTTCCTTTCTCAGAAACTCACAACAGCAGAAGTTGGGAGTTGTAAGCAAGCTACTCCTACCCATGCGCAGGAGTGCATCAGCTGCTTTAAAAAAATTTCATAATTAGCGAGATGCAATGTAAGACTGTGTTGTGTCCATGTACATTGCAAAAACACAAGGAAGCAGAAGCTGCAGCTGTACCCGGAAGAGTGGCTCTTTCAAATGGCTTTTTATCTTTTTCTTTTTCTTTTCCGGGCCAAGCAGTAGTTGCCTAAAACACATCCATTCTCAGAAAGGCAGCCCTCTGATCAAGGGTGTGTGTTTGTGTGTTTTTCCTATTTCATCATCTTTCTGGTGAATTGCAGAGTGAAATTGCCTGATCAGTCTTGACCAATGTGGTCGTGTAATACTACTTACCAATCAATCTTTCTGTATGTTTCCCTTTCTGCTCCTTTTAGCCACTTTGCTGTTTCATGCAATTCATTTGCTGTGCCTGCGGGACCATCAGGTCCATACTGGAACCATCAGTCCCATGTTGGGAACATAAAGAACCATATGTTTGCAGGCCTGATCAGTTAAAAACAGAAACAAAGAAGCCATGCAAACATTGAAGACAAGTCTGTAACCAAGGCTAGTGTTTTGTTCTTCGCTTGTGTACAGCTAAATTTTTATCAGATCCCCCCCTCTCTGTTTGGCCTTACCATTATTTGTACAGTGGCATAATAATATTGGCCATTTTATTCTCAACCCCTTTTTTAATTATCCCCAGCATGGAATTGGCTTTCTTTACCGCTGCCACACACTGGGTCGACACTTTCATCGAGTTGTCCACTAGCACCCCAAGATTTCTCTCTTGATCCATCACAGACAGCTCAGAACTCATTAGCCTATATATGAAATTTTGATTTTTTGTTTGCCCCAATATGCATCATTTTACACTTGTCTACACTGAAACACAGTATGCATTTGTGTCGGCAGTCCATGCACTGGCCTCCCTGCCTGAGAGAGCAGTCCTATACCCCTGTTGTGCCAGTGCTACACTCTTGCACCGGCTGAACGCTGTCGCAAACGTGCGGTCAAGCGCATCAGCATCAGTGGTATGGCACTGGACCAGTGCAAGCAGCAGCGCCAACCCTCAGGCACCGCCGAAAACCACCAGCTGCGCCAGCCTTGTGCTGGTCGAGTGTCAGCACCGCATAGTTGGTGCTGGGCCTTGCCGAGGGCATTCCAGAAGCGTTCCAGAGGCGTAACTGGACGGTGCATGGGCGGAGACAGGGGTTGTGACTCAGGACAGCCATAGTGCCAAATCCTAAACCCCGTCCCCAGCCTTGGCGGCCCCAATTTGGGCCGCTTCTGCGCACGTGCACCTTCACCTGGAAAACAGCAGGCGCAGATCCAAGCAACCCCATTGGGATGACTGGGGCTTACGCGGGTGTAAGGGGAAAACCTCCCCTTGGCCTGCACTCCGCTGCTGCTGCCTCCTAATGGGCTTTAGGATACAGCCCTGTTATGTCGGCCTTACTTAGGATTGGGCTGTCAGAAACTGTCGCAAACATGCTTTACAGTGTGTGTGCAACACTCCTGGGCAGGCATAAATGGCTTGTGCCAGCCGAACTCCAGGTTAGGATTGTGCCCTAAGGGGTACTTTCCAGCACTGACATAGCTGTGCCAGTGGGCATGTGCTGCATCCTGCAGTGGGATAGTACAGTAGTCACAGAGGCCTTTCAAGGTAAGGGGATGCTGGTTCCCCTACCTCGGAGCTGCATTGCACTTACCCTGGTGCTGGAAAGTTTGCTGGGATTGCACCCTTAGCCTTTTATTTGTCCCCCCATGTTCCATTTGCCTCCTGCTACTGCCGAGAGTTCTTCTTGCTTCCTTATTATTGTAACACTAAGAACTACCTAACTAGATGGATCTGATTCAACTCGCCAAGAGCGGCAGCAAGCTGAAAAGAGACTCCAGTTCCATGTAAATTTCAGAAGAAACTGGACACTGATTTTGTTATTGTTGGCAATTTGGAACGCAGCCCTGGCCATCCAGATCCCATCAGTCGGGGGCGTCAGATCCAACTGGAGTGTTATGTACTGTAACTTGCTGTGCTAATGTCCCAACATTTTTATTTGTCTTCGGGGAGATGGAGTCATGATATTGGCCATAAAATGCTCACTTGTTTGCCTGGTTCTGTGAGAGACCTGGGGGCAGGGCCCAGTCAAAGTTAAGCCATTTTTCATGCCGTTGGAGTCGGGGGGGGGGGTGATGTAAGCAAAAGGCACTGTATGCCAATGAATACCGCAGTGCTCAATGAGCCTTACTCCCAGGAAAGTGTTCTAGAATTGCAGCACATAAGACTATCAAGCTTCTCCTTTCTTGTGTGTGCACTGATTACATGCTCCCTCTTTATCAAGAAGAGTTGCTATTTTCAGCACCCTTTCCTTGGTCAATCACTGTCTTCATTTTGTCCCCACCACCAGTTCCAAGTTGCTTGAGTTAACTTCATGCTTGCACACAAGAGCATTAGGAAGTGCACAGTTTCCCATTTCACATGCTCTGCCTGGTGTGGTTGGTTCTGAGCTGTTGATAACAGATTGGAAGCCAATTTGTTTTTCTAGCATATCTTCTATCCCAAGAACAAACCAACACCTTGGCTTTTAGAGCAACTATGCATATGTATGTGCAGAATAAAGGAATAACATGCTATAAATAATAAGGATGCAACATCTAACATTCCATATTAAACAAAGCAGGTGGGGCAGAAAGGACCCAGACTCAGAGGCGTATCTAGAGGGGAATCACAGCACTAAGTTTTGCAGGCAGCCATTCTCCTTTCTCTATGGAGACATTCGTAGCCAAAATAGCCTCTGTGGCTCCGGAGGGGTGGGAGCAGCTGCTTGTAAAATGTAGTGCTGTGTTTCCCCTCTAGGTACTCCTCTGCCCAGACTTACTTTCTTCGCTGCTAGGCATGACATTCAGTACCCTATTCAGCTCCAGCGTGGTCAAAGGGGCCTGAATGAGCATCATGAAGTGAACATGCATTGACCTTCACTCTATTTTACATCCCAGCCTTGTTGAACATGGAGATTTTGAAACTAACGTGATTAAGCGTACACTCGTGTATAAGTCGATCTCATGGCCAGTTTTAAGCCAAAGAGCATAGAATTTGCTTTGATTTGTGGATAAGTTGATGGTAAAACTTAGGGTGGTATGAAATTCTTTAAAAATGAGCAGTAATTGTTCTGAGGCAGTAACATACAGCCATCAAAAAAAACAGAGCCCTTTCACCTTCTTCTGAGGCAGCACAGAAATGGAGCTATTTTCCAAGCAGGAAAGAAGAGAAATGAAGGTGCTTATGGGAGTAGTAGCTTTGTGAGGAATACAGTACAGCACTTTCAAAGCAGCAGCCCTCATAACGACTACAATTCCCATAAGTGCCTTCACCTCTCTGCCTATTTGGAGAAGAAGGCAAAATGGTTCCCTTTTTTTGCTTCCTGTCTGTTGGTGCCTGAGAACAATTACTGGTAAATAAAATGCTCTTTTTTTTCTAAACCCCCCTCCATGTTCTGCTTTATAGCCCAGCCCCGCAAGCTGCTTTTAGAAGCTTTATTTACAGTATTGACTTGTGTATAAGTCACTCCATGTTTTCAGGGTCAATTATCAGGCATAATTTTTTCGACTTATGCTCCAATATATACATCTAATTGACCCTATCTAATGGGTCAATTTCTGTGCAGCATGCTAAGCCTGTGGAAGTGTACCAATGCCTCTGTTTGAAATCACTAGTGTGAGTAGGAGCCAGTTTTGCAGGCCTTTCACATTGGCCTTCTCTGAAGTTTCGATGCCATCACCTTTAGTTTCTTAATGCTGTTAACAATCCATTGGTCCATAAGCTGCCCAGCAAAGAAGGCGATTATAAGCAGGGCAGCTGCCAGGGTTCACAAATCAACAGCCTAATCTTCCGGCGCAGACTTCCTCAGAACATCCATTGCATTCTTAATGGTCCCCTGGCTGATAGGCTGTGCTACGTGGGAAGTGTTTACGGGCAGAGGTGATGCAAAACCTTTACATGCTTTGGCCCTGCTATACAGTTGTAAAAGTCATCAAGCAATCTCATGCTTCCCTGTAGCAGAAGATGTCAGGTGATATGATGAAGATGCTGTCTGCTCTGTACTGCTCCAGAAGACCAGGAAGAACATCTGTTACCAATATTTCTCTTTCAGCTGCTGCTGCTGCACCTGGCTGTTCTCTCGCTCTGTATGTGTAAGTTCTTGTTGTATTCTGCTTCCATATGTTCAGACATCCGGCAGTTGCTTTATAATTTTGTGCCGGTTGTTGTGGTCAAGTCATTTGCCCAAGGAAAGCAGAAAAGCACTTAAGTGAGTTATCAAAAGACACCCTGACTTCTCTGCAGTCCTCATAAGATTTATATGTCATTTCAAGCCCCTCCACACAACTTGGCATTTTTCCTCCTTGGTGAAAAGGACTTAGGAATGGGGAAAAAATTATATAAGTTCTTCAGATAACAGCATGTTCCTCAGATGTCTCAGAGGTTTAAAATGCAAAGAATAATAAAGCCATTTGTACAACTGCATTGAAAAATACAACAGCAGCGATGAGAATAAGCAAGACCTCTGTCATAACTAGTGCCTGGAGAAGACATGAACGTAACGGGTCTGATGGTCTAAACATTTGCCACTGTATCCTTTTTGGTAATGAAATAAGGTGGTTTTGACATTTCCTACGCTATAAAGCAATGTTATTCAAACTGTGGGTCGGGACCCACTCGGTGGGTCACGACCTAATGTCAGGTGAGTCGTGGAAAACTGGGAGCAGCCATCTTGGAAACTGCAGACTTTAGTCTTGTTATATTCCTTTTGTGAGTGTTAACAGTTTGAATTTTCAAGTGAGGATTTTTTTTAAAAAAATTGTTTTTAGTTCAATGCTTTTACATAATATTTTGTCCTAATCCTGCTTTCTGTCAGGGATGTTTTATGGTTGTACAATTGCTGCGGTAACAAGCGTGCCACTTTGCATTTCAGGAATATCATTTTATTATGCTACAATGACAGCAATTCCTGCTTGATGATGTCACTTCCTGCCACAATATCAGTTCCAAGTTAATGACATCACTTCCAGTGGATCCCGACATGAGTGCCATTCTAAAAAGTGGGTCCCGGTCCAAAAAGTTTGAATACCACTGCTATAAAGTTTAAATGAAGGGCCCTATCCCAAAGGCCATTATCGCCGGTGGTACATATGTACGGCCGGCGAAAATGTCGTGAACATCCCGTAAAGCACGTCCATGACACAGGTATGGCTCTGCTGGAGTAATGCTCTTTCAGCACCAGGCCCCAATATCAGCAGGTGGCTGGCCAGCGCTCCAGCAGTGTCGGCAGCCGATAAGCCTGTTTGGATCAACGGGGAGGGGGGAGAAACTGGGCGGGGGAGGAGCCGGCCCCCAGGGGTGGGACCCTGTGGTGGCTTGGGAAACCTGATATGAAACTGCTTGATTCACTGCTAGTAAAACAGCAGGCGGCGAGCCAAGGAGCCCCATTGTGGGCAATGAACGCCCCCTTCTCCCAGGGAGACTCCAGCAGCTGCCTCACTGCCGCTGGATGCAGTGGTAGCTTTTTGGCTACCACTGCACCCGCAGCAGTTAGGCAGTTCAGGATTGGGCTGCCCTTCTTTAAGTGGGAGTGGCGGCCTGAGATCAAGAAAGGGATAGATGAAATGTCTAAAAACCCACGCTTGCACTTTCCTGTTCTTAAGTCTGAAATTAATAGGTACACTGTATTCCTAAAGGAAAAACATTCTCAAGAGATTGTTAAAATGTGATAGGAGAAAATGAAAGGGTTTTTTTTTCAAATACATTGTTCAGTGTTCCTGCTCTTTGATAATAACCTATAAATACTGTAGATGCAACCCCTGGGTTTTGAGACCATTATTGTTCTCCCATTGTCTGAATAGTGAAATGACTGCATGTGAATCATCATTGGCTTATTTGTTCATTCAGGAAAACAACAGCCCCATATCTCTATATCTTGCACACAATAAGCTGACACATAATCAAAATAGAGGATGCAGAAGCAGTTCAAAGGGGAGATTAATGCTTTCTCCAAAAGTCTGATTTTTTCTTTGCACACACAGTGACTCAGCCTGTAGAACTACATATCGCGTTGTAAAATGACAGAACAAAATCTTACAGAACATTTTGCAGGAGCAAATAAGGAAAAATAAACGCTATGCCTGTTCTTCAAAATATATATTTTTTTCATGATACAATGCACTACAGGAATTTCAGGAACCGATGACAATTGTGAAGATAATGGGTGATAGACATGAGCCCATCATAAATATGCTCATTCGGAATACAATTAAAAGGTATGAAATGGAATAGAACCTTCATGGCCGAAGATGTCAGCCATCTCTGTTTTGAGATCTGGGATCCCTCTGAGGCATTGTAGGCTTGATATTTGCTGGAAGAGTCCCAGGACTCAGCTATCATATTGTACATCAATAGCATGATCCTATGCACCATGTAGGACTGAGCTGAAAGGAGGGGAACTTTCCAGCAGTGACAAAAAGGGACAGTCTTCTTTCAGTGATTTGGGGGACTGCTCCAAAATTGGGTGGAAGAATGCACAAGGGAAGAGTGAGTGCAGCTGGTGGTCCAAATACCTGGTCTAAGATGCACTGTTCTCACATTCAGGGCGCAAGGCTAACCTAGCCTGCACTGTATCCAGTGTAGGTTGGGAGCAGGCTGTCGCCTCCGTGGGGCAAGGGCATGTTTGTCCCCTTGTCCCAGGGTAGGCGCCAGCCACCCCTATGGGCTACTTGGATCTGCTGTAGCTATATATTGGGCGCAAGTCCAAGCACACCACGTGGCCTGAATCAGGGCCACGTGGGCTAGGGATGGGCATTTGGATACAGCCTAACAGCCACATCCAGGCTCCACACCCCTCCCTGGCGTGCCCACCCCACCCTGTTCTGCCCTCCCACCTTCCCCCCACCCAGAAATGGCCCCACAGCAGCCGAACTCGGCTGGTGCAAGAATGAGGTACCCGGGCATCATGTCAGCGCTGCAGTGCGGCTGCAACTGCTTGCATCGGCCCTGCACCAGAAGCACTGGCGCAGAAGTGCTTCACGGGACTTTCGCGACACCGGCCCACAGCTTGTGTTGGCCCTATGGCACTTTAGGATTGCGCCCTCTGTTGACTTCATTTAACTTCAGTGATGTCATCATGTCAAGCACATGTGTATTGTGCTACACAGCACAATATCATCAAATTCTATATGTGATCCCTGACTGGCTGGGATAATTAAAGAAGGTTTTACTAAAAAAAAATAGTACCTCCAAAGTAGATGAGCATTAACCATAGGGATTGGGAAGCAGGGGAACCTGAGCCCTTGACTTTCTTGCTCTTAATAATCAGATGGACTTCACAGTCTGGTGAGCTGGCTCAAAGCCACATTCTTTGTTTCCCAGTCAGTTGGAGAAGCAGATGAAAGAGAAGCAATAAACAGGAATAATAATAGGATAAACATGGCTACTGCCTTGGAATGGCTCAGAAGCCCCCCAGTCTGATAGGCTGGGGTGTCAACCCCTGAATGCCACCTGATGCTTGGCACTTCACTTCTGGGTTTGACAACAGGGCGCGTGATAAGGTGGGGAAGGATTTGTTCCTCACTTGAGCAAATAGGAAGCAGATCATTGCAGCTTGCATTGGCAGTGGGTTGGAGGGAGACGGTAGTGGTGGTGGTAGCAGCAGCAGACCCAGGTCGCAAGGCATCCTGAATCCCCCCTCTTTGGACCCTTTGCAATCTGCAACCTTCATCAGCTGACCTAATGGATGTGTGGCATCTGTTCATAGGAACTTCCTTATGCGATTGGAAGGTCCAAATAGTTGGGGGGGGGGGGAGAAAAATCAGGAATTTTCAGCACACATTTTCCACGGAGGGTCCTTGTCCAGGATCTCCTTTCCTTTTGTCTGCTCTATGAAAATGTCCTGCCTGTTGAAGTTATTTCTTGGTATGTGGCATCTGCATAAGTAGATTCCTATAGAAACCTACAAAAACAAGGCCATTATATCTGGTTCTGTCACATGGTAGACCCTGAAATTTATGGTGTTAATAATATCCTAGATTTCCCATAAAGGTAACAGAAGAAGTACTCATTTTTATAGCTTTGGCTAAAGTCACTTGCATGGCTCTTGATTTAGGCAAGTAATAAAACTCTTTATGAAATTTATTTGGAAAAAAAGGAGTTTTTACACATGCTCAGTAGCTGCTTTCCAAGTTTAATGCCCTGTCCTTTTTCATTTTGTTTCTCTTTAGACTCTATGAATTGTACCCCTCAGATTTCTATTTATTTAATCATGAAGGATTTTTACAGGGGAAAAAAAATCTTATATGAGACTTTGAAATTAGACAAGTGCATATACAATTCTTGCACCTTGCTGCTTAGTTTTAAAAATGGTTTCAAATGGATCACGTCAGGCCCATTTCACACCTCTGAGCAAATGAGTCTTTGTTCATCTCTGAAACGAAGCATTATAAATAGCAGAGGTGCTGAGGCAGCTGTGACTCTCAAGTATACCATCCAATAAATCCTTTCTTTCCAAAGGCTGCTATACTTTTTGATGGTGTGGTTACTATGGTGTGTCTTGAGGATATGAATCAGGGAAGTACTTATGAATTTCTTTAACTTCATAGACATTTTTTTTTTTTAAGACGGAACAGTTGAAGAGCTTTGTGGAAGAGCTTTGCAGACAGAAGGTTCCACTTTCAATCCATAGTACCTCACAAGAAAAGCCTTGCTGGATCAGGCCAAGGGCCCATCTAGTCCAGCTTCCTGTATCTCACAGTAGCCCACCAGATGCCTCAGGGAGCACACAGGACAACCATGTATCTCGCTGCCACTCTCCTGCATCTCACATTCTGAGGTAGCCTATTACCCTTGCACCACCCCAAGGGAGACACCAGACTGCGGTAGGGGTTTAACATTAAATGCAAGTAATCAGTTTTTAAGTCATGAAACCTACTGAAAACACTGTCCCTCCCTCGCCAGGGATGAGGCAAAAGCTCCATCAGAGCTTTTTCTCACCAGTCCCAGTGCTGCCCACCTCCTCCAAATTACTTCCAGTAGGGAGTGGCATTTTTAGGCGTGCCCTTCCTGGGTGGCACATAGGTGAGGACTGCCAGTGTACAACAGGCTCTCATCATAACCCGTACCTCAAGACACAAGTGAGGACTAAGAACTACCAGTGAGCCAATTATCTAACGTTCCTGTATCCATGTCTATCTAGGACAGCTCAATTAAAGTTTCAATATGAAAAGTTCTTTGGCAAACCGATTAACCTGATTCAATAATAACGATGAAGAAACGTTACAGGCCAATCCTTCCCCTGAGTCACGTGGTCGGAATGCTTATTCTGATGGAATATTGTCACATGCCGGAAAGTGTAGTCTGGCCACTTCCAGAAGTGGTGAGAGGCCCAATATGCACAGTGATGGATCAGGGATGCCCACCGTAACAGGTAAGATGGTTTGAGGGGTTTAGGGGAGGCAGGGAGGAGTGGGCAGGCACACAGGGTGGAGGTGGGCGGGGTGGATTGGGCCTGGGAAGAGGGTGAGTTCAGCAACCTGCTAAATGCCTCCTTCCTGGTCTCAATCTGCCTTCACCAGTCCACGTGGAATTGCGCAAGTGATATTGCAGATCCACGTTGACAATGGCGGCTTACCCCAGAGGAAGAGAACTGCTCCCTTTCTGTGAGGACACCTCCAGAGGCCCAAACTCTCCTACAAGTTACAGTGAGCGCCACTTTGGTCCTGAATCTCCATGCAATGAGTTAGGTTGATTTGAGCTGGTCATGTTTTATTACAATCACTGAATAAATCTTCTAGCAAAATTACTCCTCTCTCTCTCTCTCTCTCTCTCTCTCTCTCTCTCTCTCTCTCTCTC
>JAJKFI010000008.1:9994281-10031161 GCA_029204185.1 Lerista edwardsae | reverse complement strand
TTTTTTTTTTTTGAATTGAAAGTTTATTGCAGTTTAAGGAATGCTTAATGATGACACAAATAAATCCCCCCACAAAAAGATAAGAGACGTGCCATCCATCCTGATAATCTCACCTCTTCATTTCTAATTCCCATATCTTGAAACAAATCCCGTTTGACAAAGTATTGATAAATCAAGTCACACGTTGCAACTTGTGATTGTGAACACCCCTGAAGTGACTCGTGTTTAAATGTACCTTCAAATTTATTTATTTCACATTTACAACCAATCCTTAGACTTAAAAAATAAAATTGTCTAAAAAGTAATGGGGGGGGGGGAGTAAAGTAGGAATCTCTATGAGAGAAGTATAAATATGCCTGCCCTCCGAAGACTGCCATGTTTGTTTTCTGGAAGTTGGTACACACAAACAGAAACTATTCAGTGAGGGTCTGATTTCACCTCAGAAGTATTATATCAAAAGCTGCAATATTATGCACACTGCCCCTTTGAACATAATGGGACATACTCAGCGATGGGATCTACAAATGAACAAGGGGAACGCTGGGTGGGACGTAGGCGGGACTTCCGCTTGAGTGGCAGCCCGTCTGTAGCGTTTTGCGGCTGCCCTGGCCTCGGGGGGGGGGGCTCCTGCTCGCCGCAGGGGACAGATGAGGGTCGCGCCGGGTGTCTGGGCGAGCAGTGGGGGCGCACTAACCGGGGGCAGCCCCCCCCCCTCGAGGCCAGGACAGCTGCGGAACACTACGGACGGGCAGCCAATCACGCGGTGTGATGTAGATCCCATCACTGGACATACTGCTGAGTAGACATGCATAGAATTGTGCAGCAAGTCAGCCCAAACACACCAGTGAAGCCTGAAGTGAAATTCCATTCTTTTCAGATTTCAGTGGGACCGACGCTTTCTTACTAACTGAACGAATGAAACATTTGGTACAAATGTGTGGTCAGAGAGCCAATGAATGCATGGCCTGCAGCCCCTTGGCTGAAGTTCAGTAGACCTAGAGCAGGTAGGCCAGTGCTTGAATGGGAGCCGACCTAGGCATCTCCTGCATGCTGACTTGCATTCCATAGCAAAAAAAGGTGGGATCTAAATGTAATGAACAAATTAATACAGGGCAGCCTCCTCAAGGTAAAGAAATGTTTGTTCTCTTACTTTGGAGCTGCACTGCCCTTAACCCAGTGCTGGGAAGTTGGTTAGGATTGTGACCACAGTTAATTCAGGGTGCAATTCTAACCTGGAGTAAGGCCAGCACAGTTAGGCCAGCAAAGTTTGGCCAGCACAAGGGACACTGTAAAGTATGTTTAGATCACTCTTGAAGTCAGAGAGGCCAGGACACAGACGTGCACCATCTTCCCTGACTTAGAGAGTGGTCCAAACATGCAGGCTGGTGGTCCTTGTGCCAGACAAACTTTGCTGGCCTAACTGTACTGGCCTAACTAGGATTAAGATCTCAGTGACTGACATTATGGATGAATCACTCCTTTCTTCTCATACATGTATTTAGAGTGCCTAAAATGCCACAGATCTACCGTTACCTCCCTGTATTTCATGGCTTCGGGGACACACTTGTAGAGATTTCCATTTGTGTAAATATGCCTGTGTGAATCTATACCTCCTGAGGACACCAATTCAATTAGCAATTAACCCCTGCTAACTGGGCAAGAGGCACATTTTCAAGTGGTGTCCTCTTATATTTAGCAGGGGGAGAGCAACTGTCCCTCTTCACCCCAGCACAGTGTCAAATCAAATCAAAAAACCTTTATTGGCATACAAACCCTAATTACAAATAAAATATAAATACAAATAAACATCAGAACACATAATTCATATGGATGAGACACGCTTAGAATTGGAGACCACAACATAAAAAATAAACGTAGCTAATTGGCTAATTATGAAAGAATCAGTTGAAGCTAGAAGATGCTTCAGATATTCATGACCCACAAGTGAGGGATTTAATTGCTGAAGAGGAGCTAAGAATTTCTCTCTAGCCTCAATGTGGATGGGGCAATGAAAAAGAAGATGCTCCGCTGATTCAACGACACCCATGGGGCACGGGCAAAGTCTGTCTTGGGGGGGGAATACCACTAAACCTACCCCACAGTACTGCAGATGGGATAGCGTTACAACGAGCCAAGGTGAAAGCTCTTCTAATTTTAGGGCACTCCAAAATATATAAATAAGCAGGCATTTTCCCTACAATGATCGGTAATTGATAGTGCAATGGGGAGCAGGTTCTGTTGGCTGCACTTAAGATGTTCATAGCATGGATATCCATGAATCTCCCTTTAATTAATCTGAATGCTTCATCCCGGGTTAGGGAGCCAATTAAATCCGGTTCTACTCCAATTTGCTTAATTTTTGCAACCCAAAAGCTGTCTGAAAAATATGGATCGCAAAGAAGGTGGTATAATAAGTTGTTATCGTCCTTGTTGTAGAAAACTTTGAGCCAATATTTGGTTGCTCTAATCCAGGCTATTGTCTCCAGCTGGATTTGACCCGTTTCAATGCACAGCACCTCATAGGCTACACAACTAGGCACGCCTAGAATTTTCCTCAAAAATGATGCTTGGATCTGCTCTAATGAATAATTAAAAGAATTGATCCAAAGCGGCACCCCATATAAGATTTGAGGGGAGCATTTCATATTGAAGACCTTCAGTGCTGCGGGGATGTATGAGCCTCCCTTGTTATGGAAAAAACTAATTACCGCTTGAGATGAAGCTTTAGCTAGAGTCCTTACCATATTACGATGGCTCGTCCATGATAGATTATACGAGAAGAGTATGCCCAAATATTTAAACGTTTTTACTTGTATTATATCTTGTCCATTGAAATGCCACTTCCTTTGTCTCCATGACCTTTCGAATACCATGATCTTAGACTTATTAAAATTAAGCTGAAGATTGTTGTTACACAGGTATTCAATACATTTGTTCATCAGCCTTTTGAGCCCCAAACGGGAGCGAGACAAAAGGATCGCATCATCTGCATATAATAGAACTTGCACCCGGTGTCCCCCCAATTTAGGTGGGTGTCCATCCACATTGGCAAGATAGGGAGCCAGATCATTTAAAAATAGGTTGAACAGCGTGGGGGCTAGCAAACAACCTTGCTTCACCCCCTTATTAGTAGGGAAATCATCAGTGACATTCCCTTCTGGAGTATATCTAACCTGGGAGGCCGTGTTGGTATATAGGCCCCGAATAAGATGGAGCAACTTCAGGTCTATTCCCATACTGGTTAATTTTGTCCACAGAAGATTTCTGTTAACACTATCAAAAGCGCCTTTAAGGTCCAGGAACGCAACAAAAAGTTTGGATTTAATTTGGACCGAATATTTATGCGCTAGATGTTGTAGTATGAGAGCATGGTCCAATGTAGACCTTCCCTGCCTGAACCCTATCTGTTCCATTCCCATGATGTTATATTGTGAGATCCATTGATTAAGGCGCTGTAGTAATAGTTTTGCATACATCTTACCAGGAATAGATATTAAACTAATAGGTCTGTAGTTTTCCGGATTTAGAGGGTCCCCTTTTTTAAAGATTGGTATCACAATGGCTTTAAGCCAGGATTTGGGAATAATGCCCGAGGCGTTAATGGATGAAAAGAGCGGGGCTAAAATAGTAGCCCAAAAATCAGGGTCTTTCTTAAGCCATGCTGTTGAAATGGCATCAGGCCCAGCTGCTTTCCCCGATTTCAATGCTGAAATCAAGTCAGTTATTTCCTCTTCAGATACATCAGGCCATTCATCAGAACTAGATGGAAAATTCCCTAACTCCACCCTGCTGGGAACTGCAGGGTCAAAAAACAGGTCGGAGTAGAACTGCCTCCAGCAATGACTGGAGACTAAGTTGGAAGTACTAGACCCTTTTCTAGAAACTCCCGAAACAATGTCCCAAAAGACCTTAGAATTGTTGCTGGTCGTGGCCCAAATCAACCTTTTCCATGTATCTTGAATAAACTTATGTCTTTTAGACCGAATTAGCTCTTTTAAAAAAGCAGTGGCCATGTAATAAGTTTTTAATGATTCCTTCGAATCACTGCATCTAAAAGACTGAAAGCACTCTCTAGCCTGGGCTTCCAGCACAGTGTCTTTCTCGTGGCTGTTGCTGGTAGTGTTCTCTATTCTTTTAGATTGTGAGCCCTTTTGGGACAGGGAGCCATTTAACTTTAATGTTACTATTTGCCTGTAAACCGCTTTGTGAACTTTGTGTTGAAAAGCGGTATATAAATACTAGTGATTGATTGATTGATTGATTGATTGATTGATTGATTGATTGATTGATTCATGTATCAGATAAAGCCGGCCTTATTTCATGAAAGCTCATGCCTCTGTCAAATGGCCAGTCTTTAAGGTGACAAAGGCAAGCACACAGGATTACCCCTCTGGAATGTGTTTCATGTTGCACTGTTCCCATCTGCCCAGCAGGTGGTAATATTTGTCAAACCTTTTAGACATAGGCTCCTGACACAGTGATACATTGCCTGGGATTTTTCTTAAACACTTCCATGGAAAACCGATATTGGGAAGTATTTCCTCTTGTGTGGATCACACCACTGCCCAAGCTTTCAAATGATCAGTCTGACCCTGGATTGCAGGCGCATTGTGCAGTCTTTTCCATAGAAAGCAGATGTCTGAGCTTGGAGATTTCAGAGTCTCCACTGAGTGAGCAACTCCTTGCTCAAAGAGAAGTGTGCCTCTAAAGAAGCTCCCATACAGCCTTTGACTGCGTATTGGTTTGAATGAAACCAATCTTGATTGTGATTGCTGGCGCAAGAACATTCATTTATCTAAGTCCCATTGAAATGAACGAAAGGGTTCATTTAAACATAAGTCACCTTAAGGGTTGAGTGGTTGTAATGTGAAGAATATGATGAAAGCTGCAGTCCTGGGTACAGATACCTGTACATGTTATCATCCTCAAAGGGCCTTCTGAATAGATGGAGAGTTGGGCAGTACATCCATTGTACTGCAGTTGCCCACTCTCTGCAGAGTTGTTTTTCTTTCTCATCTTCTCTGTTTGCACATCTGGAGTCCTGCTTGTGACATCAGATGTGTGGAGGGGGTGACGGCAAGCAGGGCTAACCGAATACTGGAGCCTTCAAGGCCTTCGAACACTGGAGGCAGCAGAGCAAACCCAATGATGGCTCAGCTCCTCCCACATTCCACTGTTCCAGCTCAGCAATCTCCATCCCTTCAATATTCCCCTTCCTCTCCATCTCCCTCTTCTTTCAATCCAGGGAGTGTGAGAAGGAGGAGAAATGGAGGCAAGGAGGAGGAGAGGGATGGGTGCCCCCCCCACCCGTCTGCTGCCTGAAGTGACTGCTTCAGTTGGCTTTATGCCCTGGGAGCAGGGGCACTACCATTGGGTGTGACCTCTGCCACTAATAGTGAGGATTCCAAGGTTGGACACATTGGGGGGCGGGCTGAGGGCTTATGTTCATCTAGCTGTGCTCATCCCTGACCTTACAACAACGCGTAAGAGTACCACTGGCACTGGTACTTGTTACCAGTGCCCGTGGTAGCATCTAATGCTTGTTGGAGACAAGTAGGATTTCTGTATGGGTCCCTCCCTGGGATTTTGCCTCGGGGCCTTAGCAACCTGGTTCGGGCACTGAGCAGAAAACCAAAGGAACAGGAGAAATTGATGTGAGTGGCCACTGCTCATGAATCTCCATTTCCTTGGGGCATTTAAAGCAATAGCATCATTCTCTGCCTAGTCCTATTCACTTCAGCCGGATTAGAAAATGAACTTCATTTCCTGTGCTTGGCGCAACTAGCAATGCAGCCATGTATCCTGAAGAATCCAGAAATTCTCAAACCTCCCAAATGGCTTTGTGTCAGATTTTACCAAGTATATGTAAAACAAAACCAGATGGGCACACTGCAATTTGTTTTAGGGTCAATCCAGAAATGCATCATTTCCAGTTGCTCTGTCATCAGATGCTGCCCCCACCCCCAGTCAACGGATGTTTTAAATAGATCCAGACATGTCCATTTTTTATTATAGGTCCATAGCATACATAATTATCCATGAGTAGAGGTGTGATTTTTCAGTGATAACAGAATACAAACACAAAACATCGCTTTCTGCATATCTCATTTTTGCAAAGAACGAAACAAAACAAAACATCTGTGAAAAAATACAATTATTAACTAACACCTAATTGACTGTGTAATGACTGTGGCTGCACCTGCTGACACTATACCACCTATATCACCTACCTAGTACACTTTTAAAACAGTTATATAGGTGGAGCCTTTTTATCCTAAAGGTAAAGGTTTCCCACGACCGAATGGTCTAGTCATGACCGACTGTAGGGGGCAGTGCTCATCTCCATTTCTAAGCCTGTAGAGCCGCCATTGTCTGAGGACAAGCTTCCGTGGTCATGTGGCCAACATTATCAGAGGCGGTCGGGGCCGGGAGTGTGCCCCATGGCAGGCGCTGAAACCGCGCCCCCACCCCGCCCCCGCGTGCCATGCAGACACGCCTCCCTTACCCCGGAAACGCTCTTTTTTCGGGGGGTAAGGGAGGCTTGGGTGGGGGGGTGGGTGAGAAACCACGCGGTCTCTCCCAGACCGTGCGGAATGGCGCCCCACCGCTGCGCTGCACCCCATGGCTCGTGCCATGGGGCGCTACAGGTAAGATCCGCATCTGGACATGATACGCCATACGCTATAGCGCACAGAACGCCGTTACCTTCCCACTGAAGTGGTACCTATTTATCTACTTGCACTTTTACGTGCTTTCGAACTGCTAGGTTGGCAGGAACTGGGACATGCAATGGGAGCCCAGCAGCCACTGGGCTAGTTTATCCTAGTGGATGCCAAAAAGCACATTAAATGAAATCCATTTAAAAAACAAAGACCTTCTCTTACCTTGGCAACTGGGCTCTGAATGAAGACCTCTTCACTTTGCCCTGGGGCAAAGGGGAAAAATGCAAAAACACTTCCAGGGCTCCAGGCAGGGGTCTTATTCAGAGCTAATTGATAGCCATTTGTGAGGATGTTGCCATAAGAGAAGCTTTTTTAAAAAAATCATTCTGCTAATTAAAATAACTTGTTTAAGCTAAACAAAGGGCAAAGGGCAATTATCTTCCCTCACCCTGAGTCAAATCTGCAAAAGGAAAAACCACAGATGAGAAGACTCTACCTGTAATTTATAAATTGTAAAAATGTGTCCTTGGAATTCAGAGCACAATCCTAACGGAGTTAGGCTGGCACAAGTTAGGTCAGCAAAGTTTGGCAAGCTTGGGCTGCATAAAGCATGTTTGGACCACTCTTGGAGTCAGGTCAGGGAGGATTGCACACGTCTGTGTGCTGGCCTCTCTGACTCTGAGAGTGGTCCAAATGTATTTTACGGTGTCCCTCTTGCCAGCCAAACTTTGCTGGCCTAATTTATGCCGGCTTAACTCCAGATTAGGATTGCGCTCTAAAGCACATAACCATTTCCTGCACCTTTTTACTTGGGAAAAAACCCCAAAATCTGTGTAAAAGCATTTAAGAACACTTATCCATGAGAAATTACAGCATGTGTGTGTTTCCCCCCATTTCACCCTCACACAAACTCTGAGGAATTGGGAAACAGTCACTGGTCCAAACCCTGTGCAGGAAATTCACAGATCTCTACTCTTATCCATCCTGTAATGTAATATTGTTTCTTTCGGACAGACACAGTGGTGGCATTCAGGGGGTTCTCCCAGGTTCTATAGAACCGGTTATTAAATGGCCAGGCCCCGCCCACTCGCTTACTTTGGCTGGCTTTGGGGTTTTTTTGGCTCAGGCAATGACATTATAGAACCGGTTGTTAATTTATTTGAATGCCACCACTGGCAGACAGCCAACATCACTTCAATTAGCAATGCAATAGAATGAGTACTCTCACAGTTAGGGACTGGGATGCCATCCTCCTCACCAGTATTCTTCAAAGTGTGGGTCACAACCCAGTATCAGCTGGGCACCTGTTTGTGTGGCATTTGTTTTCCCAAAGATATTTTCCCTCCTTTTGCAGGTGAAATAATATAACTGGCTGTGCTCCAAAGTCCTTCGCTGTATCTGCAGTTGCGGCTGTCAGTGCTGGCTGTTGAAATCCAATTTACTATCTCTGCTTAAGATCTCCAAATCCTTCAAATTCCCTGGCAAAGCCACATGTTATCATGAAAGGCCCTTTCCCTGAGTTCCTGCCTTTTTTGCCTCTTCCCTGTCTCTCATGCACGTGAACGGCTGTCTTGCACTCCCTCTGCTGAGACAACATTTGCACATTTGACATTAAAAAAGCTGGGTTGTTTATACAACTGACTTCAGTGTCTCAAGAGGAGTTGAATTATTTACTAGATGACTCAGCGCTTGATGGCTAAATTGGTCCTTGATTCTGCACCTTAGGGAGGGGAGGAAAGAACACGAAATCTAATAGATACAGTGCCTGACTGCGCTCCACGATTGGATTGCAGCACTGTGTAGCTCAGAGAGTTCACTAATAAAGACGGCTGGAAAGCTGGTAAGTTCTGCCAGGCATGGCTGAAACCAACGAATTGGATGGAAATCTCATGATGTCCTCGATCTGTGCTTGGCATCAAGTATTTTCTGATCTGCTCTGTGTTATTTTGACTTCCACCTGCATTTTTAGGAAGATGTCTTCGCCATCACTGCAGCCCATAGCTACAAATTATCAATTCTATGGCAGGAAAGACTGAATTCTTTCATGTAAATCAGTGGTATTCAAACTTCTTGGACCGGGACCCACGTTTTAGAATGGTACTCCTGTCGGAACCCACCAGAAGTGATTACATAAACCTGGAATTGATGTTGTGGCAGGAAGTGACATCATCAAGCAGGAAGTGCTGTCACTGTAACATAATAAAATGATACTCCTGGAATGTAAATTGGCATTCTTGGACTGAAGCAATTGAACAACCATGAAACAGCCCTGACAGAAAGCAAGATGAGGACAAAATAGTATGTAAAAGCATGGAACTAAAAACAAAATTTTAAAAAAACCTCACTTGAAATTCAAGTGAGTTAACACTCACAAGAGGAATATAACAAGAGTAAGGTCTGCAGTTTCCAAGATGGCTGCTCCCAGCTTTCCGCAACCCACCTGACATCATGTCAAAACCCACCAAGTGGGTCCAGTCTGAATAATACTGATGCAAATGATAGTTAGTTAGTTTACCTCCCAATATGCATTCATGGTCATTTGTTTTTCACCTAGAAAAGGCGTAATTGAGCTCAGATTTGGTCCTTTTAGAGCTCCAATCATTCCAATCAATGAGAGGTAAGGCTGCCAACCACCTGGGCCTGAAGGGACAGCTTGCACTCTTTCTGGCTTGCTTCCTAGAAAATAAGCACACAATTTCACTACGTCGCCATGTCATCGTGTTCCTAATATTGTACAGTATTTTGTTGATGACGGTCACTGTGTCTGAGGAGCATCAGCACAGTGGTGGTTCTAACATCTTCGTCCTCAGCTCCTGCATCCTCCTCCTTGATGGAGCTCAATTCCACAGCTCCCAGAGCTATCAGGCCCCTTCAAATCCTGCCCAACACCAGGACATTTGGCTGCTAAGAACTGGGGGTCGAGCCATAAGAGCAGCCATAAGAGAAGCTTATGTGCAGCTGCAGTGGCTGCCCATTCACTTCCGATCTCAACGTAAGACGATGGTACTGACCTTCAAGCCCCTTCATGACTTAGGCCCAGCCTACCTAAAGGACCACCATCTCCCATACACACCAGTTCGCCCTCTTAGATCATCTAAAGGGGCTCTCCTTCAAGTGCCCCCTCTGTCCCAAGTGAAAGGTTTGGCAGCTCGGGGGCGAGACTTCTCTGTAACGACTCCACAAATATGGAATTCCCTTCCAGAAGAATGAAGAACTACACACTCCCTCATGGCCTTTCGGAGAGGGCTCAAATCATACCTATTTAGTCTGGCCTTTGGATGATGGTTGGCTGTCTGCCCTCTGTCCCTCTGGAATACTGTTACAGTTTAACACACACACACACACCGGTCAATTGTTTTTCCACCCACCAAAGGGCCTGATGAGGAGAATTGGGTCTAGCTTCTTTCTTAACAGTCTCTGTGTTCCCATTAAATGTTTATTTTTTTTGTTCTGTTTTCCCTTATTTTCTTAATGTTTCCTTATTGTGGTCACATTGTACTTTTTTGTTCTCTGTAAGTGGTCTTGGGAAAGGCGGGGTATACAATCGTCAGATAAATAAAATAAATAAATAAGTGCTGGACAGCTGACTGGTCAAGCCTGGGAGGTTCCTCTTTGAACCATAAACACAAAGCTTACCTAGGACAATCTTATCTGGACTGGCTGCAGCACAGCGTCTCTTCTGCACCAGTTGTAAAATGCGCTCCAGCAGTGCACGGAGTAGCAGAGAGCTGAGAGCTGTCCTAGGCACATCACTGGCTCTCCCTCCACCTGTTGGAGCAGGTAAGTCAGCAGGAGAAGTGGTAGGGGTGGGTAGGATGGAATGGGGTAGGGAGGGGGCATAACAAGGCGGGAGGGATGTAACTGTAATGGGTGGGGAGGCTGTGAGAGATAATGGATCAGTGGCAATAGCTATGGTCAGATCCTATCCCTCTTTCCTGCAGTCTCCCCGCCCCCTTTCACTCCTTGGTCATGTGCTAGAGCAATGGCTGGTACAGGTCTGAGGAGACCCAGTGCAGAGTGGGAGGCTTACAGAAGTAAAAGAGGATTCAAATCCTCTTCACCACTGAAGCTTCCTGATCTGCTACCCCCTACTAGATACAGCATACCCACTTTTAGCATGGCTGTACCAGAGGAGGGATAGGGAAGGATTGGGCCAGTGGTGGTATCTAAAGCGGGAGAAACTGGTACGCTGGCGGGACTTACGTGTGATTGGCTGCCCGTCCGTTTGGTTCCGCCGCCTGCCCGCACGCCGCGCGGGCTGCCCTGGCCTTGGAGGGAGCGCCTGCTCGCCGGGGGGGGACGGGTGGGGGGGTGTCGGGTGCCTGGGTGAGCAGCGGTGGGGCGCGCCAACCGGGGGCAGCCCGCGCGGCGGGCGGGCAGGCGGCGGAATGGAACAGATGGGCTGCCAATCAACCGTATGTCCCGCCCAGCGTTCCGGTTCCTCCTGCTTTAGATACCACCACTGGATTGGGCTCTAAATTAAACTGATATGCTAAATAAACATGTTATACAAACTGTTTGGTTAAACCAGAACTATACTCATGAATACTCAGTATCACACACACACGATGGATGGTTTGACTGCTAATGACTGTTGAACCGAAACCAAATAGAATACATACACAAACCAGAAGTAATAATGACTATGCTTGTATTTACCTACATAGTTCATTGAAACTCAAGTACTTAAAGCATGTACACACAAAAACTACACATACCAAGTTTGCAGGTTTACATTTCCTTTAGCAACAGTTCCTTCTTTACCAAGGGAAGAGACCAGGCAGCACTGAGAGTGAATGCTAGAGCCAGGTTATAGCCAGATTACAGCAATGAAACTATGAAATAAAACTGTGAAAGTCCTGGACCAAATCAAGATCTACTGGAATAGACATTCTAGTGCTGGATGAAAGGATATTTATAGTATTTTGTTTTTGATGGTTTATGCTGAATAAAAAACATCTATATTTTTCACAAATACGTTTGGCTATATGGAAAACATTTTTTGCAATATGAAGGTTGAAAGCACTCATGGTTTTCATGGCACTCATGAAAGCACTCAGGGGTTCCCAAAGTATACAACTCCTACATGTTCCGACATGTTCCTACCCTCCAACATGTTCCCCCAGGTGCCATCATCTTGGATCTCATGAGATTTTGTAACACCCAAGGGGGCGGTGCCCAAATTTCACGAGTTCCTTTTTTTTTCAGTTCAAAATGACTCCAGTTGCTTTTGCACCTGCGTGGGTAAAAACACAGGGTGGATTGAAAGATGTTGAAGAAACCGCTTAGCATGGGCAAAAAGCAGTGCAGAGGGAACCACTCCCTTGTTGTAGTTCCCCAAGGCCTGGTCGCCACAAAGAGTAGATGAGGTAGCAAAACTGTTCCAGGTTGATACAATTGCAGAGAGAATGTGATTTGTGCAAGCTGCATGTGTGAATGCTTTTCGACCCCCAAACCCCACGATCCCCCAGGCTGAAGTGCTGCAGGTCAGGACCAGATCTACCCCTTCATCTGCTGTGTGTGGAGACCAGGCTTTAGCAGGCCTAATGCTACCCCAACTAACCTTCACTAATGCGATGCCAGTATCTTTTTGCAGGCAAAGTGGTTAATGCCACTGTGACAGCTACTGCCCCTGCATCAGTGATGGGGTCAAGTTCATTGGCAGTGCAAGGGCAGTAGCTGCCACTCATCTTTTTTACTGAGCGCTTAATGGAAGGGGGTGATGTTCCTCCCTTCTGGTCTTTGTCACCCTAGGGCCACTGTGTTGGCCACTACAAAATTGCTTTCAAGGGCCTGAGCCGCTGCACATATTTTTTTTCACCTAGTCCTTGAGGCAGCTCGTGAGATGCAGCCCTGTCGCTCGATACAATCAGGCAGGAGGCAAAATGTCTCATCAGCGTATACACAATTCATCAGCTCAGCGAGCCTTATTCATGCCTGGCTTCCCACCCACGCCAAAGCCAGAGCTGCACAAGTTGGCAAAGATGGAAAGAGATGAAGATGCCATGGCAAAGGGCATACAAAGGGCATGATGATGCTGTAATGTTGTGGGTACCACCCGCTGAGATCAAAACACGTTAGAAATATATGCATAACTGATGCGCTTTTAAAAAGGGAAAAGTTAATAAGTACCTCAAAAGCAACCAAAGGCTTCTTACCGGATCTCTCATTTCTATTTTTAGCATTCCTTCCTTTATGCTTGTTCTTCCCAACATATCAGAGACCTGGTGTGTAGACAGACTCCTGTATTGAAATGTGCTCTGATTCCAGAGCAGACACCAAACTCAGACAGTAATGGCCCAATCCAAAAGTCTCCTAGTATCACTTGGAGTGGCCTAAAATGCTCCCCCCAAGCCCCCAAAGGCCATTCTCAGAGCCAAAGGTGTACCTAGAGGGAGATCATAGCACTGTTTTGAAAGCAGCTGCTACCCTTCCTCTTCGGAGCCATTCCCAGCAGCTAGACCAAAACAGAGGCTACGTTGGCTATAAATGGTTCCGAAGAGAGTGGCAGTGGCTGCTTGCAAAACCTAGTGCTGTGATCCCCCTCTAGGTATGCATCTGCCCAGAGATGCTTCACCACGACATGTTGAGTATCCCTTACCTGGACTCCTTGGGACGGGAAGGTGTATGGATTTCAGATTTGTCTGAATTTCGGAATAATTGCAAACATATAATAAGAAATACTTCCTCTTGCTCTTTTCACTGTGACCTATTTGGGTGCCTGCTGGCCTCTTTGACATTTTTCAACAATGTCTGTATAGGCACACACCGCAGAGAAGAGAACAGAACTGTATGTGGGAGTGAGCACAAGTCCTTTCTACAGAATGTTAAGTCTTGGACAAAGATGTCTGGACTTTGGAATAGTCTGGATTTTGGATATCCAGATAAGGGATCATGCACCTATATTTACTTTTTAAGCCTTTTTTTTTTTAAAAAAAAAGAGGGAATAAAGCCAATTTAGAGTGAGGGTAGTAGTGCCACTGCTTCCAACTCTCACTCTGACTGGGCAAATGTGTCTTGTTCAAAGAACTCTGCCAACAATACTGAAAGAGGAAGCACTTTTTGCAGACAATGAACGATTTCTCAGAAAGTGCTCCCTTTTCAGTTCAGATCAGTTAGAATCATAGAGTTGAAAAGGCCCTTCAAGGCATCTTGTCTAAACCCCCTGCTTGAAGTAGAAAAGGGATTGAACTAGCTGGCATCCTGGATTGCAGAGCAGCCATATTCCTTACCTACCAGAAATAGGACTAACAGGAATATGATCATTATTCTTTAGGATAGATTGATTTTCCTTATCAGCTAAGGATATGAGCAAAGTTTGAAAGAAAGAAAAAAAAAAAGAAAAAAAAAGAAAAAAAAAGGTGTACCCCTGGAGAGATCTGCAATTTGAGCTGAAACAGAAGAGAGATAAATGCACTTGATAGCATTCAGCCTGATATTTATGTCATCATTAAGCTTTTGTGTGTTGTGAACCAGGGAATTGAGAGCAGTGTCACAACGTCACCCACTCCAGACACACCACTATGCTTATCAAAACCTTTGCCTTTTCCAAACACGAGCCAGAGCAAAAGAGTTCAGACTGAAGAGGTCAGTGACTGAAGCTGAGACCATCTGCATGCTAAGCATCAGTTTCTCTACTGAGCCATGGTCACGTTTACAGACATTGCTTTCTGACATATGAGGAGTTAGTGAATCACTGATGAGTCATTCACATGATCTGACTTAGAAACATGGGCCAAGCTTTCTGCTGATACACCTATTCAACTGCTACACGAGTGCACTACTGTACAAAGGCTGTTATTGGGACAAAGGAGCTGGCTCATACCTGATCATCATTTGATGACTGCAACATCCAGTGATGACTTCCATGTGACCAATGAGCCACCACAAACCAAACACCACAAATAGAACTTCCATGTGATCTCAAATGTAATGCCTTTTAGTAGAATCAGTCTGCACTGATTCTGGATAGCTTCTGAAAGCTGATTCTGGATAGATTCTGAAAGCTGGATAGCTTTCGGTCCTCTAGTGTTGAGAAATCAGGTTGTGAATAATTGCGTGATGAGTCTGAGCCAGTCCATGGGTATCATGGAGGCCTCAAATGACCAGGTGTGTAAATATAGTTCATGGATGTCCCGTCTCTCTTTCTCATCACTGCCTTGTATTGCCTGGTGAGACACTTTGGCAATCATAAGCCCAATCATCAGCCTTTGGTCATCACCAATTAGTATAGGTAATCTGATCTCCCTAGAAGGAGCGACATCTCATCACTTACTTGGAACAGTCTGTAGAGCAATGTGGGGGGAGCCAATGAGTAAGTGGGCTAGGTTGGATCTAAGGACAAAGGACAAGACAAGTAAGTATCTGGTAAGACCCTTGTATCTGGTACTCAGCAACCAGTAATGAGCGGAGCAGTGGTGACGATGTAGGGGAATGGAGGGAGTTCAGTTTCATCCTGAGAGTGGCTTTCACAGGTTGTTACTGCAGTGCACAAAGATGAGCACAGCCACTTTGAAGTCAAATGGATATTCTAGTCCTTGTTATTTTCTACCCAAAGGTGATGAACTGAAAGTGTAGGAAGCTGTCATTTCACTGCTCCAAAAAGGTGGCTGGTATATGCTGCCTCTCTCTCTCTCTCTCTCTCTCTCTCTCTCTCTCTCTCTCTCTCTCTGTGTGTGTGTGTGTGTGTGTGTGTGTGTGTTTCCTGAAGGCAAAAAGGAAGGAAGTAAAATATTTTTCCTGTACTTTTAAGTAGGAATGCAGGGGAGTGGCAACGAGATGCAGGCATCTTGTTGTCTCGTGTGCTCTTGAGGCATCTGGTGGGCCACTGTGAGATACAGGAAGCTGGACTAGATGGGCCTTTGGCCTGGTCCAGTGGGGCTCTTCTTATATTCTTAAATTCTACAGGTCACACACACACACACACACACACACACACACACACACACACTTTGAATAACTCCTTTCTTCCTTTTTATACTTACCCATCTGAACGAAGCCTCTTTGGGGGCTTAGCAAACCTTGATGTCTCATCCCATGTGACTGGATTGTATGAATAATAAATTATCCTATGAATAATAATGTTGCAGCACTTTCTCTGAAGGGACATTTGCAAGGAGGAGGAGGAGGAGGAGGAGGTACTTCGTCAGCTGGTGGTTACACAGTCCTCCTGGGCCACAGTGTTTCTTGCACTATTCTGATGGTGAATTCTATTCTAAAGCTTCTTGGAGCCCTAGTCCAAGAAAGACGACGAATGCAATCATCTGTACAAAATGCACCTTTTCATCGCCTGGCCGGAAGCCTTGTAATTTTGCCCTGATTCACAATGACAACTCCGAGCAAGTGACCCATTTACAGGGTTTACTGCCAGCAAGCAGATTGCCCTGGAAAGCATATGTGAATGTGGGGTGATGACATTTTACTGCACAAAATACAGCAAAGCTGAACCATCTGAAAATCAAACTCGATGAGCCCCCCCCCCTGCAAATGAAGATGTAGAGCTGACCACAGCGGTCACCGTCAAAACTCAATATTTACTTAGGATTGCTAGCGTGACTTGTGAATGCATACATACGCAATACGATCCACAGTTCTTGTTGATGCAGAATGGCTTCTTTGTTTTGCTTTGAAAAACATTCCCTGCTGTGATTCCTCAGTCTCTTTTCTATGATAGTTATATTTTTAGAAAATTTAATAAAAACCAGTTTGGGGGATTAAATACTTTGCTGTCATTTCTTTGGGTTCTGAAAGGTGTTTGTTTTTCCATGTGTGTGATGGTTCAGTCTCAAGAGACAGCAACTATAAGGAATTCAAGGCCATTGTACTCATTGCATTTTTTTAGGTCCACACATAGGATGTTCTGCATCTCACAGGAGCACAGAATTAAGTCTGAGACCAGATTGCACCCCTCTCTTGCGACTGGAATTTGGGGGATAGGAAGGATCAGTCACTAATTTGGGACACTCAGAATTCCTCTAAGTCAGAACACAAACTGCCCAATCCTTTCTGCCATCTGTGCAGCTGGAACTCACTTCTGGTTTGTGGCACTACAAAACATCATGCACTGTTGTGCACTACTGGGCCATTGCTGCAAATGGCACACAGTGCCAACTGTGCGGCAGCAGCCTGTTTGGCTCCCGCTCCCCATGTGCCAGTTAATTGGTGGAGAAGATGGGCGGTGGCTGGAGAATGGGAGTAATAGGGTGGAGATGGGCAGGGATTGGGCCATTGGGAGGCATGTTGGGGCAGACAGGGGGAAGTATCAGCATCAAGGGCACCACCAATGTCCCATACACCCCACCCAGCCTTGCCATGCCCCTTGGGTCCACTTGGACTTGTGCCAGCCAATTGACTCAGATTCAAGTAGACCCATTGGGCAACAGGGAACCAAAGTTACTTTACTTCAAGAAGAGCTCCAGATCAGAATCTCTCCCAAATTGTAGGATGCAGCATGTGCTTTCATGGAATTGCTGCATTGGTTCAAGTGATGGAGGATGGCTTTGGGGCAAAAGTCCATAATCCATCCATCTCCATCCATCTCTCATTTGAGTACTAGGCTGGAGCAAAACCAGCCGTAAGTCAAGAATGGAGCTGGCCTTAAGCCAATGTGGCCTATGTCATCGCATTGGGCCACACACTGGTGCGTGGTGGATGGATCAGTTGCTACTGCAGCCAGGATCTCTGTGGGCTGTATACCAGTGGGGTAAGAGGAGTGGCTGCTCATTGGGCAGTCTGGTCCTGTCTCCAAACAGCCCAAAATGGGCCTTCTGGAGGCAGTTGCCAGGGACATCACATCACCCCCCACCTTGGCACAGCATCACAAGCCTCTTCTTGCCATGGTTATATGGTGAGTTATATGGTTATATGGTTATATGGCCACTGGGGATGGGTGAGGGCCCCATGGGAGAGACCTGCATTGAGCTATGACACTCCAGGAACCGGCCCTAAGTAAGACGTGGGGTCATCATGATCAGTCATGCTAACCTACTTCACAGTCTTGTTGTGGCTGGGGGGGGGTGTCACTCTTTAGATAGAGTCTAAGATATAACTGAGGGCACAATCCTAAAATGCATTAGGCCGGCATAAACTAAGCCAGCAAAGTTTGACCAGCACAAGGGACACCGTAAAGTATGTTTGGACCACTCTCAGAGTCAGAGAGGCCAGCACACAGACCTGAGGCATCCTCCCTGACTTCGAGACTAGTCCAAAAATACTTTATGGGGGCCCTTGTGCAGGCCAAACTTTGCTGGTTTACTTTATGCCGGCCTAACTCCAGTTTAGGATTGTGCTCTGAGGAAGAAATAAAATAGATCCTTACAAGGCTGACTTTGCCAAATGCAAACTTATTACAAGGAATTCTTAGAGACTTGTCACAGAAACACCTGCCATTAATTTAAATAACTATCCAATTAGAGTCTTGGAAAATTGTTCATGAATCAAAGAGAAAAACTGATCTTTTCTAAAGATATGGGAACACACTCTATTTAACTAGCATTATAATTGATACTGGAGCACTCCAGGGACTACTATTACTGTTCATTTCCTGTTTCTATACTCTGCAAAGCAATGAAGTGGTGGCATTTTATCTCACTAGGTTACTCTTAATTCTGAAATGGCTGAAAACACTGGAATTATTTTAATTAAAAGAACACAATGGATTAGGCATCCTCCGGCAATGAAATGCTAACAAGGCTTAATGCTTCTGAAATAGAAGTACTTACGGTCCATACCTGGGAGGCATTGATACAAGGAAAACTAGCAATAATTAGGAATACAGGTTGAGCCTACTCTTCTGCTGATTTTTAATCTGTGGATATAGCTAAACACAGGTCCCCTGGACCCCCTTGGGCAGTGCAATGCTAAGCATCGCTGGAATGGCGAGGCTGGCCGGCCAGCGCCATATCCAACGCAGCTTTGTGGAGGCCAGAGCTTCCACGCGGCAAGGGCACATTTGCGTGCTTTCCAGAGGGGAGGCTCCGGCCTCCCTGGTGTGCTCCTCGGGTCTGCACCTGCTAAATAGCAGGTGCAGAGCCGAGGAGACCACGTGGCCCAAATCGGGACTGCCCACAGCCCGCCCTTCCCCAGCCCAGAAAAACCCTCTTGCCACCCACTCCTTCCCCTGACCCGGCTCATCATGCCTCTGCACCAGCCGGGCTCAGCTGGCGCAGAGGGAGACAAGCGTGGGTGCTCTGAGGCCGGCGCTGCCTGCAGTGACGGACTTGGAGTGACAGCGCCAATGCAGGGGTGCTGCTCAGTGCCTCCACGTCAGCATTCTGTGTGTAGCTTTGATACTACCACGTAGCGTCGACAATACAGGGTGCCTAGGATGGTGCCCTGAGCCACATTCGGCTCAACCTGAAGCCCCTAAGGGTGAGCAGAGCTGTTCTGATCACCTCTGGGGGCTCTTCTGAGGCCCTTTGGTGCAGCTTTGGTGCAGCTTTGGTGGGCCTCAGAATGGCCATTTCAGCCAAAAAAAAAAAAAAGAAAAGAAAAGAAAAAAGAAGAAGAAGCAACTTCTGATTTTCAGGGGAAATTGAAAGTTGCAAAACTAGGAAGTTGCCATTTTTTTCTCGCTGAAACGGCCATTCCAAGGCTGCATGCAGCAGTGTGCAGTCTCAGTGGGCCTCAGAAGAGCCTCTGGGCCCAATCGGAGCACAGCTCAAGTTGGGTCTGGGGGGGGGGGGATGGGGGAATCCCACATTCTGAGCCCTGATGAGGCTGCAAGCAAATGCCTGCAGCCTTGCAGGGGCTCAGAAAGTTGCTTGGACCCAACTAGAACTATGCTCTGGTCAGGTTCGGAGGGTGGCGGGACAACGACGTGCAAAATCTGCAGATTTAATTACTCGCATTTTTTTTTTATCCAAATAAAAAGGCCCCACCTGCATTTTCAGTCATATCAGAAGGCACGATTAATATAATGGAGGAGGGATGTTTGTATTCCAAAGTACCTTAATATGAACTATGGCAGCCATTTTCAACCACTGTGCTATGGCACATTGGTGTGCCACGATTGGTCTCCAGGTATGCCACAGGAATTTGGGAGTCATTTATTAGTAGGGCCATTGGGAGCACTCCACTGGCAACACAGTATGCCTTGTCAAGCCGATGGTGTGCCTTGACCATTTTAGTGCCTTGCCAGTGTGCCGTGAGATGAAAAAGGCTGAAAATCACTGAACTATGGAATTCAATATGACAACATTCCCTCTGAGATGACTGAAAATGCAGGTGGGGCCTTTTTGTTTGGATTAAAAAAAAACCCTAACCCTAACCCTTCATAATAGGGCAGAAGATTTAGCTGAGAAGGGCAGAAGATTTAGCTGAGAGGGTTAATGCCTCTGTTTGCCCGAAGATAACACCTGAAGATCTCAAGGTCGTCCCGGAAGTCTCTGTGAGCAGCAGACCTTGGAAACTGCGGCTGATTACAAGCTGAGTTTCAGCTGCCTCGTGGGAGGAGGAGTGTGCTGACATCAGCTGCATCTCTGGTGGCAGCAGGGAAGCCTCATCAGCCAGCAGACGACAGACGGGTGGCTAAAGAAAGAAGGCTAAATCCAGAAAGAAAGATCTGTAGGAGTGTGGTTCTTGGAAGACAGAACATTCTGTAAATTGTAAAAACCTTCGGGTTTGTGAGAAAGTCTGCCTATGTAAACCGCCTTGAGTTCAATCATTAGAGAAATCTAGTGATATTAAGAAAGGCGGTATATAAATAAATGTATTATTATTATTTTTAATGTGAATTCACCTTGAGATAGGATGGCCATTTTACTTTCCTGTGCACATGAAATTTGTGTCATCAGTAGCCTTCATTTTGCATTGCCTGCTGGGATCTTAGGCCGCAAGTACTGAAGTATAGCTTCATGGTAATTGAGCATGACAGGAGACCAACTGACCTCTGGCCAAAGCCTCAGAACCAAAGCAGATGTGACATTGATTGCATCGGGGTCTAGTTTATTTGAAGGTAAAACAAAAGCAGCCTGATTTTGGTTGCCAAGTCCAGACCAGGATTGGAAAGGAAGGAGCACTTAGAACGCAGCCGTCTATGAAGTCAGACTAATGTCAAACCAAACAGCATCTCCTGCACGTTGCTGTTGCTGCCTGAAATGGCTCCAATGGCAAGTTGGAGTTGCCGCTTACACAGTGCTTTGTGGCACCTGCAGTCAGAGCCATTGAAGGCTCTGGGGGCATCTGGGGCAGGGTGACGTCTCTGCATCACAGTGCCCCAGTTGTGGACCTACCATTATGTTTGGGGGGCAAAAGCCCGGGGTGTGGCGCTCCTGGGGCAGGAGGAGGGCAGCATCGGGGCACCTCGCCTTGCTGAGAGGGGAGTGGTTTCAGGCCACTTGCCTGCCCCTGCCATCGTTCAGCTCCAAAACGGAGCCTGGCATGGAGTGGGGGAAGAGCAGCACACATGGGCAGGGAAACAGCGGAGGGGCGGGCCATTGGCTGGGTCCACAACTGCCGTGCCCCTAGTGCCGCCCCATGTAGGAGCTATTCCGTATGCAAGGGAGGAGGGAGGGTGACACAAGGTGGCAGCCTCGGCACCTCTCCACAAACAGTGCCCCGAGCAGCCACCATGTGTCACCCCATAAATGGTTTGCCTTTGCCTGCAGTCCTTACCATTTCTCCCTTCTAGCTGTGCCACGTATTATCCATGCAAAGCAACAGTGATTGCTTTGTGTCCAAATAGCTGCCTGGGAATGGCATAGGGGCACCACCGAGAACTTCTGAATCGGCTTCTTGGGCTCAGCAGATACACCCTAAAAAGTTGCGTGTCTTGTCTGTATCACTTCCAAGGCTAAGCTAAGTGGAAATATCAGATGCTGCCACCTGTGCTAGGGACAAATTTGCTATGTGGTGCTATTTGCACACCAAAAGAGTGACTTCGACATGTTCTTGATTCAGGAAGTCTTTTCATTCCTAGATGTTACACAGCACAGCTCGGTTTCAACACACTGCACAGTTAAACGCGCCACAGCACAGAAGGCCTCAAAGCCATTCCCAGGTTCAAGATTGACTCTGACACTCTAAGCATCACTGAGTTTGGTTGATTGGGTGGAGGAAATTCCTTATTTTCACAGAGGTGAGTTATTAATCTTGAGGAAAACCCAACTCTGTTGGTGTATTCCTATTTGGAGACCTTGATTCACATGACAGTGAAATATAGCCATCTTACATTGCTGAGTTGGCACTTTGGCTCTGTTTGAACACAAGAGAACAAGCCACTGTGTGCCTGTCCTGACAAAGCCCCATTGAAATGAATGAGGGCTTCATACATGCATTGGAGAAGTTATTCATGGAGTGTGTGTTAACAATTTAGCATTCCATCCATGCAGGGTTTGGTACCACCTTAATTTTTCCCTGTTCCCTTGGGTTGTATCCTTAGGCTGCAATTCTACACACAGTTACAAGGGACTGTAACTTGTAACAAGCCCCATTGAACATACTTCTGAGTAGACATGCATAAGATTACACTGTTAGAATGAAAAATCCACTACTTCTTGGAGCAGTGACCTGTCCTTCTGTACTTTGTGAAGTGCTATGGTGAATGGTGCTATTAGAGAAGTACTTTGACTATTATTAATTAATCAAAAATATCCAAAGTATTCTAATGCACCCTGACCCCTGAAAATAGAGGAGCTTATATATGTTTAAAAATGAATAAATTCATCAGCCATGTGACGAAGGCAAACAAAGTTCAACTACAATTGGTTCCATATATCCAATGTTGGGATAATACTGAGCCAGCAGAACCAATGGTTTGACTCAATGGAAGGCAACTAATCCATTGTGTTCTTTTAATTAAAATAATTCCAGTGTTGTTAGCCATTTCAGAATTAAGGGTATCCTAGTAAAATAAAGGGGGCATGTTGGCGCTATGGGTTAAATCGCTGCTGCTGGGCTTTCTGACTGGAAGGTTGGCGATTCAAAACCACGCGACAGAGTGAGCTCCCGTTGCTTGTCCCAGCTCCTGCCAACCTAGCAGTTCGAAAGCACCTAAAAATGCGAGTAGATAAATAGGTACCACTTCAGTGGGAAGGTAACAGCGTTCCGTGTGCCTTGGCGTATAGTCGTGCTGGCCACATGACCACAGAAACTTGTCCTTGGCCAAACGCCGTCTCTTCGGCGTAGAAACGGAGATGAGCACAACCCCCTACAGTCGGTCATAACTAGACCATTTGGTTGTAGGGAAACGTTTACCTTTTTAGTAAGATAAAACATGCCTCCTTTGCTTTCACAAGAGGGTGACTGCTGCAACACACAAACACACAAACCAAAAAGACATTTCCCTTTTGTTCAGAATGAGTACGCAACCTTACGAGGCTTTGCTCTTCACTCTGCAATTCACTCTATGCGAATTGATCAGTTGAATGAAATTAGTCACATGGACTAACATCTCTTTAATGGGTGACAACCCTAGAGAAACCATCAACAAACATTCTCAGTCATCATGATTCCAGGTTCAGCGTATGTTCAATGAGGGAGCAGGAGCATCCCCAGAACTGACATGGTTAGTGCTATGCTCCCTGCTGCCCCTGGGTTCAGCACTTGCCTGCAGACAAAAAGCCCCAAACTCAGGGAGACTTTCTCCCTGTGTTCTATAACCTTGAATGATCAGGATTCCAGAATGTGCGAATCAGGTGGACCAGTGTGAGATACAGGGAGCTGGACTGGATGGGCCTTTGGCCTGATCCAGTGGGGCTCGTCTTTGTGTCCTTATGTGTGGAGACAGTCTCCCTGAGATCCACATTTGCTTCTACAGAGGAGTACTGAAAGTGGGGAAAACAAGGAACATGAGTCATGGAATGAGCTGGTGTGGCATTCCCATTCCTTCTCTGCCCAGAAACTATGTCTCCAGAATCATAACCACTGGACAGAGCTTGAGACATTCCAAGAACAAAAATTTTCTTAATTATTTCTTTGCAGCCAGAGTGGAAGTGCAACCTCATAATCCTTCCTTTTGCTCCAGACATGCTGTGTCGTCACAGTAGAAGATGACACAAGGGCCAAAGAGCAAGGCTACACACTGCCACCCTTACATCATCGTCTTCTATAGATTCATGTCACCAGCCATACTGTAGTAGTCTCCGGTGCCTCAAACAATGGAGACCCTCCCTCAAAACCCTGGAAGGAGAAATCCTTCTGAATGTCGTATAGCTGAACCACTGGGCTCGGTACAGGCATGCCCCGGTATCCACTGATTTTGGTATCTACAGTTTCAGTTATCCACGGATACCATAGAAACTGGGATGCCTATTAAAAAAACAGGAGATAATTAAACAAATAACTTTTTTACCTTGTTGCAGCAAAATCACTGATGTCCCCCTACTGTTAAAAAGGCATCCCCAGTGTCCACGGTTTCAGGTATCCATGGGGCGGGAGAGGGGTCCAGAACAGAATCCCAGCAGATACCAGGGCATGTGTGTATAACAAAAAGTATTTCACACATATCACTGTTGTCTTCAAATCCATTGATGAGGATTCCTCTTCCCTTTTTTTCTCTCTCTTAAGAAACGTAATTTTGGTTGCCATACTGATTGTGGCTATATGGTATTCAGTGAGAAGCACGTCCTGCGAAAAGGACTCTTGTGAACAGCCTGACCGTTACGGCCATGGCTCCTGATGTCAGTCGCTGCCTTTTAGCACTTTAAACTGAGTTGTTCCTTCAGAGAGTTTTGCAAAGTTTTCCCTTGGCCGCCAAAAAGAATCCCAAGAATTTCTCAGCTGTGGAATCATTGGATTTGCTGCCGAAGCTCCAGCTGTAAAACTCTCTCTGCTCATCTCAACCCTTGTAAGGGTAAAAACTAGGATATTGGCTTCCAGGCCCATGTTGGTCTTGTTGAGGAAATGGAACAGGATAAGATCCATTGTCCTGAAGGCCAAGATCTCCTTGTTGAAAACATAGTTGGGGTGTGTTACCTGCTTTGGCCTTCAATAAAGATAAAAAGGTAAAGGTTTCCCCACAACAAAATGGTCTAGTCGTGACTGACTGTAGGGGGCGGTGCTCATCTCCGTTTCTAAGCCTGTAGAGCTGCTGTTTGTTCAAGGACAAGCTTCAGTGGTCATGTGGCCAGCATGACTATATACTGAGGCGCACGGAATGCCGTGACCTTCCCACTGAAGTGGTGCCTATTTATCTACTCGCATTTTCACGTGGTTTCGGACTGCTAGGTTGGCAGGAGCTGGGACAAGTGAAGGGAGCTCACTCTGTCATGTAGTCTTGAACTGCCAACCTTCTGGTCAGCAAGTTCAGCAACAGCGTTTAACCCGCAGTGCCACCACGTCAATAAGGATAGACATGCTTTATACAGATAAACAGCATGCTTTGCAAGCCAGAGCCTGTAAAATCCTATAGCATTAAAGGTGCCAGATAGTTGGATCCATAGATGGAAACTATTCAAAGTTAAGTATGTTGAAAAAGAAGCCTACGGGGCAGAACTTGCTCCAAGTCTTTCCTTCGTCAGTCTGTAGATGAAGGCGACTTGGACAGCCTCTGTGGCAGGGGGGTTTAGTGTTGGACAGGGACTGTGTCAAACACATTTCAAATCCCTGCTCAGCCACGATGCTCACTGGGCAACACCAGACCACTTGCTCTGTCTCAGTTTAACCTCCCTTATATTGGGAGGATAAAGAGGAGCATCATCTACACAAAGTCCTTGAGAAAGAGTGGGACTTAAAAGCAATAAAACTTGAATTCTCTACTCTGTCTCTGTAATGAAATAACTATTTCTCATTTTATGAGAAATCATAAATGTTTTGTGTACGTTTCTATTCCTTTCTATCCATGTTGGATTATGTGTATTTTTAAAAATATATTTCCCTATGTTGGGGACAAACATAAACTCAATAGCACCTCCCTGGGTCATTCAGCGGCCAGGTTGCAAATGACAGAGACTCTTGCCAGACAGAAGGCAGGAAAGGCCAATTTGATTCACAGCAGCCAGGGCTAGCCAACCTGGTTTAGCCAGTTTCAAGGAGATGGGAGAGGCTGGCCAGGCAGCTGGCACTCCTCCAAGCAAGGAGATGGATGATGTCATTCCAGCCAAGGAAGAAAAGTGGTTTCCTGACCAGAAACTCTCTCCTCTTCCTCCGGCCGGCCAGAGGAGAGCCCATCAGCTCTTGACAGCAAGGGGAAAGAGTTGGCAGTTCCATCATCCCAGTAAGATCAGATAAGGAATTGTGGAGGTAGACAATTGTTCACACTGTATGTTGCTTATGTTGCTGTAGAGTCTGTCTTCTCTAGCCATGTTAACAAGCCTCTTTCATGGCATTCATGGCAACTGCTTTGAGAAGAACAAAGAAAATTTCTTGCACGTGCAAGAAATTCTGTTGTGCCTCCTGGTAGCCCATATGATTGCAGGTGATTAATACCCTTTTCCTACCAAACTCAATTTTCCATACTCCTTTTTCTTAGTCATTTGATTTTGTTATCCCCCTTTTCTTTTAGTGGCTGTTGCTGGGGGTGTTCTGCATTTTTTTAAGATTGTGAGCCCTTTCCGGACAGGGACCTATTTAACTTGATGAGTATTATTTGCCTATAAACTGCTTTGCGAACTTTGTGTTGAAAAGTGGTATATACATACTATTGATTGATACTGATTCTTTTATTAGACTTAAAGGTTTTACATTGAGTCTGCCTGGTTCCTGGTATGGGGAGTACAGTGGATTATTATGGCTCCTCATTCTTCAGGTGCTATTGTGACAAGGCTTTGATAGGAATTCCTGAGGTCCAGCATTGTTGGGGGGGGGCGGTTCTGCCCATGGAACCACTCCAACTTGTCTGGTTTCCTAGGCTGGTGGCAGCCGATTCAAAGCTTTTCCCTGGTAAGCTGAATGTCCAAATAAGAGAGAAGGGGGAAAAGGGAGTAGGAAGGGAGTGAGTATGCTCAGGCGTGCACAGAGGCCCAAGCGCGCCCATGGCTGGCACCGAAACCGTGCCCCCAGGATGTTGCCCCGCCCCCGCGCGACGCCCTGACACGCCTCCCTTAGCCCGGAAACGCTCCATTTCCGAGTGTAAGGGAGCCGTGGGCGGGCAGGAGGGCCAAAGACTGTGCAGTTTCAGCTGGACTGCGCGCAATGGCGCCCTGCCGCTGCCCGGCGCCCCATGGCTCGCGCCATCCCAGGCTATAGGTAAGATACGCGCCTGAGCATTCTAATCACTAGTTGCTACTACCCTGGATCAGCATGCCGTTACTGACAGCCATTCACTTGACCGTGACAGTAGGGTTGACCCTTTTGTCTAGAATGGCCTTCTTAATTTTTCCCCTGTCTCCAGCCATTTAAAGCACAGCCAGAAAAGAGGGAAACCCTATATACTGGAGTGACTTTGCACAGGGCTGGCTGACCCATAAGGCAAGCTAAAGTGGCTGCTTTCAGATGCATGCTGGGACTACCCTCACCTCACAGGAGCTTGCCACTTCCATCAGCCCATTACCTGTCTGGCCATGCCAGCCTACCACTGCCCCATCCTCTTTAAGCAAGTGAGAGTGCAATCCAACCCAGCACTGAATTGGCAAGGATGGCCAACCAGCACCAAATCCAACGTAGGGTTGGCGAGGCTGGAGCCTCCCCGCGGCAAGGGCAAGTTCGTGCCCTTACCATAGGGAAGGTTCCAGCCTCCCCTATGTGCTCCTCAGCTCTGCACCTGCTAAACAGCAGGAGCAGACCCAAGGAGACCGTGTGGCCCGAATTGGGGCCTCGCAGCCTTCTTGATGGGCTTGGGATTCAGCCTTATGGCCAATTCCCAAGCCTGCCCACATCCCGTCGACCCCTTGCCCGCAATCTCCTTCCCGCCATCAATCCTGCTGCCGCCTCGGCACGGAGCCTCCCTTGCACAGGCCAGTCTCAACCGACACAAGAGAGGCTTGGCGCGGGGGTGCTGCGTGGTGCCCCCTTTCAGATGCCACTGCAAGCATGCGGTGACCCCACTTTAGCGCTAAGCACGCAGCATCGCTGCAACCCTGTTGCATCAACGCTGAGCGCTTCCTTGGATTGTGTTGTAAGAGAAGAACGGAGGGGTTGGCTTAACTCCTCCTCCAACATGTATTGAGAGTCATGATGATTAGCTGGAGGTGGGGCTCTCCTTGATTGGGAAGAGGGTCATGATAGCTACTGTCCCCCTTCTCCACTTTTTCAAATGAGCCTTCCCTACATACCCTGCTTCAAGGAAGTGGTAGTGAAGGAGGATGGTGGTTGCTCCTGCCACCTGCCCCTCTCCTCCTCCATCACTATGTTCAAAGCAGGTGATATGGGGAGGATTCTTGGAGCTCCCAGGATCCTCTGCACCCAGCTAGATCTGAAGAAGTTGTGAGTAGAAGGAGATGTCAGAGGAGGAGGGAGCAGCGACGGGGGATGCAAGGGCTAACAAGCTTGCACACCAGTAGTGCCCCTAAAGTGGGAAGGGGTGCTACGTTTTGCAAGGCGCCTCACCTTGCCATGTAAATCTCTCCATCGCCCTCACAGGGAAAGCAATGCCTTCAATGACTATGAGAGCAAGGAAGAGGAGCGGTTTACACCACAAGGTGAGGAGCCTTGCAAGACTTACAGTGCAATTCTAACCTGGAGTTAGGCTGGCACAGTTAGGCCAGCAAAGTTTGGCTGGCACAAGGGACATGGTAAAGTATGGCTGGACCACTGTCGGAGTCAGAGAGGCCAGCACACAGATGTGCACCTTCCTCCCTGACACTGAGAGTGGACCAAATGGGCTTCACGGTGGCACTTGTGCTGGCCAAACTTTGCTGGCCTAACTATGCCGAACTAACTCCAGTTTAGGAGGGCCCTGCCCTCTACTAGTGTTCACACAACAAAGAAGAAAACAGGGATGGAACAGGAACACCACCACATACACTGCAGGTTTGGTTTTGGCTAGGCCTGTTCTTGAGACTTGATCAAGAATTTCAGATGGCAGTGCAAGCCAGTGACTCACTTCTGATGGAGGTCAAACCAGTACTTCAGGGTTGTTGGGGTGTTTTTTGTTTGTTTTTGCACCAGCTCCCTAAAAGTACCTGAACAATATTTAAGGTGCAGCTTTTGATTTTAAAGCCCTTAAAAGCTTGTCCCCAATATATCCAATAGCACTTTCTCCTTCCTGACCCACTCTGATCTCTATCAGCTTTTCTGCTCAGAATTTTATTATATATTATACTAGCTTTTTGTTACCCAGCGTTGCCCGGATCTTCAATTATAATTTAAGCAAGGTACAGAACCTGGTCCTAAGCATGCTAATAAAGAGCTGCAAATGGGAAATAATCCCTCTATTGGAATTTGGATGCAACTCCCCCTTGCACTTCCCCTTGTGTTGGAATGTGCACGCAATGCCACCTGCAGGACTCTAGAGGGCAGGGTACTGTCCAGTCAGCTAAGACCTCTTTAACTGCCTCTCTATTGTTCTTACAGGAAGTGTGGTCCTCAGGGCCGGCCTTAAGCCAATGTGACCAATGCCATCACATTGGGCTCTCTACTTTGGGGGGCCCTGCAACAGTGCAGTGAGCATATTGCTTGCTGCTGCAGTCAGTTCTTTTAGGATTGTATGTCAGTGGGGCCAGCACAGCAGCTTTATCTTGGGACCTTTCAGCTACCCCAGCTTCTGAAGTGTCCAAAATGGGCCTCCTGGAAGCAATTGGCAGTGATGTCATCCTGTCACCACCAACTATTTCCAGGTGTAACAGTTTGTGTGCAGCACCACAAGTGCTCTTCTTGGTGAGTTGGGGGGCCCTGTGGGGTGTGTGTGGGGCCCTGCCACTCCTAGAGCCAGCCCTGGTGGTCCTTAGCACTATTTCCTTCCTCCCCTTTGTCTCACATGTTCCCTTCTTGATCATTGCAGAAGACGGACGTGCTGTGTCAGGGCTCCCCGTCTGCCTGGTCAGCCTCACCAGACTTCCATACAAGGAGAACAGCTCTAGGGTTCTCTGTTTCAAAGTAGTAGGGCCTCTGAGCAACCAGAGCTCTGGTTCTGTATCTGCAGGGGGCCCTGGAACAGAACCCGATGGTGGTGACGGTGGGGTGCCTGTAATTGAATGACACCTGAACAATGTGTTTAGCTGGAGGTCAGCTGCACATCTCTGGTTGGTTTTTGAGGGATATTCTTGGGGAGTGCTGACAAGAATCTTTAATTTACTACAATATTATTGTTGTTGTTGTTGCTGCTGCTGCTGCTGCTGCTGCTGCTGCTGCTGTTGTTGTTGTTGTATTTATATACCGCCTTTCTTAGGTCACCAGATTTCTCTAGTGACTATAACACAATGCGGTTTACATAGGCAGACTTACTCATAAACCCAAAGGTTTTTACAATTTTACAGCAACGTTCTATCTTACAAGAACTACACGCATACAGATGGATCTTTCTGGATTTAGTTCTTCTTTCTGGCCACCCGTTTGTCTTCTGTTGGTTGATAAGTGGCTTCCCTGCTCCCACCAGAGAAACAGCTGACTTTGGCACAACTCCCCCTCTCACAAGGCAGCTGAAGACAGCTCAGCTGTTAAAGGTCTGCCACTCACAGAGACTTCTGGTAGTCCCAGAGACAGTTCTGGTAGACAACTGACGACCTTTAGATCTTCAGCTCTTATCTTCAGGCAAACGGAGGCATTAACCCTCTCAACTAAATCTTCACAATGACAATGATCATATTTGAATTATCACTGTGGTTATCATTTTTTAGGGGAAAATGGCCTCATATGTATTTCAAATTGACACCGCAAATGCCAACAATGGAAAATATGCGATGACTACAAGCAGTGCTGGTTTGACTCTCTCCTCCCTTTTTTTTCTACTGAATTTCCATGAGCAATGAAAATTAGAAGAGGGGACTTTGTCACTTTTGAAACAAAAATGTTCACAAAGTTCTCAGATTTAAATGAATAATGTGAAACAAAGCAGTGGAAGTGTAAAAGAAAATGATACAAAAGTTTCCAAACATACAGAAAAAAAGAAAAAACAAAAACAAAAGGGCGGGTTAGAGCATTTATCACAGTTGTATACACAATTTGGATTTGTAAGTTCTGGATGGGAAACAGTGTGCAAAGTTGCAAATTGACCCCTGGCATGCATTTCCCTTCCCTATCTGGCATGTCAAACCAATGCAAGAACGTTAAAATTCTGCTGATTTGCTCTTCAGGAAAGGAGGAGGAAGGATAGACTGATTGCTCTCTTCCCCACCAAACAGCTGACCAGCAAGATTTTGGCCATTTTGATATAGGTGGGTTTGTGCAGCTCAGGGCCCAATCCAATATCAAAACTACCTGGGCAAACGTCACGCAAGGTGATGTAAAGTGCCTCTAACGCTGGTGGTAAGCCTTTACAGCTGGTGCGGGGGGGGGGGAGCGCCACGCAACAGTGGCTATGGGCATCCCAAAGAGGACTTTGCTCAACTTTCCCTACTGAGTTTCCGGGGGCTGCCTGGGGGCTGCGGGATGCAGTGGTAGCAGCCTGGATACTGCTGCGTTCCTGGGTGGTCGGGTAGTTTTGGATTGAGCCCTCAAACTGTTCTGTGAATACTTCTATGGAGTACAAATGTATTATATGATGTATTCCAGAGAGATGAGCTCAATCAAGAGGAGATAAGAACAAATAGACAGTAGCATCATTGGGGGGTGTTGGGGTGGGACTGCACCAGGTGATGTACTCAGGGGTGTGACAGTCTCGGTATTTTTAAATAATACCATCATACAGATTGATTATCTCCGATCCAGACTGCTTGGGACAGGAAGGTGTCTGGATTTTGGATTTTTCTGGATTTTGGAATAATTGCATAAATATAATGAGACATGCTTCCTCTGGTTCTTTTCACTGCTACCCATTTGGGTGTCTGCTGGCCTCTTTGACATTTTACAACAATGTCTGTATAGGCACACACCACAGGGCAGAGAACAGAACTTGCTGCCTGCATGTGGGAATGAGCACAACACCTTTTTTCTACAGAAAGTTAAAAAAATTATTGGACAAAGATATCTGGATTTCGGAAAATCTGGATGTCAGACGTCCTGATAAGGAATAATCTCCCTGTATTATATATCATTTGATGCATAATTTAATGCAGACTGCAAAGAAACAAACTGCATTGAATGGTGCATTCTATCTAACGTTATAGCCAAATAACCAGAAAAGGAAAACACAACTGTTTTATGCAGGCGTGGACTTATGTGGACTGATGGTTGAGTTGCTGGTACTGCCTGAAGCTAAGCAGGAAAATCTGTGGTTTGCTTTTGGATGGGAGACAAATGCCAGGCTGTGACAAGCTGCAGTACCTGTGGTGGCAGAACAGAGTCGCTGTGGAGCTGATTAGCTCACCGCAAGTGAGAGTTGCGGTGGAGTGTGTGAGGAGGCTAGCCGGCAAAGAACAGAATATGACCTTGAGGACCTGTCCAGGCTTGACTTGCGATTGCTTGTTCAGACTTGATGGCACACAGCCAAAGGAGAGAACCACACTGGGAAGGCAACAGCTGGGCCTGAGGATTGGCTGATCACAAGAATACTGTAGATTTGTAAAAACCCCATTGAAAAAAATGGTGGTTTAGACTAGCCTGCTCATGTAAGCCACCTTGGGCATTTGCTTCGGCATGGGAAAGGCGGGGTATAAATTCTTCAAATAAAATAAATAAATAAAAGTGGATTTTCTTTACTCAAAACTAACCAATGAGACTGATTGTTCCAAGAGCCAATGAGGTATTATTATGACACAACAGGGAACCAATAAGGTATTAGTATGAGCCATCACTCATTTCCATTGTATCGGAGCTAACACCAGAACTTGTACTGTTATATATTACAATAAATAAATAAAGTTAATGGGGTTACACCAACCCTAGTGATGCCACTGCATTTAGGTTGAGCATATGACATTGTCTGATACTGTAATTTATTCCATACTAGCCTTTTGTTACCCGGCGTTGCCCGGGGGAGAAAGTATCCCCAGCCTCTATTAGGAGAAGGAATGAATACAGGGACAGAATCAAGCAAAGGAGTGTAATGAAATTGTCACACTCACTGAATTAGCCCCCTGGAAATAGGTCCCTCTCAGATCCGACTGGGTGCTGGAACTCTCTGGATCATTTGCAACTCTTTGCCACTCAGGCAGTGCAAAGTACTTTTGGTTTCGCTTTGGGTTAGTCCCTGTGAATCACATAACCTGCAGAATCGTCTGTGGCCACAGGGTGGCAGCAGACCTGTAGCCCAATGCAATCCCCTTGGTGCCTGACGATCTGGGCCCCCTCCCCAAAAAACGGGGGGCTGTAGGGGGGTCTGACCCCCGCAGTGTTCTTTGCCAGGCTGCAAGGTACGTGTGTGCCAAGTTTCGTGGCACTCGGTCAAGGCGTGGGGAAGCCTATTCGGGACATACAGACATACAGATGTCCATTTTTATATATATAGATGGTCTGGTCCGGGAGGAGGTCCATCATGTGGGTGAAGCAATGAGCTTCACAAGCAAACTCTTGTGATGCCTCTGCAAATAGAAGGTCACTTGCAAAGGGGTGAGTCAAAGAAATGTAAGAAAATTTCCCAGTTGGCTCCAAGGCATGAGCTGCTACATGATTGCCCTGGGGAAGCAAATGTAACATTACATTTCAACCAACACCCTCCTCCCTCTCTAGCTGCAAATGGTCCCTGCCTCCTTCCCTGTTGATATGGAACATACCTCATATTATGGATGATCCACATGTTGCAACTCAATCTACCTCTCTGTAGTTTATACCTATTGCTAAGCACCAGAATACATACAAGCCTTATTTTTTCTATTTGTTTTTGGAAAGGAGACAAATGAAGATTCTCGAACTACGCCTAGATGAAGGAAACCACTTGAAATAACCACTCTCCTTTTTTTTGCATCTCATTTCAACTGGAAGTGAACTGTACTGCATTCCTTTGAGCTTAAGTTCCCTTAAACATTGATTTCTGGCTCGGATGTCTTGTGCGGCTTTATTGTTGTGATCCAGACAGGTCTTTAAAGTTATAGGTCAGAAGAATATATAGATTTACGAACAGCAGGTGATGATTGCATAACTCTGCTGCCAGCCACAACAAGTGGAGATGGCAGTTCCAGCAGTTCTGAGAAGAGATAACATACCAGAGGGGTTGGACAGGATTGAGAATTTATCTCCCCCACCCTGCCAGCCATGTGAGTCCGCCTTCAATCATATGGTTTCACTTGTTTGTTACTAAACAGTACAGGTAAAAAGACTGTTCATAGCTGTGTTCATCAGCAGAATACTGAAGACAACTGCAATCAGTAAAAAAAAATTGAAGAATGTAATCCCAGTTTAAAAATGTTTCTGTGCCAGGTGCATCTAAACTACAGATGTTCCACATTTTCTGCTCTGCCACGTCAAAAATCAAGAAGTTGAACTATTAAGTATTTAGATTTCATTTGGGTTCGGGTTCAAGAGTATTTTAAACTCTATGGAGGTGCAATCCTAACCTGGGGTTAGGCCAGCACAGTTAAGCAAGCAAAGTTTGGCTGGCACAAGGGATATTGTAAAGTGTGTTTAAAAACCCATATTCTACCAAAGATGCATTAGCGCATCATTTCTGAATTTTTACTTCGGCTACATTTTCAAGGGGCCTGTCTTCAGGAAACCTGTTTTTGGAACGATGTCACAGTTCCCCATATACCTGAAATGAAATTGGCACCTTTGAGCACCAATGGTCAGAAACATAGTCATTTTTTATGACTAAGATAGGCCACTATCCTAGGTGCTGACTATCACTTCCTATGGAGTTCCTGGGGGAAAAAGCTGACCTCACCCCAGAAGAGTTTTTTTAAAAAAACATGGTTTTACTAAGCACAAAGGGTTGCTACTCCAGGATCTTGCAGAGGAACACCCCAGCTTGAGATTTCTGGAGTTTGAAGTCCTTTGCTTGAGAAACCAATTTTTAGCATTGGCTTTTCCTACAGCAACATCTAATTAGGTGTTTTGCTGGCTTGTAATACAGGCCTCTCATTAGCATTCATGCCCTGAAATGAGCTGGAGACAGAATTCTTCCTGACCTTTCTTTGCTCTTGTGATATATTAGAAGGAACCCTATTTCTTACATTGAGTTGTCTTCTAGGCCAGCTCATCCAGCTCCCTGTTGCAGAGCCAGCTAAGAAGCTGATGACCTTTGCTCACCCTCACCCTCTTGTGTTAACCTTTTAGTTGCTGGAATAAACCACTAATTTGAAACAGAGTGGAATCCCCACTCCTCCCTTTGAGAACTCAATGCAAAGCTGGAAGAATAAGTGTTCAGTAAATCTCCTTTGGTAACCATTTAGTTGCTGGAATAAACCACTGCTTTGAAACAGAGCAGAAATTCCACTACCAAGTTTCAGAAGAGATGTAACCATAAGTGTTCAGTAACTACAGAGCTGTGTCCACGGTCCTGAAATGGTATTGGAGTCTCATTCTCTGTACCATGACAAAACAAATTCTACCTCACTTTGTGCTCTTGTACCACTAATAACAAACAGTTATTTTTACTACTTCTTGTGTCACTGAATTTGTCTGAGTTCCTTCAGCTTTTATTTGAGGGAATTCTGCCTGGGATAACTTCTCTGTATCAGGAATTCATAGTGTCGTGAAGCACCTAAGTACTTATGCAGTAATCAGAGAAAACAATAGCTAACCCTGTTTGTGTTTATGTGATTCTCAACTAGTCAATCAAGGATTGATGGCTCTAAGTGACCCAAGAAAATCACCCAAGACCACTGTGGAAGCCTCCAGGCTTAAAAGGTAAAGGTTTCCCTACGACCGAATGGTCTAGTCATGACCGACTGTAGGGGGCGGTGCTCATCTCCGTTTCAAAGCCTGTAGAGCCAACGTTTTGTCCAAGGACAAGTTTCCGTGGTCATGTGGCCGGCATGACTCTACGCCGTAGTGCACGGAACGCCGTTCCCTTCCCACCGAAGTGGTTCCTATTTATCTACTTACATTTAGGTGCTTTCAAACTGCTAGGTTGGCAGGAGCTGGGACAAGCAACGGGAGCTCACTCCGTCAGGCAGTCTTGAACTTCCAACCTTGCAGTCGGAAAGCCCAGCAGCAGCGGATTAACTCACTGCGCCACCACGTCCCTCCAGCCTCCAGGCTTAGCAACTTGTAAATTGACAGTAATCAAAGAATATAATAGGTAACCTTGTTTCTGTTTATGTGAGTCGCAACTAGCTGATGGTCCTAACAGCCCAACTGTATAAAGTATAAAGGTAGACCTTTTTTCAGAACAGGTTTTAGGACTGTCCAACCATGTTTTCATGGAAGAAACAGGGGCAGAAGTTTGTATTTTGGCTTTTTTTACTCTAGATTTGTCTATTCATAGCCCCCACCCCCACCCCCAACTGAAATGAGAGTTCCAGTTTTGGCTTGCTGAATGCTGTCATTGACTCTGGAACTGGTCATCACAGATTCAGCTGTGCATCACAGTAAAGCCAACCCACTCCCATGATGAACTTTGAGGTCCTTTGGTGACCTAAGGCTGTCAATCTAATAATCCTCTGCTTCTAGCAAAACAAAAGCGGTGGAGAGAAAAATTGCAGAAGGAATACTTTTTTTATTTTTTAAACACTTGTTGGAATGCCTTCTTCCAAGGACTTCAGCACTGTGCAGACTACTACTTCCCTCCTGCTCTCCCCATGAAACCTGTGAGAATGTTGAAGCTGGCTCCGGGTGGCTCAGTTCATGCAGGAAGTTGCATGGCTGCGAATCTGAGAATGACCAATCCCACCAGCAAAAACAAGGCAAGACATCAGAATCTAAGAAAGAAGAACCCAGGGCAAAGAAAAGGAGTCGTGTTGTCATTCTGTTAGTTAGCCTAGAAAATGAAAAGGACAAGAGTCTGGATGCAAATAGATGGGGAAACGAAATTAGGTGCATTTGACCACCAGTTTTTCAAAAAACAATTGCAAGTGTTTATTTGTACCTGAAAGCTTTAGTTTGACTCACTGACAAAGGTTAGTCTCTGGCCTAACAAAAGAAGCCAAAACTGGAACTTTCATGGTGCTCCTCTTACATTTAGCAGGGGGAGAGTAATTGTCCCTCTTCACCCCCTCACAGTGTCTTTCTAGTGGCTGTTGCTGGAGGTCTGCCTTTTTTTTTCTTTTTTCTTTAGATTGTGAGCCCTTTGGGACAGGGAGCCATTTAACTTTATTATTACTATTTGCCTGTAAACTGCTTTGTGAACTTTGTGTTGAAAAGCGGTATATAAGTACCTGTTGGTTGATTGATTGATTGATTGATTGATTGATTGATTGATTGATTGATTG
>JAJKFI010000008.1:9907866-9986336 GCA_029204185.1 Lerista edwardsae | reverse complement strand
CTCACTTCGTGGTTTGTAGCTTTTCAGTTCCTCTTCCTTACTAACTGGGCAAGAGGCACTTCCTCAAGTGGTGTTCAGTAACTGTCCCTCTTCACCCCTGTGTAGTGTCTTTTCTAGTGGCTGTTGCTGGTGGTGTTCTTAATTAACTTTAATTTTATTATTTGCCTGTAAACCACTTTGTTAACTTTGTATTGAACAGCAGTATGTAAACACTGTTGGTTGGTTGATTGATTGTTTTGCCTGTATCAAGGTTGAAAATAGTTTTTTCTTTCTTTCTGATTCACTTTGCTATTGGAAAACGGCTGAGGAATAACCCAACTTATTGCTGTCCTCCCTGGACACTAGAATTGGACCTGAGATCTTCTGCATACCTAGCAGGTACTCTATCACTAAACCACAGCCCCTCCCCCATATTCTGCTCATAGTAGTGGCAGGTCAACTTTAGCCTGAGCAGCAGCTACCATGCATAAAGCTGATCATGAATATCTCATCTTACACTGAACAGAGTTCAGGCAGTCTTCTCCCACTATTCTGATATTTGATTAATTTGCTAGCATTTTGCCTATAAAACTTGATGTCAATATGAAAAGAACCCTATGAGGAAATCATCAAAGAAGGTCACATTCCTTTCAAGTTATCCCTCATCTGTGTTGACGTACACAGTGCAATACTTTTTTTTTTGTCCATTGCTTTTGTATTACCATTAAAAGTGAAAGGTATGGTTTTAGGGTGGTCAAAGTGGTGCAGTGTCCTGTGAACATTAGTGACATCACCAAGGGCAAGATTGAGACAAATGGATGAGGATTCATTCATTCATTTGAAACAAGCTGGTCACCATTGCCCTAATGTGCACATATAATACAAATGCTCTCCTGGAGCTAAAAAAAAAAAATGACGCTACATCTGCCTGCATACACAGGAGCTGAATTCAACCCTGAGGTTAGGATCTCCTGTACTATTGTCCTCGTACAGAACCTCTGCTTGATTACAGTATGGCCAAGATAAATTGGTTTTGAAGAGGGATCTGTCTCTCTTGCAAATAAACATCCTCCAGAACAGAGAGTAAGCAAGTACCATCAATCAACTATGGAACATTGTTTGCAGTTCATTCCATAATTGCATTATCAAGGCCAGGGCTTAAGGAGGCCCCCCTGTCTAATGGCCATGTAACTCAGACTGGTCTAGCCATAGAAAAGCCTATAAAGTGGCATCGATGAATCATTTGAACACAGGAAAGGAAGACTGCACTTACCACCACTGATGACAAGGAATGTAGAACGTGAGATTTTTTTCCCAGTATTTACAGCTAGCAGGGAAGGCAATGGGGTGGGTAGGGGCAGCCTGTGGCTAGGCAGGTGTGGAGGATAAGGATAGTTAAGATGTAAGGGGATAGGAAGGGGGAGATTTTGGGATACTAAACAGTAACCAATGGTGTTCCTAGAGGGGGGGCAAAATGCTAGGTTTTCAGGAGCCTAAGCTCCTGTGTAAAACAGCCCCTCCCTCTGCCTCCAGAGCCATTTGTGGCTTGGAGAGCAAAGCCAGTTCTCAGAGCTGCAGTTGGCTCTGAAGGTGAGGGAGAGGGGCCACTTTACTCAGGAGCTCAGGCTCCTGCAAAACTTAGCATTCCCCCCCCCCCTAGGAATGTCACTGGCAGTAACATGGGAGAAGCAAAGGACTTCAGTGGTGAGAATTTGGGAGCTGCAGGAGGCTGCTGAAGTGGGGAGAACTTAACTGGCAATTAGGACTGTGGTGGTGCTGATGTGGGGACTTTGGTCTCCATCAGTGGAAGAGACCAAAACTTAGTGGCAGAGCACATCCATTACAGCTAGGAAGTCCCAGGGCCAATCACTGCTGTCAGGGATTCAATACCATTAAAAGTTGAAAAAGACCTCCTCTGAGAAAAAAAAAAGAAAAACTTGGAAAGCTAGTGCCAGTCAATACAGGAATTATTGACCTAAATGAACGAGCAATCTGACTTGGTACAAGGCACCTTAATAGGGTCATGTGGAAAGGTGGCATTGTGGGATTAGATGGCAAGGAGACAACTCACTGGTTCCATTCTCCATTTAAAAAAACAAGCTGAAAATGTGCAGTGAAGAGTTATTGCCTCGATCTCCTGCATTGACTGGGAAGCGAGTTTGCTAGCCCCTACAACACACTATTCATGATGCTAAAATGATCGTTGTGCTTCTGTCGTGTTTTTTTAATAGCGGATTGCATGGGGGAGGATCTGGCCCAGGACTACAGAGAGGGGGAAGAGTTAACCTCAATTAATACTACCCCTTTCCCAAGTTGCTGTTTACCCTGGGGAAGAAGTTGCCACTGGCATTAATTTCAAGATCACTTTTCTTTTTTTTTAAGGAAAGATAGTGGTCCAATGACATGTTCAGTATCACATGTAGTTTGACTCATAAATGAGGAGACAAATTAATTATTATTATTATTATTATTATTATTATTATTATTTATTGGATTTATATCCCACCTTTCTGCCCGAAGGCACCCAAGGCGGCATTGCAACAAAGGAAACAATAAAAACAGAATTTAACATTAAAAAACAATTTAAAAACAATATTAAAACAATACAATTTAAAAATTAAAAAAACAAAACAAATGTATCCTTACTAGAGGAACAGTCAAAGTGGACATTTATTTAAATTGCTCCGTTCACTTATTAAAAGGCTTTGGGGGTGGGGGGAGAAACCAACAAAGCACTTTCCATTCTTTTGGCTTCCTGTATCCATTTTTCAGCCGCTGTCTCTGTTTCTTCATGAATATCCTTTTCACTCAAGCTCCAGGGACTTTCTAGTTACGCCACTTATCACCATAGCTGCTAATTCTTTGACTGTATCTTGGCTGCATGCTGAAAGGTCAATGAACGGCTACCATTGTAAGTAACAATGACCTCTGGGTCACAGAGACCCCCAATAGTGACATTAAAGAGAAGCTAATTTGTCCTGAAATGGCATGATTGCTTTTAAGCACACTGTAACAGAGTTGATGGCATGTGCTGCTTTGATTATGTCCTCTAGTGGGCTCTTGTGCTCCAGTTCTGACACCTGTGCGGTCAAGATGCAAATAGTCTTTCGGAGCCACTTCTGAAATCATGCCGCATGTTTCTGCTACTGCTCATGTGCCCACCCTTGGATGGGTAGGTAGAGTCTATTTAAAAGACTAAAAGTCTTCTGTTTGAAGGCTTGAGTTCATTAAGCACTTATATCTCATAAAATATGAGTGCAAAAATGCACTAAATTTGTGCATTTAGTCTCACACAATGCAATAGTGGTAAAATAGGGTCACACAGGGCTGCAAAGTGACACTACAGCTCCCCCATTCTGCAGGCTGTTTCTGCCTTCACTGGCTCTGCAGCAAACAGAATGAGGGGACACACATCTCCCAGCAGGGAGCTGCAATGCCAGGAGAAGCTGCACCTGTTGATCTAGTGGCTGGCAAACGCCTGCAGAAGACACAGAAAAAGTGGCAACCCCAGGCTTTCACCGGATCACCCAATTACTAAAATAATGCTACAGGTTTGGCTGTTTGTTTTGATGTAATTATTGGTTAGATTTTTACTTCCCTTTTTCCCCCAAAGGGCACTCAAGGGCACTAACAACCAATTAGAAATACATAAATATATTAATATAAAATACACATAAATAATAAAATCTATATTAAAAGCCAATCAGCAGCATAAAAACAGTCAAAAAAAATGTCTAAAAAGTGCATGCCTGTCTGCAGTCATCGTACCCTGTGAAATCACAGTAAAGGTATCAAAAGCTCTTTGAAATGAGAAGTTCTACAGTACAGGCCTTGTCGGAAGGTTGAAAGCAAGGGAGCAGTTCTCAGCTCAAAGGGGAGGGAATTCCATAGTACTGGTGTCACCACCAAGTAGTCCTTGTTCCTGGCTGCCATCCCCCAACAACCAACAGGACCCCCACAGATGAATGAAGAGAACGGGCTGCACAGTATGGGAGAAGTACTTTCAAGTATGCTGGACCCAAGACATAAAGGGCTTTAAAGGACCAGCACCTTGAATTGGGCCTGGAAGTGATCAGGCAGCCAATGTGGCTGCCGAAGCAGGGGTTCAACTGAGTCAAACTGCCGGCCTCCAATGACCACATGAGTGGCTATCACAAACCAGAAGTAGGTCATTATTGCAATTAACTGTTTGGTGCAGCGGGGCAGAGAGCACAGGAGACTGCCGCCCCCTGTTCCCTCTGGATGCCGGTGCTTCCCCCCAGATACCTTAAAAAAAACACCCTTTGTTGTGGTGGCAGCACGATTGGTGTGGGCTGTTGTCTCCATCGCCACTGAAGCCACTCCCCTCAAGGGAGAATCAACTGGTTTTAGTTTCCTTTTCAGCTGGGAAAAGTGAACCCAAAAGTGTATTACTAGCCACCTTGGGGACAGAGAATGGGGCACATCTGGGGATTTTCATCACCACCACCAGTGATGTCATGCACCCATTTAATGCTCCTTGCATTTAACATTAAAGTTAAATGGCTCCCTGTCCCAAAAGGGCTCACAATCTAGTACAGTCTAGCCTGCTATTTAACCAGGGAACAGTTGAAGCAAAATATGTATATACACATCTCTAGAAAGCAAAGCAATAGAAGTTAAATCAATACTAACCACAAGCTGAAGTTATTACAAACATGATCACATCCACGGCAACCATAATGACATCACTTCCGGCTATGACCTCACTTCCTGTCATGACATCACTTCCTGCTATGACCTTACTTCCTGCCACAACATCACTTCCGGCTTATGACATCACTTCCGGTGGGCAGACCCCAACAAGTGCCAATCAAAAGTGAGTACCTGTTCCTGAATCATTTGGATGACACCACTGACCACCACCCATAGGCTCTTCCCTCCCAGGGGAAATGAAAGCTGCAAAGAAGATCTGGATTGGGGCAAAGGCTTAAAGACCACCCATGCAACACTTAGCCTGATCACACCCACCCCCCTCCAGTTGCTATTTATCAACCCAAAAGCAGGCATGCCAGTGCCAGCCAGACATGCCATCTTCTGAAACATGCTGTGGGCTAAAAGAGAGAGTGGTTTTTCTCCTCCTCACCTCCAGGGGATAATACTGAAACTCACCTCCTCTAGTTGATTAGCACATCAGATAGGAGGAAGTAGTTATTCAACACCTAATTAATGTTCATGGAAGTCATTGCACCAGGATGGGGTCAAGGTCACTGCCTTTGAAAGGGGGCTGGACAGATTCCCAGAGGGGCCAATCTGTCAATGGTTATGTGGAACTTTCCCATTCAGAGTTCTCTGAATACCTGTTGTGGGAGGGGCAGCAGTGAAAGGGCTGTTGCCTTCATGCCCTGCTAGTAGGCCTGGGGGGGACATCTAGTTGGCTGCTATAAGAAACAGAATGCTAGACTTGATGGATCATCGGTTTGACCAGGCAGGGCACCAATCCTTAGGACTGCCATCTTTTATCCACAGGACTGATGTTTGACAAAAGACATGAATTAGATGAAAGAAATCCTCAAGTTGCAGAAAGCAGTAGGGTGGTGGAAGACTTCCTCCACTGAATTTCATGAAACTGTTGAAGGCACGAGAACCTTGCCCGGACCAATCCTGGTAGCCTAAACAGATTTCCCTGACGTCACTAGTTTTGCTTTTAAAATGGAAATTTGTGCCCAGAACTTGTGTCAGCAAGGACAAAGAGAGAAGGATATAGATAACAGGATCGAAACAAAGCAGGGCACTGAAGCACCAGATCCAGGTTGGCAGAATCTCTGTGTAGTCTGGATTCCCTGTGGCAGGAATCCCTGGGACACTATAACATCTCATGAACTTTCAGCAGATGCTCCTCACTTTTGTCCAAGCATTTTCTGCATTCAAGGGAGCCAAGCTTAGAATCTCAGTGGGACTGAAGGCCAAATCAAGGTATTTTGTTCCTTGATTGCTCTCCAGGTTACCTCTCCTAGACAAGGTACTCCACAGATTTCCCCCTCTAACTTGGTTGCATCACATTGGTGACTTCTTTGCCATGTTCCAATCTCATCTTACTGCCCACCTTCTTCTTGATTCCTGTTTGCTTCTGGTCAGCGGCATATCTATACTGGGCACAACATGACATAAGAACATAAGAAGAGCTCTGCTGGATCAGGCTAAGAGCCCGTCTAGTCCAGCTTCCTGTATCTCACAGTGGCCCACCAGGTGCCTCAGGGAGCTCAGTAGACAACAAGATGCTTGCATCCTAGTGCCACTCCCTTGCACCTGGCATTCTGAAGTAGCCTATTATTAACATAAAGAGGTTGCACAACCCAACATGGCCTATAGCCCACAATGGACTTTTCCTCCAGAAATCTGTCCAATCCCCTTTTAAAGGCAACTAGGCCAGAAGTGCCCTGGGCACCACTGGAGGGGCAGAGCCAGCACATGCACTCCAATTCCTCAGGAGCAGTTGGAGCACTTGCACCCTTCTCAGCTGCAGCTGGGGTGATTTTGCCTCAGCCATAACTGGGAGCACACAGGCAGCAGGTGCTGCTGAAGCAACAGGAGCAGCTATGCCTAGGCACTCCCAGCCATGTCTCCAGCAAAATCACCCCAGTCGCAGCTGAGAGGGCCCCTGCACCCCCTGCCTGGCTCTGCGGCTGCCACCTGAGCAAAATAGCCCAAGGTGCAAGAAGCCGCACACTCCCCTGGCTTCCTGACTCGGGAAGCCAAGGAGGCACACAGCTTCTTGATGCTTCTTGCAGCCACTGCTTGCGCAATTTTTCCAAAGCAATGGCCACAAGAAGCCATGCGCCTACCTTCCCTCATTGGGAAGCCAGGAGGGCGCCTGGCAAAATTGCTTGAGCAGTAGCCGCAAGAAGCCACACCCCCTCCTCAACATCATGACATCACAATGTTGTGATGTCATGATGTAGCGTGTCCAGCATGCCTCTCCTTCCTGTGTCCCTGTGTTCTGCCTTTCAACCTTCGCTTTGCTAATTTCTTTTCATAGAGCTGCTGCTTTCTATTTCAGTGCTGCTTGGTTGTAGGACATGCGCTTGCCTGATTTGGAGTTTGAGATGACTTATTGCCAGTCTTCTGATAGCCCAAACAAAGCTGCCAAAACTTTAGCTTTCTGACAACGTTACTGATTCCATGCCAGAATCACGGCTCCCATGTTTTCATGCTCATTCCGTTGTGTGCATGGAACTTGCGCAACCTTGGGCTACAGCCACCCCTACACTTCAGATGAGCGGCATGTGATTTATTTATTAGCAACAATGGATTCCTTTCATAATTCAAGCACGCATTCAATTATTTATTTCTCTTCTAAGTAGGGAATGGCTCTTCAATATTTGATGTCACCACAGCAGGAGCGCCTTAGTATTTAATATGACTTCTTTTGCTCAGGTCAAGTTCAATGAGTGGGATCCTGCAAATTGCAGGATCACATTCCAGCAGGTGAGCTTGTAGACAAATATGGGCTACAACCATGCTCCATTTGGCATCAATAGAAATGTGACCATTAACTTAAGAGGCAAACCTGTAGCCAGCGGTGTTATGCTGCCGGAACGCTGGGCGGGACATCCGGGCAATCGCCAGCCTGCCTGTTGCGTTACGCAGTGTTGCGCCGTTTGTGTAATGTACGCAAGTGGTGTAATTGGTTACGCAAACGGCGTAACGCTCCGGAACGCAACAGGCGGGCTGTCAATCACCCGGATGTCCTGCCCAGCGTTCCGGCAGCATAACACCACTGCCGGTAGCCACTGTATTTCCAATTGCTAGACAGTCATTTAGAACATTTTTTAAAAAAGTAATTTGGTTTCAAATGAAATCTTAATTGAGTAGAAAACAAAAGTGTTTATATGCTACACTTCCCTTAAAACTAATTTCATTACCTTACATCGAACGCACTAAATCAGAGAGAAAAAACAGTGGCGAAATATTTCAGGTTCTGAGCACAACTATGATACAATAGGTCATACTTTAAGGTAGCAGATTATGAATATTTATTACTAGCAGCCAAATTGTCAGCCCAATCCCAACTTGGCTTTACAACAGCAGTTCTGCTATCATAAATGACCATATGGCAGCCATAATAGGACCACCACTGCAATTGGTGGTGGTGCCAGAGGTCTGCTACTAGCAGGACTCTAGGTAGCCCAGCTTGGTGGGCAGGGAGTGTCAGAATGAGGAGGGGTGGAAGAAGGTAGAACAGCGGAGAGAGAGGGGTGGACCCAAATGGCACCAAGTTCCTCTCCTCATTCTCCTTCCCTCTCCCTTACTCTCCTTGGATCTGTGCCAGAAAAATGGCGGCCACAGATCCAAGAAGACCCATTGGAGCAGCAGAGGCTTGCCTTGAGGCAAGGGAACAAATGTTCCCTTATCTCAAGGAGACCTCTGGGACTCACATGATGTAGCACCGGGTCACTTGGTGTTGCTGCATCGGTAAGTGGGGTGTTAAGCAGGATTGGGCTGTATGTTGACATTTCCTTTCCATCTCAGGGGAACACACCGTTTCATCTGGTAATTACCATTGCTGCTTCTGGAATGTTCTGGTTATTTGGCCAGCAGTCCAGCACACTTAACTGCATACTGGACTGGGATGCTTGTTTCCAAGTACATGATCTTGGTTAGTGTCCTTGCATCTCAGCAGTGAGCCAAAGCCAAAGCCATTAATGTCCCAGTTAACCATTCATCTCTAAGCAGATACAATTGTTTCATAAAAGATACGTGAGCTGCAAATCAGAGCTTTGGGACTGTACTCTGTATAGTAGAAATGTGATTGCTAAACCAATTGTAAAGAAATATGTCTTACTGCTATGCAAATCTTTTTCAAACCATTTGCAAACTAGGTTTTAAATTGCCCGTTTAAACTTATCTCCTCTTTGAACAACCCACCAATAGCCGAGAATGCCCTGAAAAGAGACACAAGTGACTGAAGAGTCTGGCCCCAAGTCGCACTAACCTGTAGCAGGAGTTCCACCAGAATCAACGAAGCTCACCCCAATCCATTGCAAAATTAAAACAACGTTGCAGGGAAGGCAAAGACCACAAGAGTTAAGTGTGTGGATTTGAGAACCAACCGTGCGCACATCTACTCAGAGTTGAGGACAGCATAGCCCATTTATGCACTCAGTAGAACTTGCACATTGATTTATATAAGGACAATTCATTCACTATAAAAGAAAAATATGAAACTGACAATTTGGTTTTCCTGTGTTCTGAGCCTGACCTCGGCATTTCCTGCTCCTGGAAAATTCTGCTTGAAAAGGGCAGGCAAGTGGCTTCTTTTATTAGTGATATAAGTAATATTAGTCCAATAACTGCAGAAAGGGCTGCAATTCCTCTTCAATCAGCTATCCATCTTGGAAAGATTAACACACATAAAATGTGAACTAGTAAATCAACAGATTTTTCAGCAGTTACATCATCAAGATTTGAAAGGGGAAGTAAGTATTTTGGCTTTTCCCCTGCCAATCCAGAGCATAAGTTTCCATAGATTGCAAAAGAATAAATGAGACAATTGCGCAACCGTGTGGTTTAAACAGTCCCCCCCCCCATCATGCAAACTTAAAGGCAATAATATATTCTTGTGAAATGACACGAACCGCAGTGGGTTATGCACAGCCGTAGCCATATAAAGTCAGCTCAGTCGAGTAGAAGTCCCTGTGGGCCTGCCGTGGAAGCCTGCCTTTTCCAAATACGTTGAACATACAAGCCCAAAGCCGAGCGCAGGATTGCTGAGATCAGGGCTATTCTGGTGCAGACAAATTATGTACTGCTGATAGGGGAGGATTAATGTGCTGGTCTGCTCATCCGTTGCAATTAGAAACAAATGCTAAAACTATTCAGATGCTATTTCTATGCTGCGGACTTGAAGTGTGGCTTATTGGGGCCCAGCCACTTCTAGACCTCTGTGTAAAGTGAGGGCTGTTATAAACGTAGGATAATCAAACGTGGAGGAGCCACATCCGAACACTGCTCCTCTGTTCAAGGCAAAGGGCTGTTTGTCAAAGGAAGCACCACGGTTTGCAGAAAGGGCAGGATTAGGGAATAGCATCGCAGGAGGTCAGCGTCATTCCAGTGGCGCTCAGGTTGCGCTGACATTTTCAGTGCGCAGAGAGCAGCAAAACCTACCCCAGGGTTTGAGAGCTTCTGAAGGGCAAGAACGGGCACAGGCATTGCACACGCCCACTTGCACCATCAAGTAACACAAGGTGAGGAGAACGAACAAGCCAGATTTGCTAGCCCTCAACACACATGGCCTAAACTTACCCCTTTTAGAACAGCCCTCCCTTGTTAAGCAGCTCTCCTCCACGCATGTCAAAAGCTGTCAACACCTCTTCCTTTACTGCTCGAGGAAAAGCCCGTGGAGAGTCAGAAAAGAGCAGAAAGAGCAAAATCATCACATCTGAGGAGAACAGCGTGTTTAATAAGAGCATAGAAATTCAAGAAAAAAATATATTGATTAGTAACAACTTGGTAGGCAAAAGTGTACAGTACTAAGAAAGGCTCAACGTGTTTTTCTTTTGACATACCTCACTTTTCACTTTGTTCGGTATATATAGACCTGGAACTGACCAGCAACTGCAACTATGAGACTTAGTGGAATGGCTTCCACAAATGGACTCTTTCTGGGAAATATTCCAATGACTGGTCCATGGGCTGGATGTGGCCCTGGAAGCTCTTTCTCTGCCCCCCTGTGATAACTGGGCTCTCCCAACGTTGCCCTTTCAGCAGTGTCATGTCTGCAAAGAATGCTATGAGGTCAGGGGCAGACCAAGATTGATGAGAGAAGGGGATGCTGCTGAGGTGCTTTGTTGTTGTTGTTCAGTCGCTAAGTCGTGTCCGACTCTTCGCGACCCCATGGACCACAGCACGCCAGGCCTCCCTGTCCTCCACTAGCTTCCTGAGTTCGCCCAATTTCATATTCATTGCTTCGGTGACACTATCTAACCATCTCATCCTCTGTCGCCCCCTTCTCCTTTTGCCTTCAATCTTTCCCAGCATGAGGGTCTTTTCTAAAGAGTCCTCTCTTCTCATCAGGTGGCCAAAGTATTGGAGCTTCAGCTTCAGCATTTGTCCTTCCAGGGAGCAATCAGGCTTGACTTCCTGGAGAATTGACCGATTGGATCTCTTTGCAGTCCAGGGGACTCTCAAGAGTCTTCTCCAACACCATAATTCAAAAGCATTGATTCTTCGACGCTCTGCCTTTCTTATGGTCCAGCTCTCACAGCCATACATGGCTACTGGGAAAACCATCGCTTTGACTATGCGAACCTTTGTTGGCAGGGTGATGTCTCGGCTTTTGATTAAGCTATCTAGGTTCACCATAGCTTTCTTCCCAAGAAGTAAACGTCTTTTAATTTCATGGCTGCAGTCACCATCTGCGGTGATCTTGGAGCCCAGGAAAATAAAGTCTGTCACTGCTTCCATTTCTTCCCCTTCTATTTGCCAGGAAGTGATGGGAGTGGTTGCCATGATCTTAGTCTTTTTAAATGTTGAGCTTCAAACCAATTTTGGCACTTTCCTCTTTCACCCTCATCAAAAGGTTCTTTAGGTCTTCCTCACTTTCTGCCAGTAGAGTGGTATCGTCTGCATATCTGAGGTTGTTGATGTTTCTCCCAGCAATCTTGATTCCAGCTTGTGAGTCTTCCAGCCCTGCCTTCCTCATGATGTACTCTGCGTATAAGTTAAATAAGCAGGGTGACAATATACAGCCTTGTCGTACTCCTTTCCCAATTTTAAACCAGTCGGTTGTTCCATGTCCAGTTCTAACTGTTGCTTCCTGACCCGCATAAAGGTTTCTCAGAAGGCAGATCAGGTGGTCTGGAACTCCCATCTCTTCAAGAACTTGCCACAGTTTGTTGTGATCCACACAATCAAAGGCTTTAGCATAATCAATGAAGCAGAGGTAGATGTTTTTCTGGAACTCTCTTGCTTTCTCCATGATCCAGCGAAGGTTGGCAATTTGATCTCTAGTTCCTCTGCCTCTTCGGAAACCAGCTTGTACATCTGGTAGTTCTCGATTCACATACTGCTGAAGCCGAGCTTGTAGGATACTGAGGTGCTAGGACAGCCCAATTATCACGCGGGCCGCCCTTTCAGCAGTGCCACTTCTGCTGAGGCACAACTTCACAGATCACCACTCAGCTGTTGAGCTGTAAAGTGAGCCTTAGCAGAAGCGGTCCTGCTAAAAGAGCAGCCCACATGATAATTGGGCTCTCCCATATCATGAAAATATGATCAAGATTTACAAAATTTATCATATGTCTTTTCCAACCAGTGAGAACAAAGTGCTTATTTTAGGCTGTCATCCACTTAATGGTATCACTTCCTGTTTCCTGACGCTTCCCGCCCTCAGCAGACACCTTGAAACCTCTTTGGCCCACTATATGAGTTTGACACCCCTGTACACATATACATCCTAGGACCAACACAATTCTCTAGAACGTTCTCCTACATGCTCCATTCAAGTGAACAGAAAGACCAAAAGCACCCTCAAGAAGTCTTGCCTAAGATAACTTTACAGAGGAGTGAGTACATGTTTTGGATTGAGAATGACAAAATTATACCATGAAAAGGAGCTGTCAAACATTATTCTTTGAAATAGGTGAATGAATTGAAATAAAAGATCTATGGTAAACACTCAATTAGCATTCCAGACTTCACACAAATGTGACAAAGATAGATGCATACTACCTAATGGTGGTTTACTCAAAAGTAAGTCCACTGAGCTCAGTGGGACACAGATAGCACATATAGGATTGCAGCCTAAGTGAAGTGGAAAATAGAAATCCATAACTGTTACTATTTAAAAAGTTAACTGAGCTAATTGAGGCAGAACATCATAGCCAAAAGGAAGTAACATATTCCTTGGAACCAGTTCGTATTATATAAGTCAGCAATCAGGAAATGAGGAAATGAGGGAAGAAAGGTCTGCACCTTTTCCAGGGAACAAGTGGCTATAAAATTCAGATGCATCTTTGTTTTGCTGTGAACGTGCTGCTATTATTATTATCATCATTATTTATTTAATTTATATCCCGCCTTTCTGCCCCATGTCCGCTCAATGCTTAATGTCTGCTAAATGTCTACAGAGCCATTTTTCATACTGTTGGTTCATCATGTTAGTATTTTGTCTGAAAATGTGTCATACTGTACTCCAAAAAAGCATGTGAAATGGACATGAGGTTTATCCAATGTTCAAGCATGTGAAATGGACCGTCCTTTCAGTTATACAGATTACTAGGGATTACTAGGGACTATGGATTTTGCATGAGTCAGGTGTTCGACTGGTACAAATAATTTGTAAAAAAAAATGCCCTGTGTGAACAAGTTAGAGTAATATTTTTCCTACCCCTATAATTCTCCATTTTTTGCATTTGCACACCACAATAAAATCAACTCTGAGAAAATGTTTGAGATTATCATTTGTGGATGATCTCCTCTTTGGTGGAAGAGAAGTGGAATGAGTTCAATCACAACCCAAAAGATGGAACAGAAAGGTGGATGAGGAAGACTTGTCAGGCTGAATGACATGTACAATCCTGACAACCAATTTAAACCTGCTTATTATGAAGAACTTCTGCACAACAGTTTTGTGTGGTTCCTATGTTGTCGATATGCTCTTATGTGCATATGGCCATATAGGTGCATTGTTAGCTTGCCAACGGAAAACTAGCCCAGGTGGGCATGCCTCTGGTGTGCCACTGCCACAAGCATACAAACTTGCCTATTACACATAGTCACCCTGAATGCCTTTCAGGGAGATGGAGCAGGATATAAATCTAGTAAATAGCTAGATAGTAAGCACATACCAAAAACAAGACCGGAATCACATAAAACTGTGGTTCCCATACTGTGGGTAGTGAGCCAATTTCAGGCAGGGTGCAAAGCACCTAGTGCAGCCATACTGAAAATATGTGAAAATGAGACACTGGAAAGGGGGAGGGTTGTGTGGTTATTGTGCTTGTGTCAAGGTTGTAAATGGGTTTTTTTTTCTCTTATTCACTTTGCTGTTAGAAAATGGCTGAGGAATAACCCAACTTTATTGCTGCATCCTCAGGAAAGCAGCAGGTTCTGGTGTCACAATACTGGCACTTCCAGCCATGACATCACTTCTGGTGGGTCCCGGACAGATTGCCATTCTAAAAAGTGGGTCCCAGTGCTTACAAGTTTGAGAACCACTGACATGAAATATTTAGACATGTAAAAATTTCACCTAAGGAAGTTATAACTAACAAGCTATCCGGGCCATAATGCAAATGGAAAACCAGCGAGTTATGACAAATGGCTAAAGGCATTTAAAAGAAGAGAGGAGGAAGAGGAGGAGGAGGAGAAGGACACACACACCATTTCCAAAAGTTTTCATTTTTATAATCAAACTTTTTTTTTACATGAACAGAAACACACCAGAATTTTGTGCGAAAAATATTTTTAAATAAACTTTGCTTGTTCTAATTCTTTGTACATTCTGATATACATATGTAACAAGGTTTATGGCACTGGAACCAGAATCAGAAAAGAGAAAAGAAATTGCTTTTGTTGCATTCCTTCTTCTAAATCAAGTCAGCTACCTTTGCATTATTGGTTTTTTAAAAAATATTTTTTTATTACTGGGCAGCCAGCTGTAACTGGTTCAGACACTCAAAATAAAGAACTCTCTCCATTCCCCAAAACTATTATTGCACAAGAAGCCAGGAAAGGCATATGGCATAAAATGGTCAAGTCCCTCGGTGTTAAAATGCCAACCCCACCCCCTAAGTAGAAAAATAGTACCAGAAGATGAAACACGGCAAATAAAAATATTTTCCCTAGTCAGGAGGCCGAAAAAGTGCTTTGCAGATAGTTTAAGCTGTTCTGATCTTCTTTGCACCAGCAAGCATTTTGCTTAGGTTTTCCTTAGCAAAGCCTTTGCAAACTCAAGGCCCATGTAGTTGTCTTTTGCTTTTATTTTGGCTGGTTGTATTGTGTTTAAACATAGCTGTCTTCGGTCTATGAACCCGCACAGACTACTTAGTCATAATATCTACCAGTAGCTGAATCACTAAGGAAGAAAAATATATATATATATATATATTTATAGTGACCAGTTTTCTCTCTCATACATATGTAGATTTTAAAAACTGGTTTCTTTTTAAGCATCTGCCCTTCATCCATTTTTGGAGAAGGGGTTTGCAATAGCATTTTGCTCAACATTAAGAAGTCTGTATTTTTAAAACCTTTCCTTCCAGAAGGTTTTTGTTCAGAGTGTGTCTTACAATAACCCTCCCCCCTCCCCATTAAGCTAAAAGGGAAAAAAAATAAGCTTCCCAAAATCCACATCAAGTGAGGAGTGCAATTGTCCCTTTTGTCACGTGCTTCTTCGCTGTCACACAACGGTCTCTACCCCCATCAGCTTTGGTGTCAGAATTCGTGGCGTGACTCCATTGTTCAGATCTTCCTCAAACTCCAATAACTGCCCCATGAAATTAAGATTGGGAGAAATGATTGGTCGCTTGCCTTTGACAAATTTATAAGCATCAGTCATGGTCATCCGTGTGTGCTTCATTAGGTAAGCGATGACGATGGTGGCAGAACGGGACACGCCTGCCTGGCAGTGGATAAGGAGACCTTTCCCACACTGGTGAGCTTCCTCTGAAAAGAACAGAAACAGATATAAATACTTCAAGACTTAAAAAAAAGTCATGCACCTAGCCTTAACTTGCATTTTGTTTACGTTGATCCTCTGTCCCAATAATCAATTGACACACAATATGTGCAGTTCTGGTCAAAGAGTGCATTGACCCATTCGTTCAGCCTCTCAAGATCATTAATGTTTGTTTATAACAAATTCCTATCCAGATGCATTATGAAAATGGAGCTGGCAATGGAATTGCTGGCAGCAGAAATGCATGTCAACAATTGGTCTAGAACAGTGGTGGCAAACCTTTTGGGCTCCCCGTGTTAAAAATGCCTGAGGGTGCAATCCTAACCTGGATTTAGGCCGGCACAGTTAGGCCGGCACAGTTAGGCCAGCACAAGGGACGCCTTAAAGCATGTTTGGACCACTCTCAGAGTCAGGGAGGGTGGTGCACATCTGTATGCTGGCCTCTCTGACTCTGAGGACGCAATCCTAACCTGAAGCTAGGCCGACACAGGCCAGCAATGTTTGGCTGGCACAAGGGATACTGTAAAGCTCATTTGGACCATCCTTGGAGTCAGGGAAAATGATGTGCATCTGTGTGCTGGCCTCTCTGACTCCGAGAGTGGTCCAAACACGCTTTACGGTGTCCCTTGTGCTGGCCAAACTTTGCTGGCCTAATTGTGCCGGCCTCACTCCAGGTTAGGATTACGCTCTAACTTGACTCTGCTGGCAGGTCATTCCCCACCTCCAAACAAAAGAGAAACAATTATTTACATATTCATTTTTAAAAATACAGTCCAATCATGTGTGGGGCAATGCATTATATAAAGAAACATAACATCATTACAAAAATGAAATCTAAACAAAACAAACTCGGTTGTCGCCAGGTGTTGGCAAACACTGGCATGTCACCCAAAATGTTGTGCTGTGTCACCTTTGACATGTGTGCCATAGGTTTGCCATCACTAGTCTAGAATTCAGGTTTCCACCAAATACCACTGCAATAAGAAAACAGCGTGAGAATCCATGCCAAGCTAGTCCAGCAGTCTTTGGGCTCAGAGGTGCACCAAGTAGTACTGCAATATTGTGCTACTGTATTGCACAAGTCAGGAAGCCAAGTTGTGTACTGGAACGTTTCTCAGACAAGCAGCATAAATGAAGAATGCCATATATAAATTCTCGGCAGAAGATTTAGCCGAGAGGGTTAATGCCTCCGTTTGCCCGAAGATAACACCTGAAGATCTCAAGGTCGTGAGCTCGGGACTGCCGGAAGTCTCTGCGAGCAGCAGACCTTGGAAACTGCGGCTGATTAAAAGCTGAGTTTCAGCTGCCTCGTGGGAGGAGGAGTGTGCTGAAATCAGCTGCATCTCTGGTGGCAGCAGGGAAGCCTCATCAGCCAGCAGACGACAGACGGGTGGCTAAAGAAAGAAGGCTAAATCCAGAAAGAAAGATCTGTAGGAGTGTTGTTCTTGGAAGATAGAACATTCTGTAAAATTGTAAAAACCTTCGGGTTTGTGAGAAAGTCTGCCTATGTAAACCGCCTTGAGTTTAATCATTAGAGAAATCTAGTGATATTAAGAAAGGCGGTATATAAATAAATGTATTATTATTATTATTATATTCCCTGATCAATACACACATACTCCATGTGATGTTAGTGAGGATTTCCTACAGTGAATGTACTGTATGCATTAACCACTGAACGTATACAGTGTAGATTCAGAAGATGACACTCCTACAGTAGTTAGTGTACACTATGGCCTGTCTTCAAGTACAGTCTCTATTTGAATCACAAAACGCTAAAAGTAAAATAGGATCCCCACAGTGCAACAAGCAAGCAGTTGTGCAAGTCTAAGAATCTGTATTTTATATATAGTTGCATATGTGCACACTCTATGCAAGAAGAACTGCAGCAAGAAGAAACAGCACAGAGGTGCCTTAAGGACAGTAAATCAAGTCTGATTAAGCTATGCCACATGACATGAGATATGGGCAGACTGAAGAACCACAGGCACACATGATCACAGCTCTTGCCCTCAACCTGTCCATCAGAGGATGGTGCTGTACCTCAATAAAGAAGCATACACCTTGCACGCAGAAAGTACCGCTCCTTGCATTTCCAGAGAATGCATTTCCTGGCATTTCCCGCGCCGGCCTTGGGAAAAGGTCTGCCGGCCTGACAGCTGCCTCTCCCAAGGCTAGGGCGTGCGATTGCCGCCATGATCGCGTGCCCCGGCCTTGGGAAGGGGTCTGGGGCCACTGATTGGGAGAGATGCTGGGTGCCAGAGGGAGCTGGCTGGAATATGGGTGCTCTGCCCCCACAGAAAAACCGTGGTGGCTGAAAAACCCAGAACCCCCCCCCCCCAGTTGGTGCCCATGAGTGTAGACATCAACGACCCAGAAGGAGCAGAACAAAGGCAGCTTTCTGTAAGCACCGATAGGTCTCCCAACATTAGAAAAGTTGTATTTCCTGACTTCTTCCATTTTGGAATCTATGTTTGCAGATTGAAGCAAGCCACATTCGTTTTATGCCTGGATAGCTGCAAACTGTATGAAAATCACATGGAATCCAGCCTCTTAGTTCTGAATGTGTTTGGTATGCCCCATTTGTGAACTCTGGCCAGCCATTGCTAGACTTCAGGACTATTTCCCACATTACACAGAGTTGACCAGAAAACACACACGGAGAGCGCAATCCTACCTTATGCCAGCCTAGTAAGGCCGACATAGCAGGGCCATATCCAAAGGCCCATTCGGAGGCGGCGGCAGCAACGTGCAGGACAAGGGGAGGTTTTCCTCTTGCACCCACGTAAGCCCCAGTCACCCCTACGGGCCTGCTCGGATCTGCGCCGGCAAAATAGCAGGCACAGAGGAACGTGCATGGGAGCAGCCCAAATTGGGGCCACCATGGCCGGGAACCGGCATTAGGATATGGCACTATGGGTGTCCTGTGTCGCATCCGCGTCATAACAGCCATCTCCACCCACTGCGCCGCCCTGTTACGCCCCCGAAACGCCTCTGGAACGCTCTCGCGGAGGCCCTGCACTGACTGAGCAACGTCGGTGCTTGACTGGCGCATGGTCAGTGCTGCTGAGGGTTGCGCCAGCACCTGAATGCTGGCGCTGGTGCCAGCCGAGCACCATAGCACCGACGCGGTCGCGCTTTATGGCACGTTCGCGACAGCATTCGGCCGGCACAAGAGCACAGCGGCGGCGCTAAGGGGGGTATAGGATTGCGCTGTAAGTTTTGCTGCAAAGTAACGGCTCTGGGATGAGCCTGCTGGCAGGATACGCAAGATGTGAAGTATGAAATGGCCTTCAGGGCAGTGAGGAAAATCCCTGCTTGCCCCCATTTATTTTTTTTACATTCCCCTCACCTAGAGTGTTCCTATTCAGTATCCTGATGAGTACGTCAGGGAAGGAAGTATTAACAACGCTCTGTTGTTCACCATCTTAGCCAATTGGCAAGTAAACAGAGGACCTAGTTTTGCACCAGATCAGAGCTTTGTGATTTAATCAGATACCCAACAGCAGCAAATTCAGGTGGCTCAGGTGGCCCCAAGTATCCAGTCCCACAGATAAAGCCCAACTAGTGTTCCACAGGTCATAAAAAGTGGGGTCACACTTTATCAGTACATTTATACTGGTCCTTTGGCTGGAGTATATGATGTTTCAGGATGGGTCACCTACCTACCTAATTAGGTGTGGATGGGAGAACCAAGATCCTGAACTATTGCAAAATGTAGGGTAGATATAGTACACCGAATAAGTTGGATTAGTGGTTTGTTTTTCTGCTTGATTTTTAACCTCCATGCCAATATTTGCTTAACCCATTCATTAACTTATAACTTTCCTGTATCATACCTCCACTGCCTTATTTTTGCCTGTTTAGTCTACACCAGTGGTTCGCAAACGGCCAGGATCCCACTTTTTAGAATGACAATCTGTCCGGGACCCACCGGAAGTGATGACATGGCTGGAAGTGCTGTTATTATGATGCAGTGTCTGCTGCTTTCTTGATAATTCAGCAAAAAATTGGATCATTTCTCACTCATTTTCCAATAGCAACATTAATCAGAAAGAAAAAAAAGGTCTATTTACAACCCTGACGCAAGCAAAACAGCCACATAACCCTCTCCCTTTCCAGCATCCCATCTTCCCAAATGTTCAATATGACTGCTCTAGGTGCTTTGGGACCCACCTGAAATTGGCTCATGACCCACTGGTGGGTCCTGATCTACAGTTTGGGAACCACTGGTCTACATCTTGATGTTTTATTGTTCTCTATCCTGGTAAGAAAAGACTTTTCTTTCAACAATGTTTCATATATAGCAGTGTTTCCCAACTGGTAGGTCGCAACCCACCAGAGAAACCAGGATCAGGGCATTCCCCCTTAAACAGGAAAAATGGGAAATGGGAATATAGGAAGTAGCTGCTGATAGGAGATAAGGGCTATTTACAGCAGCCACAGAGCTGATGAGGGGGCTGTGAGTTTTCAAGACCCTGCAGGAGGCCAGCACTGCCTCAAGGTAAGAAAACAAGCTCTTTAGCAGCGGCAGTGCTGAGGAGCCATCGCAGCCTCCCTCCCTCCTCCGCCCCCCTCCCCACCCACCCACCCAAGCACTTACCTGGCTCCCAATGTCCTTGCAGGAGTTTGGGAAGCACTGATATGCACAATGACTCAGAAGAAGTCAGTTGTACTTAAGGGGGCTCACTCTATAGGATTGCAACCTTATTGTACTGATTTTACCTGCTTGTTCTCAGTTCATCAGTTAGCAGGTACCCCAGACTATCCCAGAGATATGGGGGCTCTCTGCTCACCTGGAAGGGACAATTCTGCAAGGGAGCCTTCTTCTGTCTTGTTTTTCCAGCCTAGGGCAGTAGCAGCCATCTGTGGACCCAGTTTAACCCAGTTCAAGGCAAAACAGGCTGGAAGTGGGTACCAGCACCCAGGACTAGGTCAAGCTCTCCGGTGCCTAATGGTGCCCCCTTTATTGGGCATGTACCAGCCTTGGCTCCTCCACTCTCATCTCCTCTGCACTACCCCTTTGCCCCTCTCTTCCAGTCCAGGAAGTGGGAGGTGAAGGGGGTGGGAATATTCAAAACGCACCAACTGCACGGCCAGCCGTAGACCCACCATGGCTATTCACACATTTTTAGCCTTCACAAGAGAGGCTCCTGAGGAGTTAAGATTTTGCAGAAGGAAAAGCCAGTTCTCTAGGACTCCAAGTAATGCTTCCTCACAGAGACCCTCCGTCTTTATTTCAACCTTCCTAAACAGAAATAATTATGTTGGAGATTGCAGATCTGATTTAAATAGTGTCCCCAGGGTAAAGCTAAGCTCTGATTAGTTATTTAACAGAAAATTTATCCTACTCAAAAGCCAAGATAAACAAATATTTCTTCATCAAACATGCAGGCATGGCTTTAGGCCACAGTTATCAAAGTGAAGAAAAAATGAAAATTCACCCCCCCCCAAAAAGGGGGCTTTTCAACAGAGAGTCTAAAGGTCTTTCAACTGAAAGATATAGCATACAAAGGACTGAACAAGAAGTAACTAGATGAGGTTTTAAGAGATTGTCCTCCCAAATTGAAATGCCGAGTACCGTATAAATGTCCCATCCTTTAAACCTTACTAGGTCGGTGTCAAATGCAATCTCTGATTTTGAATGTTCACCTGAAAGATTCAAGACAGAAATGAAATTTAAAGGAGAGAAGGCTGACGTTGCTTTTGGGTACAATGGCCAGGATGCAAGATTGTAATGATAAAACTTAAGCTTCCTATGTTTTTTTACTCAGACGCAAGTCCCATTGTATTCAATGGGGCTTACTTACAAGCCATGCTACTGGTGACCACACCCCCAGTGTTTGGCCACACAAGAGAGCCAAACCTGCTGACAGACTCTCCACACAAACCCTGATCATACCCTCTGCACATTTATCTCTGCCCTGTGCACACAAGTGGTCACTGGGAGGCAGTGGCATTGCTACCTCTTCTGACATCAACCGCCCTCCCCGCCCCGAGTGTGCAGACATCACTGCCAATTATTTCCAGGTTGCAAGCCACTGATAAAGCCATTCGGCTCCTAGCTGGGGTGAGCGCGTTCTTCATGTCACAAAGGCAGTGGCAGCTTACAGGTGGAGGGGTGAGTCTTTGCTACTTCATGGCCACCACCACCCCCATTCCAAAAGAGGAACAAGAGGGCAGCAGGCAGATTGCAAAGCTGCTAGAATTGAGACCATAGTGGCTGCCATCTTGGCTGGGCCTCATGTGGCACCTCCTTCCAATATGGTAGCATGGCGGCCTGCCCCCGCTAGCTATGCCATGGCTTGGAGGCACAGCCAGAAGGCATGAAGGGTCTAGCTTCTCACATCACTGCTTTCTAATTATGTCTACCTATGTCACATTTAGCTGGGCCCTTAACTCTGCCGCATGTTCTTCAGCAATCCGTAAGGATTCCTTAGCCGTCAGACTGACACAAGAGTTGCCACAAGGTAAGAGGTTCTGAAAGCCATCAAACCTGGAACTGTGAAGAAGCTTTAATAATCTGTTTCAGGTCAGATAAAAAGGAGAGCTTTAAAATTTAGCACTCTACATTAAATTGTGAACAGATGCACACTTTACAGACATTCAGAATTTTTACCTTCTTTTAAAGAAGTCATCATGACTATTCTTTTAGTATTAGTGATTTTTTTTTTAAATTCTGAGATTTTTGGTTCAGGATGGGACTGCATAACAATCAAGTACAAGACACCAGGTCTCCAGGAAGAATGGTCCCATTTGCTCACCATTTGCTCACACTGGACACTCAGCAAAAAGCTTAATGAGCAGCTAATTGGTGAATTGAACATGAAATTGGGCGAACTCAGGAAGCTAGTGAAGGACAGGGAGGCCTGGCGCGCTGTGGTTCATGGGGTTGCGAAGAGTCGGACACGACTTAACGACTGAACAACAACAATTGGTGAATATTGGTTGCATGCACTTAACATAGCCAAGGTATCATTTTCATGAACATGATGTAGAGCTACTGCTGGAGAACGTATCTATACTATAGTATTTGTGTTGTATTTAAACAATGTTTACTCTCAAGGAAGGAAAGAGCTCCTAGCAATCCAGGAAATTAAGAAAAGAAATAACTCCAAGTTCAATTTCAGAACATTCAAAATTGATATTTTCAAAATATGTCTGTATAACCACAACAGTGAAACTTTAAAACCATACCCAAACAAGAGCATGCGCTTGTGCACACACATACACTCATATGTGTATGAGTGTATGTGTGTCCTTTATGTGCACACACATACACTCATATGTGTATGAGTGTATGTGTGTCCATATCCTGAACCTTTACGATGGGGTGACCAAGATGTTGCCAAGAACTCAAAACAGAATATGACTGTGACAACACAGAAGAGCATCTTGGCTGTGGCATGCAGGACCTACATTTTCTGTGCCTTGTCATTCAGTGCATGTCCGAGCGTGTTTACTTGTGTTTAATAATATTGTGCTCAGTAGGTTTTAGCCCAGGTAAGTGTGAAAAGTGTGTTACCCTTAACCACTGAAGGAGGCCTATTGTAAAGATCCTGCAGCAGCCTCTATCACTGTGGAAGCTTTACCAAACAGTTTAATATGACCACACTGCAGTTTGGAGCTAGGCTAAATAGGATAGAAAGATGCCTTAAAGAAGCATGTGATATTACAGGGACTTCTTTGGGTCTTTAACCAAAGGGTAATATTTAGGGTCTTCTGCCAACCTAGCAGTTCGAATGCATGTAAAAATGCAAGCAGTTAAATAGGTACCACTTTGGTGGGAAGGTATGTGCCTTGCCATATAGCATGGCAGATGATGTTCGTGCCGGGGATGATTTGCAGCAGTCTCTGGTTTGGAGACCTCTGGTGTAAAGTGGCCCCTTCCCCTTGCCTTCAGAGCCATTTGCAGCTGTGAGGCACTTCCATTTTGCTTCTGCAGATGCAAATGGTTCTGAAGGCAAGGGGAAGGGGCTGCTTTACACAGCCATTCAGGAGCTTGAAAACTTAGCGCTTTGCTCCCCCCTCTTGGGATTCCACCAGTGGATTTATTTAGCAGGACCACCGTAGGCAGATAAAATGTCACAGGTGTTACAATTTTCACTTCAGAAGATAGTTATGATGGCTCGGCCCCTTGGGCAAAGATAATCCGGTCTATGCCTATCAATGCAGCACTAAACGCATGTTGAGCCGTCAACTCAGCAGTTACAGCAAGGAAGGATAGTTACCAATGAATTCAAAAGCCTCTTCAAAATACTGCCGGAGATTCTGCTTGTTGCTGTCCGTGGCAGGGAGCCGCTTGTAGTTGAACAGGCCTTTCTCGTAATGGTAGAGGGGGAGGTGGGTGGTGACGTTGATGACGTAGCCAATGTTCAGCCTCTGCATCTTCTCCAGGTCCTGTGCGTCGTGCTCGTTGCCGAGGAACAGGAAGGGCAAGATGGGGGTCAGCTCAGCATTCTCAATATCCGGGGTGGTCGGGATGGACTGAGGTAGTGTGGACGGCACCGCAGTGGCACCACCGCTGCCGCCGCCTCCTTCAGGGCACTCTTGGAGTTGAAGGGAGTTGTCACAGAGGTTTTCGTGGTTCTGCTTGAAACTGCTGAGCCCACCTGCAAGACAGAGAGATTCAAGAAGGTTTGCAGAAGCCAAGGAGAAGCCACTGGGAATACTCAGGGCCCACCCAGGACCTCTGGAGGTGGCACGCCAAGTGCCGTCCCACCTTACCCAAAGATGTGCTCCTCCCACTCGCCGATATGCTAGCTCAGCATTTGCTTCTCCTCCCCTCCCTATTTCTTCCCTCCATCCCAGTGGTGTCATTCAGATGATTTAGGAACAGGAACTCACTTTTGATTGGCACTTGTCGGGAACCCGGAACCAGCAACAGAGCCCGTTAGGATCCGGAACACCTATTCTGGTCTGTTCCCCCTGAATGACATCACTGCCTTCGCCCCCCTAGGAATCCGGAGTCGCTCCCTTTAACTCTCTGAGTGCCGGCCAACCAAGTAGAAAAGCTCTTTGCAGAGGAATTGGGAGGGGGGAGGAGGGAGAGTGAAGTGGGCGGAGTCAGCCCTAATTTTAACTAGTGGAATTGAGTTCCCTTGCATTCCCCCTGCATGACATCACTGCTCCATCCCCTTCTTCATTATCCGGGAGTGAAAGGAAGAGAAGCAGTGAAGGCAAGGAGACAGGCTAAGTTGGGCACACACACCCCACCAACCCGCTGCCTGAGGCAATCACTGCAGCCGGCCTCATGGACGGACCAGCCCTGAGAATATGCAACGTGCATCAACTGCATGGCTTGCACTGTTACCGAGGCTGCAATTCTGATTTCCTCCGCAGCAATGCAGCTACAACCAACAAGGCTTCTCTGGAATTCCGGGTCTCCACATTCCACACTCTGAGATTTCCCTCAGCCTTGCTCTCACTTCTACTGGCAGCAACACTGAGACAGGATGCAGCTGTCACGAAACAGCAGCTATTTTCTCGCAGTGCACTGACAAGGGGCACTTCATTCTAGAAAAAGGGAGCCTGAGGGGGGATATGACTGAGATATGCAAAATTACGCAGGGAGTGGATACAGTGTATAGAGGGGTGTTCTGCTGCCCATTCCCTCGGTTTGGCGAGATCCCTCTGGAGCTCTTTACAATCTCATCTGGTTTTCACTACGCAGAAAAGTCATCTGCAAACTTGGCCATCCTGCTGCTTATCCCCGTCTCCAGGTCATTTATGAACAATCACAACACCAAAACCAGGGGACATCCACTAAAACTGAGTGTTGGGAGAGTTAGAACAGATAAAAGAAAATACTTTTTTAGCCAGTGGGTGATTAGTCTGTGGAATTCCTTGCCACAGAATGTGGTGATGGTGTCTGACCTGGATGCCTTTAAAATAAAAGGGGATTTGACAGATTTACCGAAGAAAAGTCCATCACAGGTTACGAGCTGTGATTTATGGGCATGTGCAAACTCCTGGTTATAGAAGTAGCCTCTCTCCGAATGCCAGGTGCAAGGGAGAGGCAACAGGATGCAGGCATCTTGTTGTCTTGTGTGCTTCCTGGGGCATTTGGTGGGCCACTGTGAGATACAGGAAGCCATACTACGTAGATGGGCCTTTGGCCTGATGCAGCAGGGCTCTTCTTATGTTCTCTCCTCAAGTCCATAAGCAAAATTGGTTTGAATACGTTTTAGTGAATGCTACACTAATGTGTGGGTAGGTTCCTGTATCATCACAGCTTCCATCATCTGCTTTTACAAAGAAAACTGTCTAATAAAAAATAGTTGTACCATCTCTGCATTTTATAGGATGTTCACTTCTCAATATGCTTCCCCTCCCCACACAAGGAGCTAGTCCTCCTGATCAAAAAGACACACACTGAATGTGTATTTCATCCTGAAAATATAAGAATTTTGCTTTGCTTGTTCAAGAAGGAAGCCCTCTTGATAAAAGTGTCCCCAAATGAGAAGTCTGTTTCAGAAAGGCTAGAGAGAAGATTACCTCAAAGAGAATAGCTTGAAGGGGAAGGGAGTCACAACAAAGAACACACAACCTGAAGTGCAAATTTCGATGGCCTGAAAACGCTTCAGGATTTTCCAGTCCATTTTCTAGCGAACTGTGCCATGAAAAGAGAAAAGCAGAAGCTTAGAAAACTTTCTACACCTCGTTTTGAGATGACATCAGCTCAGGCTCCCCACCTGCCTGGTTTCCATGGAAATTAGACAAAGACAGACAATGACATCAGCTCGACATGACATCAGCTCTTTGAGCGCAAACAATGCAAGACGAGCTACTTTGTTCCAGGCTTTTTGGTTACAACTGTGTTCTTGGGAGCCAGTGATGTAACGCTAACAGGTGGTTGGGTTCAGCTTTGGCTAAACAGGCAGGAAAGAAAAAAAAATACAGAAATATCCCCTCGATATGCATGCAAAATTATAGGTTAGGGTTTTACTCATGGTATGTGAAATAATGCATTCAATTAAGAGAAATGTCAATTAATGTGAATTGGAGAAAAGAACGTTGCAAGAATGAAGGGCCTTTTTTTTAAGCAGTCTCTCATTTCAAACACTTTGCAGAAAGATAGAGGTTTAAAAAATAAAGCAGAGCGGAGAAAGGTACATTATTATTTTTTCTAAGAATGTTGCGTCTATAAACCTCTATTGTCCTTTAACAATTCTGGACTCTGTGATAAATTTAGTGCCTTATCACTTATTAGAGAAACATATTACACGACTCCAAAGAACAAAGCACTGGGGTGGTAATTTTAAAGGGAGGGTCAGGTATTACATAGCAAATAAAAAAAATTGTTTATAATAATTTAGCATTTTGGGTTATGAACTGGAAAGGCTGGCATAGGAAGATGAAAATCAGAATCTGGAAATAGCACACTGACCGTTCAACCTTTTTCCTTTTCAAAGACATTTCTGCCAAATAGTCTGAGGACAGTATCCAAGTCCTCAACGTCCCCCCACAATTCAGAAAGAAAGCGTCTGGCTAACTGTGTTTACCCTAAAGATGGAGAAAGCCTTGAAACCTTAGAGTGGTTTGTATCAATAGGTTTCAATGACAGCTTTCACCATATCAGAATGAAAACCATTTTTCTCTCCCAATAGCCAAATCTCATTTGCATCCCTTGGTGCATATAACCATATCTAATTGTTCTTTAGGTGCTAGTACGGTTGCTGCTTCTTGTCCTTCCTTCCCCACAATAAAAGTGTTCTCTCTCTCTCTCTCTCTCTCTCTCTCTCTCTCTCTCTCTTTCTCTCTCTCTCTCTCCCTCCCCCCTTTAATTGTTGAATGACATGGAAAAGTTCACCGAGTGCAAACTTTCCTCATCTCCAAGTAGGGGAAAAGCCATATTGGAAGCATTTTTTTACTTGTTATTCACCTTCCTCAGATCCTCTAATTAGCACTTCAGTTGCACTTAAAAATCTAAAACTAGATGTATATACCATAACCCCCCTTTTTTACTTCTGTTTCATTCATAGCAGCAACAGATTAACAGCAAATCAAAATCACACAGATGAGAGACAGCCACAAACAAAGCAAGACCAAACTGCAGATGGCATGATGGGCAAAACTCCCTCCAAGATCTCTTTATTTACATTTAAAAAAAAGAAATTTCTCCCGTCTTCATTGCTTTAGTGTGTTAACCTACGTTTTCCCTAGTTTGCTATTGCTTTTTGCTTTTATCCCCTCCCTTGCCACCTCTCCCTCAATTAACAGATTAAGAGCGCAATCCTAACCTGGAGCTAGGCCAGCAAAGTTTGGCTGGCACAAGGAACACCATAAAGTATGTTTGGACCACTCTTGGAATCAGAGAGGCCAGCACACAGACATGTGCCATCCTTCTTGACTCTGAGAGTGGTCCAAACGTGCTTTACAATGGCTCTTGAGCTAGCCAAACTTTGCTGGCCTAACTGTGCCAGCCTAACTCCAGATTAGAATTGTGCCCTAAATATGTATGATTTACAATCTTGAAAGAGGTAATTAATTATAGTAACTAAATTAACTAAAACCACCACCAGATCATTTCCTTTCGAAAAGAAGTGCCTCCCTCCATATGCATCTACCTGCCCAACATTATTTGGGAAGGATGTTCTTCCATGATCCTCTGCCCTTTGAGGTTAGGTTGGCAATGAAGGACCCTCCTGGTGGTGATCTTGTACCCTGCAGAACTCCCTGCCACTCAGTTGCCTGCCCCACCCCTTGCTGGAGACTGAAGAGCTGGCTTTTTCAGTAAGTATTTCTCAATTTGTGCTCTCTGTTACTCCCTCCAATGTTGTGTATGTGCCAATATTGTGCGTATTTTGTGCTGTTGATTCATGTTAGATTTGCTTGGATCAGACTGACAATTTTTTGTTTGCTGTCCCAATTTCCTCCATGAAATACACGCGGTTAAAAAAAAAAAAAAAAGCTTCTGCCAATCATACCAGGTACCTGACAGCTATTATGACAAGTTTTCCATTCCTGGAATAAAACCACAATCCACAACTAATTGAGAAAACTATACCTCATTGTTTTCCCTTTGGAAATGGCTACTGACCCTTGTTTGATTGGGACAAGTGAAGAACTCTCAATAAAGCTAATGATAAGTATATAACATAAAATAAATAACGTTCTTAATCTTAGAAGAGTGGAATGTTTAGAAACAGGAAAATCTGGCCAGACAGGAAGGTCAAAAGCAATCACAATACAGGAAAACAGATGGCCATGATGTAAATTGAGGACCACATTCCTGCATTAAGAGACATTCTGAAACAGCAATATGTAGTCCAGGCAACAACTGAAACGTATAATCAGTCAAAGATTATAGGATCTTTTGAGAAGGATTTTCGCTGATCTCTAGGAAGGACGACTACCATTTTATTTTGTTTCGCATGCAGAGAGGGGGGGGGAGTGTGCTCTGCATGTCATATCTATGTGCATTTCAATATACATATTCTATTAAATAAAACAGTGATTCTCAAACCTTTTAGCACTGGGACCCACTTTTTAGAAGGACAATTTGCCTAGGACCTTCTAGAAATGATGCCATGGCCAGAAGTGCCATCATTGTGACACCAGAACCTGCTGCTTTCCTGAGAATGCAGCAATGTTCGGTTATTTCTCAGTCATTTTCCATTAGCAAAGTGACTCAGAAAGAAAAAATAAGCCTATTTACAACCTTGGCACAAGCAAAACAACCACACAGCCCTCCCCTTTCCAGGATCCAATCTTCCCATATTTTCAATATGGCTGCTCTAGGTGCTTTGAGAGCCACCTGAGTATGGCTTGCGATTCACAGTTTACTTGCTATAAAAGGAAGTAAAAAACCAATGGCTCTTCATTTTTTTAAAGATGTTTCTCCCAAAATTACTCCAAGTAATGAAAACAGCCTGAAAATAAGACGGACTATCCTGGATAGAATTATATTGAGTTTAAAGAGGCAACAAATTAAGAAGTGAAAACACCAATGATAGCAAGGACCTCAGCAGAGAGACTAGCACATCTTTCTCTCTCATCTGAGTCTTTAAGGCATGTCTGTTCCGTGCCAGACTATACTACATGAAGTCACAACTTCAAATTTCCACTGGCTTTGGATTATCATCCATGCGGAGAGGCTCAACTTGGATTCTTCCAATCTCCAGCACCTAGCTAGGAGCTTGTTCTTAGCTGGTTCCACTTCCTCCACATGAGACGGCTGCTGCCTGATTGGGCTGCTGGCCTGGGGGTGGCACCCTGAGATCTCCTGGGGTCTACAAGCTCCCAGATGGCCATTCAACTATGGTGTGTGAAGGATGTGGATCCCAACCCGCCCTCCTCTTTCTGCAGTCTGGGCCTTGCCGGTCGCCATATTTGGGTCCAGGTAGGAATTTTTCTGTCCGCCTTTGATTGGCCTTTGGCCGGCAGTTTTTTTGGCTACCTCAGACTGCGGTGGGGTCAGGGTCCTTGTTTCATTCCTGCTAACATGGTCACTTTATTGCATGTTGGTGTGTGCACAAAGGTTTGAAGGAGACTTTTCGCTGTTTGTCCTGAGGTCAGCTAAGGCACAGCATTACACATGGAGCTCAGCAGTTGCCCACTGGCATGGGGAACTGGCAGGGAATCTCCTAGCCTCAAGCCTTGGCCCGCCTCAGATGCCCTCTGGTCAGGGCGGGCCTGCAGGTGTGCTGCCTCTGCCCCTGCTGGGGTTGACCATGCAAGGTGGCACCCCAAGGGGCTGGCCTTGAATCAGGATGTTTCTCCCACCTAGCAGCCGGCAGGTAGCTGACCCCCATCAGACAGTCAAGGCCTTGGAACTGTTTCCTTGCCTTAGTTTAATGGTTGCCAGTCTCCAGCTTCTCTTCCTCTGTAAATAAAGGGGCCCATTCATCCACATCTACCTGTCTCATGTGGTTCTTTGGAAAATGCACAGCTAACTACCTCATCTGTTGATGAGCATTTTTCATCTAAACACTTGCGTCATTCCTTCAGAATGTATTTGAGATTCCAGGAAGCATCCCCCTAATTTCTGAAATACTGTATTTAAAATCTCCCAGATTTTTATTTAATTTTATATGGAAAAATAGCCAGTGAGAACAATTTTTTTTTGAAAACAACATTCCCTTTTAAGCATTTTTAAAGGAAAGACACCATAAATGCAGTACTACAATAATGAGGGCTATATTCAGTGCCAATACCACCCACTTGCAAATTTGCTGGATTGTCAAAAATTGTCAACAGAATTACTTGGTGTGGTAATTGGGGTAATCCCTAATGTTAATTGCATTCTACATATGCCAGATTTTGCAATCCTAGGTTGCCTGGAAGACTTGTATTTCCTCTACAAATACAACTTTTCTATTTCAATTCAATTGCTTGCTAGATATAAGCCTCTTATTTTGGACATCTACTGGTGTGCCATAATACACAAAAACCAATTCAGACCTAAATGTATTCTTTATAAATGCTTGCAATAATCATCTCCCAGCCATGAACTTTATACATTTCGGAGCTGTATTTCTTATCACAACATTTTGCCTTTTGCAGCAATCATTGTAGAGAAACAGATAGGATCTCCTTCCCAAAGAAATCCTATCAGATAATGGAAAACCTTTTAATCTAGCTATGGATGCAATTAAATGAGGCAGAAATTTAAACTAGCAAGGTGGTACAGACACTGAAATAGTTTTGATGAAGGTCCATTGTGCAAAATCACGCCATGATTTTCTATTACACCACCTTGTTCTAAGCCACTGGGTGAATGGTGACCAGAATTATGAGCCACTGAACCTTAAAAGCGTATCTGCTTGTTATACCAAGTTAAGATCTTTCCTCAAGGACTTCCGCAGTATTGGGCCACTATAATAAAGTAACCTTCAGGACATCTCCCCTGCAGTAATTTCCACCAACTATGGAAAGAATGCTACAAGAACCCCCTAAACCTAGTTCTCAAGCATGTTTCTGGCATTGGACAAAAGGCTTACAGACTGAAAAACAAGGATTGGTCAACATATGTATACAAGGAGCATTCCTATCTTTACCTCCAACAACTCATGAACTTTTGAGTTTGGACCCTTCCTGAAGATCTTGAGGCCTGTAGTATTTTACATTTGCATTGATTTTAAACTGCCCCAAACTGACTTAACCAGCCATGGAAAGCCCTTCCTCCAAAGGGCATTCTAGAAAACCTCACTCAGGATTTTCCCAGTTTCATAAAACACATGCAGAGAAGGTTTAGGGTGCAATCCTAACCTGGAGTTAGGCCAGTCTAATTAGGCCAGCAAAGTTTGGCTGGCACAAGGGACACTGTAATGTAAGTTTGGACCACTCTCAAAGTAGAGAGGCCAGCACACTGATGTGCGCCATCCTCCCCGACTCCAAGAGTGGTACAAACATGCTTTACGGTGTCCCTTGTGCCGGCCAAACTTTGCTGGCCTAACTGTGCCAGCCGACCTCCAGGTTAGGATTGCACCCTAAACAAGCTCGTCCACATTGATCCCCAGTTCCAGGATTTGGTCAAGAGACAATCAGTTGTGGGGCGCAAACCTGATGAATTCATTCATGTTGCCCAGATGTTTTTGTGCACTCCATATAAAGCGAGAATGACAAAACTGTTTGGGCACTGCCCCTCCTGACAGTTTGGCAAGTCTCTCTCCATCCTCTGCATTCATGCAGGCTGGCTCCAAAAAATCATTTTCAAAAGGAATTTGTTAAACAAAATTCTAATGTATTCCGAGTACCTTAGAAAACCTCTCTTTAGTCTAGAATAATTCTGTTTTGTTCACTATAAGTAGGCCATCCTCTCTACCCAAAGGAGCAAGACATTTCAGGAGCAAAAAAGTTTTTCCAACGTTATGAAAGTAATTTTTGTTACACTATACTTGATGCATCAAATATACTATCCAAACATTGGATGACATATTCCACTTCTTTCCCTTCTGCCAAGAGAGTTCTTCAGATTCCAATCTCAGACTGTATCCTTCTTGCAATTCAAACACACACACACACACACACACACACACACACACACACACACACACTCTTACATAACCCATGTTACATAAAGTCAGATCTATTCCCTCCAGCTATGAAGCCACTGAACATGACAGTTTATTCACAAATGCTTTGCTCAGAACACAGAAGAGCCTTTGGAGTCATTTCTACCTATCTGTGAGTCCCTGTGATGCAGTGGAATGAACAGTACAGTATTGGACCAGCTGGAGAAAGCTGGGTTCAGAGGCCCAGTCCACGCACCTAGTGATTGGCTCAAGGTTCCATGTCTTAATCTAATCCAATTCACCGGGTTATTAGGAAAACCTGAGGGAATGACCTAGTGTCAACCACCTAGGCCAGGGGTGTCAAACTTGTTTCATTTAGCAGGCTGAATAGCATATAGCCTGCTGAGATGTCATTAAGCAGGAAGTGACGTCATTAAGCAGGTGATAACCAGAAAGAAGCACAAATTTGTGACTTGGGAATTCATTAGCTGTGAACGGCCAACGAGAAAATTTGCAAATCTTGATCATCGTTTCAAGATACAGTACAGAATAGCCAACCTTAACAGCCCTTTCAGCAGCACTGCTTCTACCAAAATGTCACTTAGAAGCTCAGCAACTGAGAGGTGCTCTGCAAAGTGACGCTTCAGCAGAAAAGGCCTGTGATAATAGGTATTTCCCAGAAGCACCTCAGCAGCTTCTCCCTCTCTCATCCCGCTTGGTCTGCATTTTCCCTGGTAGTGTTTCTTGCGTTCTGAGGCCTCCTTCTGTCTTTCCTTCCCAGTGCCTTGGCAGAAGCGGTACTGCTGGGAGAGCCCAGTTGGCACACGGGCTGCCCTTTCAGTAGGGACACCTTAGCAGAAGTGGTGCTACTGAAAGGGTGGCCGCCATGATAATTGGGCGCTCCCAATGCCACCCTTTCAGTAGCGCCATTTCTGCCAAGGCATCATTTCACAGCTCAACAGCTGAGAGCAGCTAATGGTTGTGCTGACACCTGGATAAAGAGCCAATGTGGGCTGGATAAAGAGCTTCTGGAGGCCATATTGGGCCAGTGGGCCTTAAGTTCAACGTTCCTTACCTAGGCAGTGACACTGACTCCTAAGAGAAATGATGGGATAAAAGCACAACAAAGAGAAAAGGACCTGCTACAGCATGTGTGGTACTCCATGCACAACACCACAAGAAGAAGAATTAAGGATTCAGTCCACAACCCAGTGCTCTCAAGATGTCCACAGCCCCTCCTCCACCCTCGACCAAGAGAGGTGAAAACTCCCCCTGTATACAGACCTACTGATTTTGATCTGCCCAACAGGAGACATGACGTACACAATTATATTGGCTTTCTATAACTTTTAGCTGTCTTGATTTTCCACGAAGAGATCTGGAAGCTTGTGCAGATACCAAAAAAGCACTCCTGGAAACCCCTAGATGTATCCACCAATTACTGTTCCCCATGTTCTTTAAGGAAAAGGAATGGCTGTTCAAACAACATAGATATGCACAGTTTCAAAACAAAAATATGTTAAGATATGACAACATTATACTGGTGGAGGGAAAACACATCTTAATAATGTTTTCCCTCTAAAGTTTATTTTTGGATTCAATCTACTATGAACCTAAGCTTAAAGATAGAATTTTGGTAATAAAATAGATTACATTTGTGGAGATAGTTTAGGGATTAAAAAGTCCCTGAATGGCAAAAATTCATTGCACTCATTGAGGATGTAAAAATATAAAGTAAGTTTTAAAATGTCATCAATGTTTCAGACAAGTTTTTAATCTTGGTTGAAACCCACTGTTAGCCTTTTGCAATTCTGCAAGAACAGACTGTTTGCTTAAAACCTGTGACCTCATTTATTTATATTGCCACAGAAAGTTCTGCCAGAGCAACAGCCTTATGTATTTTTCCACTGAGACAACAATTAAATGGCTTCTGTGTTGTTTTTTAATGAGCAGAGGACATTATGTCAAACCGATTCAAGGTACGAGATGGTTGAAGGATAAGGCAATGACATTCAAAATACACACATAGACACAGCAGGACTGAGATTATGCTGTTTGAGTTTGGGCCTTTTCCATGATAAAGAACTCTACAATATTACAAAAAAACTGCTTGGGCCATTTTAGGTATCTCAAAACATTCCTTTCTTTTTACCTAGCAGCATTTCACTGTGCTGAGAATTAAACAGTGTCATTACTGGATAAAATATTAGGGGGGGGGAGAAGAAAGCAAAAGCTCATCAATTCAGTAATGCAGATTCAATGAGAATGATAAAATGTACCAAGTGGTACATTAACCAGGTACACAAAAGAATAAGGGATGGGTGGGAAGGAAACTGTCCAATTTTGCCGATCTCACACACAAATTATGATTGGATGTGTTTATCCCAGAGACCACTATTGGTTTTCCCTGAAGATGGGACACAAATAAGAGCAAATGCCCATGCTAGGTACAACAGCTGTTACTTAGTAGCAGCTTGTTATTTAAATGAAGGCTAATTGAGAATTAGCAGACCAGGGCTGCAATCTTATACACATACGTCCTAGTTAGTTCCATGGGACTCAGATATGCATAGGACTGGGTACAAATTTGGTACAAATTCAGTGTCTTCCATTGTCTTACTCACAGTTGAAAGGTCAAAGGTTGGCTCACATGCTCCATTCTCCCTGCTCACACAGAGCACTTCCCGACACCTTTTAGAGCCCACAATGGTGTAGTGTTACATCTACACCAGTGTGAACGCTAGTATTACACAGTTGACAGAAAGACATGACATCAGGTAAGTCCTTGATGGGAATCCAGTCTCTGTATTAACGCATTAACAGCACCAAAATGGTTACTGCTGGATCCTACAGGTGCCAGGAGACCGCTGGAGGTCTCCTTGGGGTAAGGGAGTGTTTGCTCCCTTACCCTAAGGGAGACTACTGCCAACAGAAATGGTGCCCAATGGTGCCTCAGCATTGTGCCCAATATTGAGCAGGTGCACAGTTGATAAGACCTGTATCAGGTTGCCTGGGCCGGAAGGGAGAATAGGATATTGGGGCAGAGGTTGCTGCTGTTGCCATTTCCACCTCCTTCCCCGGCCCAAACCTCCCCTTTCCCTGTCCAGTTCCAGCCCCTCCCCACCTCCCCAACCCCAAAAGGCTTCACTATCAAGCAACAGCCAAATTAATGCCGGTACTCTTTGGCAATGTGTTCATGGCACTGAAGCTCATCGGCAGCGCTCCCTTCTCCCTGGGAGCCACAAATGTTTGCAACACCCAGCACAGGTGGTACACACAAGCACAACTAGTGATATTGAGTCTAGGATTGGGCTCTAATGTAAGAAAAGCCCTGCTGGATCAGGCCAAGGCCCATGTAGTCCAGCTTCCTATATCTCACTGGGGCCTTCCAGGTGCCTCAGAGAACATACAAGACAACATGATACTTTCATCTCATTCCCATGCCCCTCCATTTGGCATTCTGAGGTAAGCCTTAGGCAAGCCACATCCTCTCAGCCTTGGCTCCTCATCTACAATATGCTCATGCTATTTGCCTAGTGTCAGGATAATACATGGGAAGCAAAAGCACTTCATTTTTGTATGCTTAGCTTTAGGTTGGGTTGGGACCCAACAGTGGGTTGCAAGCCAATTTCAGGTAGGTTGTGAAGCACCTAGGGCAGCCATATTGAAAATATGGGAGGATCGTTATGTTGGAAAGGGGGAAGGCTGTGTGGTTGTTTTGCTTGTAAATAGAGGAAGGCTGTGTGGTTGTTTTGCTTGTAAATAGACTTTTTTCCCTTTCTGATTCACTTTGCTATTGGAAAACGGCTGAGAAATAACCCAACTTATTGCTGGATTTTGAGGAAAGCAGCAGGTTCTGGCATCACAATATTAGCACGTCCGGCCATGACATCACTTCTGGTGGGTTCCGGACAGATTGTCATTCTAAAAAGTGGGTCCTGTAGCTAACACATTTGAGAACCACCGTTTTAGAAGACTGGTGCTATATTTCCTCTTCACCCAATTGAAGGAGGGTAGTTTCCGTTCAGGGGGATTTGTGTTGTTGATGCTTTTTTTTTTTTAGATGAGAGAAGCTCTGTGCTTCAAACCTGGAAAGGCAAAGCATGTAACCTGCAAAGCTCAAAAAGTGACAGGAAAAGGCAGGCATTTGCTCACAAGGAGGGGTGTAACCTTGCGTATGACATGTACACACTATCTTGAAATCTATAGTAAAGGAATGCTTGGCTTTAGGTAAGAAATAAATCATTTAAATTACAAACTGGGATGGGAGGGGAAATTGCCTCGCCCCTCCCTCGATGTCACAGTCACTCACCAATGGTCTTGACAGAGCTGCACTTCACATAGGCCCTACAATCTTAAATTACGCAAGCTGGTTGAAAAGAAGTTTGCATTCCCCCCCCCCCCAGGATAAGTCCTATACAGCAGTGGTTCTCAAACCTTTTAGCACCAGGACCCATGTTTTAGAATGACCGTCTGTCCGGGACCCACCTAAAATGATGTCATGGCCAGAAGTACTTTCCTCCGAATGCAGCAATAAAGTGGGTTACTTCTCAGCCATTTTCCAATAGCAAAGTGAACCAGAAAGGGAAAAAAGCCTATTTCCAACCTTAACATGGGTAACCCCACAGCCCTCTCCCTGTCCAGTGTTCCATCTTCCCATATTTTCAATGATGGCTACACTACCTGAAATTGGCTCACAACTGAAATTGGCTCACCGTACCTAGTGGGTCCCTACCCAAAGTTTGAGAAATCTACAATGTACACTATCCCTGCCTGAAACAATACCTGGATTCCTCCCATACTAAAACAAACTATGTATTTATTGAGACTTCTGAAGGCAAGGCAAATAGTGTCTTTCAGTTGTGGCATCCCAATTTTAGAAACTTTCTCCAGGCCAAACTGCACAGGGCGAAAAGCCATAAAGCCCCTCTATTTCGGTTTTGGGCAATGCAGTGCATGTGCATCATTTTTTTTAAAGAAGATCACACCAAAAGAAAAAAAATCAGCAGTCAAATCCATGCCTGGTGAGGTTTCAAATTCTGGTTTGCGTTTCTAAGGCACATGAGCAGAAATATTTGCACACTGCTTGAGTGAAAAAATATACAAGTCACAGCTGCATCTGGAATGGGTGCTTCTGACCACAAGCAAGATGTGCAAGTTCTCTTAATGCACATTTAATTACTTTGAAATGTGAAGAGCTGAAAAAAGTGACCATGCATTTACTTTTCATGATGTACAAAAACAGCTTGAAATCAGGGGTGGGGTGCAATGGGGAGTCTATAGAATGCCCAATTACTTTCAGGACCAATTACTTTCAGGACCACCACATCGAGACAGTCTTAATTCAACAAGCAGAAATCACATTCTTGGCTATCATTGGAATTCCCCTTTCCTCCCACTCCCCATATCAGAGGAGTGTTGATGCACATGACGGCAAAAATCCCATAGTCCAACATTCCATCTCTGCCTCGGCTTGCTACGTACTGGAATGCCAATTGCTGCCAGGAGGCAGATGTCATGTCCCTGGGTTTGGGGAGGGGGGGGGATGACAGAGATACAAACACGCAGCACGAGTGAGTGGTTTTCTGACATTTTAGTGCATTGGACTATGAAGAAAGTGATCAGCATTGGAAGGCATTTATCCCTCCATATTTTCTCTAGCTGGAGTTCCTGATCCATATTTAAGTCACCTTCTTCCTACCCATTGCTTCTTCCTAGTAAGTTGCTTCCCAGTCCCAACACAAGCCCTCCTTGTACCAAGCAAAGGAGCCACTCTCACTGCACAGACCCAGTCGAAGCCCTTTTCAAACCTGGGCACAAAAAGCCCATCATGCTCATTCACCCTCTCTCTAGACTTCCCTCTCATTCCAACCTCCCCCATCTGCTACTGCTGTTCACACACTTCAGGCACCTTCTTCTCACCCCAGATGGTCAATTTGACAAGAACTGCAGGGAAGAGCACCAAAAGAAAATAGGGGGGTGGGAGAGAGGAAAGGTAGTAGCCATCACTATATATAGATATTGGGATTTTTCAACTAAACAAGCGCTAATCAACACAACCAGTACACTACATTAACTGCAATGATCACATTAGCCTTTTATGGGTGGTTATTATAAGATTTGTGCTCTCTCATCACACGAACACAGTGCTGGTCCATGGAGGCAATCCTATAAAACAAGAACTTTAATTGAAGACATCATGCCCTTGCACGCGCATGCACACACACACCAGTAAGATGGGCTTTGTCAAATGTAGCCTGATGTTGGCACAGAGCCACATTACCAGCATGTTCTCATAAAGACAATAGTCAAAATAATTGCTGGGGCAAGAAATTTCAGCATTTCAGTTCACATTGGGCACAATCCATCAGGCAATTCCCATTCATGTCACTGGGGCTTATCCAGGAGAACTTTCCAGAAACTTGCACCCCCACTTTTCACAAGCAAAAATGTGGAATTTGCACACTACTGCAACAGAAAGAGCTACTAAAGTTACTGTTCAACTCCTTTGGCAAGCTTGTTTCCCAACATAAAGATTTCTCATTATTTTATGGGCTATTGAAAATCTTCCCCGAGAGGGGGAAATACTAGTATAGTATTCAGTGGTTCTTTTGCTCCGCAGTGACATCACCAGTATGGCACTTATTCATCAGTCTCCTGGCCTGCCTTGCTCTCCTCACTCCAGGTTTCTGGCAAGTGTCAAAACTAGTTTCGGAAAGTGATTTTCAATCAGGGCCAGCTTTAAGACCATTTGTCCAGTTTGACAAAATTGGGCCCTGTGCCGGTGAAGCTGAAGCAAGAAGACCCTCTGCTGCCATAGCCAGGATCTTGGCATTTTTTGAGACCATTGGGGCAAGTGGAGCACCTGTGTTTTGAGCCTGCCTGCCTGCCTGCCCCCTGTGTCCGACTGGGCTGAAAAGGGTGGGGAGCCCCATCCTAATGCCACTGCCAACTATCTCTGAGTGCCGCACTTCAAGTGCAGCACCACTAGCGCTCATCTCACTAGGGCTGGCCTAGCGGGGGCTCCAGGGAGGGTGGGAATGTTCTGCATTGGGGCCTGCCATTCCTGGGGCTGGCCCTGTGCTAAAGGAGGACTCCTTTACCTAATCTAAATGTAATGACTGTTAGAGTCAGAAATGCACGCACATTACTCAGAACCCTGATGTCTCTTAAGAAAAGACCCACTGGATCAGGCTAAGGCCCATCTAGTCTAGCTTCCTGTATCTCACAGTGGCCCACCGGATGCCTCAGGGAGCACACAAGACTAGATGCCTGCATCTCGTTGCCACTCCCCTGCATCAGCTATTCTGAGGTAGCTTACTTCTAAAGTACGGCGGTTGTACTACCCATCATGGCTTGCAGCCTGTGATGGACTTTTCCTCCAGAAATCTGGCCAGTCCCTTTTTAAAGGAACCTAGGCCAGATGCCATCACTACTTCCTCTGGCAAGGAGTTCCACAGTTTAATTACTCGCTGGGTAAGAAAGCTGTTCTCTTAGCTGAACACATGAACAGCCTGCATTGAAAAGACGTATGAAATTTCCATTTGTAGCTATTTCTGACCTTCTATTCACCCACAGGTGAAGTCAAGTAAGAGAAAAAACAGAGGGGGCAGATAAAAAAAGATCTGAAGGTATTGGGCATGGGACAAGAGAAATAATTGCATGCACAATTCAGGGAGGGGGGAAGTGGAGAAAAGAAAGATTAGGAGGAAAGAAAATTGGTGCATGGTACACAGTGTGCAAAACACATCACAAGGAAATGGAGGGGGCAGGTCTTGGCTTAGATACTTCAGGTACCAGAGAGATTTGGGCCAGGCCTGGGCTGTTTCATACAGTTAGGTAGATACTTGATATGTCGATCGATAACTTCTGAAACACTTGTTAACTGCAGTACATGTGTTTCAATTGCTATCTAACCATGTGGAAGGAAATGCATAGAGATAAAACATGCTGTGGTCAGAATGCCATAATGCTGGAAATTGTCATTTCAAAAATGGACATTTTCCTTCTCCTTAGACCAGTGGTTCTCAAACATTTTAGCACCAAGACCCACTTTTTCAAATGACAATCTGTCCGGGACCCACCAGAAGCGATGTCATGACCAGACATGTTGTCATTGTGATGCCAGAGCCTGCTACTTTCCTAATATTTACAAGAGAATCCAGTTTCTGTCCAGCCTTAAAATGTATATGGAAGAGTGAAAGTCCAGGCTCATTTTTTTTGTTTTCTCAATGGATTTGGAAGAAAAGGAACTTTAAGCATGTGTGCGCGCACGCACGCAGTGAGAGAGAGAGAGAGAGAGAGAGAGAGAGAGAGAGAGAGAGAGAGAGAATGAGAATGTGCACCCCTTCCCACCACTAACATTCAAGCACATTCAAGTGTCCAGTTGAGCAGTCACTGTGAATAACTTTGAGCACTTTCAAGAAAACACACAAGGAACATTCTGCAAAACTTGCAAAGTTAAGGTTCTTCCACCCCAATAAGGAAATTACCTGTTGATGCTAGATCATAAGCACATGTTGTCTTGAATAAAAAAATTCATACGCAACTCAGATTACATTACAGTCACTGATAGTCAAGTGTGGCTCATAGACTGACTCATAGACTGACTTTAAGGCGTACATGAGATGCAGATGTGTACAGGCACATTTGGTGCTGGATGTCTGCAAGGAGAGCACACACTTTTGAAGGATTCTTACTGCTTCCCACCACCAGTTATTATTCTGTTAAAAAAAATCCCCTTACCCCAAGCTGCTTCTCCTCGCTTCCCCCAATTCTCATAGTTCCAGGTGCATTCACACACCTTTCCCTAATCATAGCAGGTAGCTACAATACAGAATGTCCCAGCTTCTGTCCCTGACACTTCCAACCTGGATAGGAGAACTGCTGCCAATCCAGACAGGACTGAGTTAACATGGACCGACTTGGAATCAGGCAGCTTTGTACGATCAAGGAACACCAAAACATAGAAGTCAGGGTAGAAGAACTGTAGTGCAAATACATTTTCAACAAGCATATAAAAATTCATTCAAATAATAATATGACCCCAAGATTGCTCCTTTATCAGTGTACAAATATATTCCTAAACTTCTTTGTTGTTCAGTCACTAAGTCGTGTCCGACTCTTCGCGAAACTTCTTACTGATATACATGTACAATATGCATCACGCACACCTGGTAGGAGTTGGTATTACATAGTGATAGCAGAACAAGTAGTGTTTAGATAACCCAGGTGCATCTTACATCAAGCATGCAAGAACCAACAACATGCTTCTTCCTTCCCCTCCACCTCCCAGTGCCTGACTGCCCTGGATAAGAACAATCGGGGGGAAGTGAAAATTTAACTCTTCTCCCCCCATAGAGACAAACAACGGTATACTGCAGTGGTTCCCAAATCATGGGTCGCAGCCCACCAGTGTGTCGTGAGCCAATTTCAAGTGGGTCGCGAAGCACCTAAAGCAGCCATATTGGAAATGTGGGAAGATGGGATGCTGGAAAGGGGGAGGGCTGTGCCATTGTTTTGCTTGTGTCAAGGGTGTAAATAGGCTTTTTTTCTTTCTGATCCACATTGCTATTGGAAAATGACTGAGAAATAACCCAACTTATTGCTGCATTATCAGGAAAGCAGCAGGTTCTGGCATCACAAGGATGTCACTTCCAGTCATGACATCACTTCCGGTGGGTCCAGGACAGATGGTTGTTTGAAAAAGTGAGTCTGGTTGCTAAAAAGTTTGAGAACCACTGGTATACTACACTGTAAAGCACAATAGTGACCCCAAAATGCAGTATGACAAGATCTGTATTTGACAACCCTATTGGGGCAGAACAGCTCAGGGCAATTTTAAGCAGAAAGATAGCAAGCCTGGTAAAAAAAAAAAAGGTTTGCTCAAAAATCTCATTCTCCTAAGGCTGCTTTTCATTAACACATGCACTGGGGAGACCTTATGCATCTGTGGTTCATGGCATACATTTGCACAGAACAGGGTTTAGTGATTCTCCCCCCCTCCAAAGGCATAAAATTTCATGCACATTTTCAGGCACTTCTTTTTGTATCATAGAAGTATACTAATTAGGGAAGTCCATAACTAATTGGGGTCCATATAAAGATAAGACAGCTTCCTGTAGGCGTGGGAATCAGTACTTCCAGGAAGGACTAAATTGGTGCATCTCACATTTTATAATTGCAGCATGGTTCCTTCTCACAGATCCTTTAATCTTTTCCAACATCTAACCACCAATACAAAGGGTTCTAATAACTAAAGATGTGAAGACCTGGAATGAGGAAAGATGGGGGGAACAGGTGTCACCCCCCTGTTCCCCCCTCCCCATTTCCTGCCTTTAAGGCCCAAAAATGAAAGCTCAGAAGTCTATTTCCCTCTCAGATTCTTATGAAGCATTTTCTCTTTCAGAGGGATGAAAGACTATTTCAAAAGGACTGTTCTAAACTATTACAGCCAAGTTATCCTGCTGCAGATCTCTCCAATGCAAGATCAAAAAGGCAGCAGCATTCGTGGCATGGCTATTGTGATTGATAGGAACAAACAACATTAAGACTTAGACACTGGAAAAGTACTTTCCAACACTGGACAATGCACAGTGTTCTCAGGTATTTTATACAGGAGTGCATTCTGCAAATTTGGCAAGAACTTATGTGCAACTTGGTGGCAAGTAAAGCTTATGTATAACAGAGCCTCTTACCTCAGATTCGTCCATGAAACCTGTGAACTCACACACACTTACCGCTAGGCAGGAAATCCCATTGATTTCCTACCCTGTTCAGGAATTATGCCCAAATGTATAGAAGGGGACAAATGAGAGCACACCAAATAGCAGTGTGCCTCACACAAACATGTTCACCCTCCATGCCCCCAGGCCTCTAAGACTCAGCAATTTTTAACCAGTGTGCTGTGGCACATTAGTGTGCTGCAAATGATTCACAGGTGTGTTGTGGGAATTTGGGGGAGAATCATTAGTAGGGTTTTTGGGGTGTGCGAACCCTCTACTGGCAGTGTGGTGTGCCTTGTCAAATGTCAAAAAACTGATGGAGTGCCTTGATCATTTTATTACCTTGTCAGTGTGCCATGAGGTGAAAAAAGATTGAAAATCACGGCTCTAAACGTTCAGTGCTCAGAACTACAGAACACAATGCAGAAGGGATTAGAACCCTCCCCACATTTGGCAGCGCCCTGTACAAAACATTCAGAGGTCCAGAGGCAGGATCAGTGAGTGTGTAGGTGCCAAAGGTGTGGTTAGCCAGATTACTTACACTTTCTCCACATTCAGTTTCCATTGGTCAATAACACTGGACTACAGCTTAACTTGGACTAAGTTACTCCTGACTAAATATGCTTAGAATTGCTCTGTGCAGGAACTAACCATTTGAATAAAGAATTCAGGAACAAAGTTAACATGGCAGAACTGACGTATTTCAATTAATGCACACTTTCTACTATGCATTTGTTTTCTATTTTAAAACTACGATGTTCAAAGTAAACTCTTTGGAAAATCAGATCCAAAATTACTGATCTGTCAGTCAATGCTTCTGATTGGAGAAATACATTTCTAATATTTTTAAGACTCAGCCTGGGGTGGAATGAAATATAAATGAAATCAATATGGTTCCAGCCTAGCTAATGTTCCCTACAGTTATGAGGACACTTGTAGTCCAATCCTAGGGCCAGAGGTGGGTTGTTGTTGTTTTATCACAAAATGAAAACACATCACTTTCTGCACTTCTAACTTTGGAAAACACAAAAATCCAAAAACAAACAAACAAACAAAACCTGCTTTCACCCACCTCTGCCTATCATCTTTTTTACTCAGAAGTAACGCCTATCTCCATCAAGTCAATAGGAATTTAGGGCACAATCCTAACCAAATTTTCAGCACCGGGATAAGGGCAATGCAGCTCCAAGGTAAGGGAACAAACATTCTCTTACCTTGACGAGGCTTCCATGACTACTACTACTACACTGCAGAATGCAGAACATGCCCCATTGGCACAGCTATGTCAATGCTGGAAAGTTGGTTAAGACTGCACCTTCAGCCTGATGAGAACAAGATGCTATTGAAGAGTTTCATAGCACCAAAACTTTTCATCAAATATCCAAATGTATTCCTGCTCCTTAACAGCAGAACAGGCATATTTCTTTTCTGCGTCTTTTCCTCAAAGATATCCTTTTTTTCCTGCATGATAATACCAAGATCAACTTACTGTTCAGTCTCAGATAATGAAACTTATTCTTTTCTCATTTTACCAATTTCCAAGAAGGAAGGAGGTCTGCTTAAGCACCTTAAGACGCAGCAGCTGCAGCTCCATTATAACAGAGTATATTAAAATTATTTGAATAAACCCAGGACATTTATATCTTCAACATTCAGAAATAAGAAGGCTATAATTCTTTGTCCTTGGTTATACAAAAATACATTTCATGGTTTTGTTTACAAAATACCCCCCTTACTTCTATTGTTTATGCCAATAAACTCCAACCCAAAACAAACCAACCAGTGTTGAGTGGTTCTCCTCCATTATCAAAATTTCCCCCCCCCCCGTGCAGGGGCATAGCTAAAGAAGGGCAGAGGGGTGCAATTGCTCTGGGTAACAAGCTTCAGGGGAGCAACAAGCTGAGCTTGACGCTATTGGCCAAAATTGCAAAAACTTTGGTATGTATGTATAAATAATACTGTCAATAAAACAAACTGGAGTGTCATTTCTTCATTCTAGCAAAAGTTATGGCCCTAAACCCTGAAAACAAAAATACAACTATCAAGTAAAAATTGCTGGCTTAGATAAGTTTTAAAGTGGACAACAGAAAGGGAGAAACCATGTACACCACCCTGAGCTTCTTGGAAGAAGGACAGTATAAAAATGTGAAAAATAATGAATGAATACTTTTTTCATATGGGGGAGGTGTTAAAATTTTTTTATCAAATGACCTACTATTACAATCAAGCCCATTCAGTTCACAGTGTTTGGGGGAGCTTAAGACTAATTTTGCCATTCGGTCCTTGGAATGAAACGTTCTACTTTAATCAGCTGTGCATTTGTCTAGCTCACTCAACACAAAACAGCAGGAGTGTTCTCCACGATACTATAAGTAAAAGACGCTTCTCTTTGCTATAAGGAAAGATTTTCAGAAATATTTTTTGTCATAGTCAAAAATAAAAGAGTGCTATAGGAAAAGAGGTGACTGTATTTATACCTTCTGCTTTGCTTTAATTCAAAGCAGTTTAATATGTAGGACTCTTTAGAAAAGACCCTCCTGCTGGGAAAGATTGAAGGGAAAAGAAGAAGGGGGCGGCAGAGGATGAGATGGTTAGATAGTGTTACCGAAGCGATGAACATGAAATTGGGCGAACTCTGGAAGCTAGTGGAGGACAGGGAGGCCTGCTGTGCTGTGGTCCATGGGGTCACGAAGAGTCGGACATGACTTAGCGACTGAACAACAACAAAAATACCAAACATGAAAGTCTGCCAAAAATGCGCAATACTGTGACTTATACAGAATCCTAATTTTAAAAATCAGGTTTACAGTGAGTAGAGGGAAAGCTGTTGAAGCAGCTTCCAGAGTAAATACATCTTCGTTTGTCTGCTAAAACATAGTAAGGGCAGGCATTCCTGGGCTTTCCTGAGGAGTGTTATTTTGGACTGTCACTGTTCCAAAATTGTATCTCATTCTGTTTCAGGTCAAGGACAGAATTTCCTAAAACAGGGCCTCTTTCCTCCTCTGCCTTCTCCCAGCAGAGGGATCTCTACAGACATAAAGGTTCCCTCAGGACAGTGGTTCCAAAGTGGAGGCCAGGAACGAGGGCTGGCTTTGTGGGGGGCTGTGGCCATGCCTTGGTGGGCCCAGGTTTTAGGAGAGGCTTACTTGGGTGACAGGGACAGCAGTAATTTGCCAGTAACGCAGTGCTCCCACACCAGTGTTGAAGATATTCATGTTTGTTTGTTTAAATTGTCTGGGAGCAGCATTGCCGCCCTCAGCCTTGCCCCTCCAAGCTCCCCACCACCACAGTCACTGAGTCCCGTGCCAGGCTCACCTAGACAACTTTGGTGCATACTGCTACCCAACCAGTTGCTAGCCCGACAACTAGTAGTGCAGCAAGTAGGCAGGTCTTGAGACTACAGGACTTGTTTCTCCCATGGAAGGCATTCTGATGGCTGGGGAAACGGGGAGACCAGGGAGGTACCTCTCCTGCTGTTGCTCCTCTGCATGTAGTACTCAGTAACATACTGCTCTTGCATTTTAGGTTCAATGTAGCCATCATACATGATGTTTCATAAGACAGTTGTATTTTTGGCCATAACATTTGATAGAACGAAGATATTACACTCCATTTTTTTCAATGAATTCCTCATGACATTCCACATCGAACGGTATATAACATGGTGGTATTAGTCCTTAAGACCATGTTTTTCAAAATTTGGGGTCTAATGGTCTCTCTCTCTCACTCTCATTCACACAGAGAGAGAGGGGGGTGCTCTACCCCACAGGTAGTTACGCTACTGACTGCATGTGCCACCACTGGCAGAGAACAGGCAATCCAATTCATAAGAGGGCATGGTCTTTGAAATTTTCAGTACCCAAGCAATGTAGAGCTTTGACGTCTCATATCCTCTCTTACGTAAATGAGTCATCTCTGCAATGTCTACATCCACTCCAAATGAGTACATGCTTCTATTATGCAAAATCTTTATACTGGAAAATTGGGTCTCTGGAAAAAAAAAATTGGGCTAAAAAACCCCACTGGAAAGAACAGGGAATAAGAATTCAGAGGATAAGCCATTAACATGCATGCACACATTTTACATAAAATTAGGAGGCACTTTATCAGTTTGCCCAGACTACATCCGCACACACGTCTGCACAGAGCACTCAGAAAGAAAGACTTGTATGAAATATTAATCTGTCCGTTTGGGGATTTTATTGCCGAGCCTCTCCTTCAGCCAGGCAGCCGGGTATTGGTATCTAATGCAACAGTGAATGTTTGCCCTTCATTGCAGCCCTCATTCGGAAACAAAAAAAAAAAATCAGCAGCTGGTGCTGTCATGTGGTGGATTATGCGAGTCTTAAGGCAACACAAAGGGCAACATTCAGCATTTGGAAAAAGGGCAAAATCAGAATTCCCTTGGACAGATTTGTAGCAATGTGAAGCTCCTGAAGGGGAGGGAATGCTCATTTTGGCTTCCATTGCCCAACTTAGCAAAAGCAACCATGCCTACAGCTGCCCCCCCCCCCAACTCATATAGGACTCCCCCACCTCCCAAAGAACATGAGGTAGCAAGGTTAGAGATATCATTTCCCCAACTAGAGTTGTGTTATAGGAGAATTGCATTGTTCCATCACTCAATACAGCATTACAGAGCTGCTGGGAAGTTGTCTGTCTCCTGCCCCCATTTCATAGATTGCAGTTGTGAATGCATAAGTTATTACTTATCCATATTCGGCAAATGCTTGCAAGACCAAATAGCTCTTCCTTTACTAGACATCATCATTTGGGGCCTTTTTAACCATTTAAAAAGAAAACTCACAACCCAAGTCCTCCTTATAATAGCACTGTGGTACAGTTGTTTATAGACAACAACCAAAGCTACTTAGAGTGCACTCCTAAACTGGAGTTAGGCTGGCATAAATTAAACCAGCAAAGTTTGGCTAGCACAAGGGCCACCATAAAGCATGTTTGGACCACTCTCTGAGTCAGGGAGGATGGTTTACGTCTGTGTGCTGGCCTCTCTGACACCGAGAACGGTCCAAACGTACTTTATGGTGAGACTTGTGCCAGCCAAATTTTGCTGGCCTCTCTGTGCTGGCCTAACTCCAGGTTAGGATTGCGCCCTTAAGGTTGCCAAGTGATAAGCAATAAAAAAAAATGTCCTGACCTGCTCTGGTGGCTCTAATAGCAGGTTATATGGAGAAACAAATAGGTGAAGCTTTACATGGTGTGGAATAAATATAATCAGCTGCTCATGGTTACAGATTAGGCTGTATGAAGCGCACAGGAGCAGAAGTCCAATAATAAATTGATGGGCCTCTCCTTCCCTCTGCTAGTTTATGACTATTTTTAAAAAGACATGGCATGTAATCCCCTTCCCAGCTTTTTCTACATAAAAAAGATAAGAAATGTGGGAGAGTGGATAGTATGAACTTGTGTGAACTTATGAAACTACCTTATCCCAAGTCAGGATTTTGGTCCGTCAAGTTGCGCTGACAGGCAAGAGCACTCCAATGGTTCAGACAAGAGTCTTGCCCAGTCCTAACTGGAGATGCCTTGGACCTTTGGCATACAAGCTCTGCTACCATGCCACAGTCTCTTTCCAACCACAGTTCATTGATCATGTGGAACCAGAGATCAGTGCTAGTGCTAACAGTAGGCTGTCAATCGGGGCACTCTGGTTCATATGGGATATTCCAGGCTCCCTTCACAGCTGCTAAGTCTCTAGTCCTTTTTTTCTGGAGGTACAAGGAAAAGCATGAAGGTATTGGCTAGAATTCCTGCCAATCTAGCAGTTTGAAAGCAAGTAGATAAATAGGTACCACTTCAGTGGGAAGGTCACGGCGTTCCGTGCGCCTTGGTATATAGTCATGCTGGCCACATGACCACAGAAACTTGTCCTCGGACAAACGCCGGCTCTTTGGCTTAGAAACAGAGATGAGCACCGCCCCCTACAGTCGGTCACAACTAGACCATTCAGTCATGGGGAAACCTTTACCTTTATTGGCTAGAATAGGCTATTGCTCACTAAGAAGTAATGAGATTAAAGATTTAAGCAGTGTTTCTCAGACCATGGGACAGGACCCACTTGGTGAGTCACAACCTGATGTCAGTTGGGTCCCAGACAGCTGGGAGCAGCCATCTTGGACGCTGGAGACCTCACTCTTACTGTATTCCTTTTGTGAGTGAGGAGTTGGGGTTTTTTTTAGTTCAGTGCTATTACATAATATTTTGTTCTAATCTTGCTTTGTGTCAGGGAGGTTTCATGGTTGTGCAATTGCTGCAGTCCAAGAATGCCTGTTTGCATGCCAGGAGTGTCATTTTATTATGTCACAATGACAGCGCTTTCTGCTTGATGATGTCACTTCCAGCTCTGACTTCCAGTGGGTCCCACCATGAGTGTCATTCTAAAAAGTGGGTCCTGGTCTAAAAAGTTTGACAACCATTGATCTAGAGTTTCAGTTTCAGTAAATAGAGAGGATTTTCTATTTAGGGAGTTAATAGAAAATCCTTTCTACAGCAGATATTGTGTTTCCCCAGCATAAGGATAGGAGAAAAAGAAGAACCCTTGCTGGATGGTGGCCTAAGGAAGGGGGAAGGAAATGCCAGAATAATAGTTTCAGACCCAGCAGATAGCCTTGTCCAAGTCTGAGAAACTGTCTGGATTTCATGTTCTCAACATGGTGCAGCGTTTTACATCACCTTTTGGAATGCACAAAGATGAACAGAGATACAGCGAGAACTTAGGAACACATGGAATTCCTACCACTGTGATTCTGAAGGACCATTTTGACCATAATTTCAAAAGTAAAATCTATTTAAAATTGGAAGATGCAATCAAGTGGAGGAAAACAAATGTTCCTGGCTCTACTACAATGTGAGAAACCCGGGGCTGAGGTCTCACAGCTGGAGAAGCAGCCAACAAGACCATTGAGAGAAAATGCTGGCAGGATGCAGAATAGCAGGATCAAGGGGTGCCACACATGGGAGGGTGCACAAGATGGTCAGATGAAATACAGCTGACCACACTTAAACAAGGTCACCTTAACTAAGGTCTATACATGCAGCTACTCTGAAATCTGCTTAGTGGTGCCTTTCTGCTAAGAGATGAAAGTCGCCTTCTCCCCTTTGCAGGCCCGATCAGACACCTCAGCATGTGGTGGAACTGTCAGCACCACTTGTGACAGCCAGTACAACCAGGCTGCCCTGTGGCAGATTCTCTCACAGCGTACTTTGGTCTTCTGCATTTGAAGGGCTTTACATTTACTAAAGCATGAAGGGTTTTACTGAGCGGTTGATCCCTACTGACCTCCTGAGTGGTAATTTTCTTTACATTTGTTGAGGGGATGGAACAGCAACTGTCCCTGTTCATGCCCACACAGCGGCCCACCCCAGTGGCTGTGGCTATATTTTTGTTCTTTGTGCCACTGAACTGTTGACCCAGAAGCACCTTCTCATTCTATGGAAATCAACATTGTGAACTTTTTTATTACTGCGAAGTAGTACACGAATACTACATATTGGGTGTCAAATGCAGCAAATTGGCCATCTGAATGAACTCAACTTGGGGGGGGGGATACGGACAGTTGGTAGATAGTCATACTGCATGGCATATGCTAGGGTGGCCAAACCATGGCTCACAAACCACATGCAGCTCTTTGACACATAATGTGTGGATTTTGGAAATATGTTGCCTGCTGCCAACATACCATAGATACTCAAGTATAAGTCAAGAGCCGGTTTTGAGCCAAAAATCATGGAATTTTCTATGACCCTTAGATAAGTCAGGGGGGGGGCAAAATTTAGGATATGTCTGACTATACTTTTGCCTGATTCTACCCTCCCTTCATTTCTCCCACTCTGAAAAGGTCATGAGTCAATCACTGCAGTGAGGGGAGAGCGAGGGAAAATGGTGCTTATAAGGACAAGCTGTAGCTTGCCTTGGAGACACACAAATAATGACACAGAGGGCATTGAATTGCTGGGGGAAAACCATTCAAACTTTAGGAAAAAAAACAATTTTTTACCTGGCATAAAAATGCATAGCAACTTCAGGAAGCAGTAATCATTAGCCCTTTAAAAGCTTTCAAAACAACATGAAGAAACAATATAAAATACTGTTATTCACTGGGTGGGTCACGACCTGATGTCAGGTGGCTCACAGAATGTTGGCAGCAGCCATCCTGGATACTGCAGACCTTACTCTTGCTATAGTCATTTTGTGAGTGTTAACAGTTTGAATTTTCAAGTGAGGAGTGTGGGGTTTTTTTTAGTTCAGTGCTTTTACATAATATTTTGTCCTAATTTTGTTTTCTATCAGAGATGTTTCATGGTTGGGCAATTGCGGCAATCCAAAGATGCCAGTTGGCATTTCAGGAGTGTCATTTGATTACACCACAGTGATGGCACTTCTCCCTTGATAATGTCACTGCCGGCTATGACCTCACTTCCAGGTTAATGACATCACTTCCGGTGGGTCATGAGTGCCATTCTAAAAAGTGGGTCACAGTCTAAAAAGTTTGAGAACCACTGATGTAAAACACCTCAAAAGAGCCTGCGCTACAAGCCTTTAAGTTTATACTGTTTGCAGCAGTTTTCAAGAGGCTCTGCTGTTTGGGGAGTTAATAAGAAGAGCTAGCAGCAGAGTCAACAAATGTAAGCAATGAGCTCTGCAAATGCAGACACTTTACATACAATCAACAGGCAGGTGAAACCCCTGAACTGCCCCGACACTTGACTGACCCTTTGATAAGTCAAGGAGGCAAATTATAGCTCATTTGCAAAAATTTCTTTCTTATAGATGATTATCTACGGTATTTCCAAAAGCTGCACTTTATGTGTCAAAGAGCTTCTTTTTGCATCACAACAGAAAAGGCAAATTAAACATTTCTAACATATTTACAGGGTATAAACCAACAGTCCACTGGATTAACTCACAAGTTTAATTTTCATAGAAAGCAAATATATTTAAGAATTTAAATGCTGGATTTGAGTCAGGGATATGTGTAATATTTGTTCATGTCTGGCAGCTCTCAAACACCTGAAGTTTAATCCGATGTAGCACTAATGTTAAGCAGGTTTGACCACTCACGACATGTGCTATGTGGCACCAATACTTCCTCCCCTCTGCACACTACTGGATTCAGGCCCCACATCAGTGTTGGTACAGTAATGTAAAAAGTTTATTAACAGGGTAAACAGTTCCTTGATGGGGCTCCAATACACAGGGCATCAGCCAGGCTTCCCTAGGTCAGAGGAAGAGCAACAGGGAATCTAGAGGCTGGGCTATTAAGGGAATCAGCATGCCTCCAATCATTTTGCATAGTCCTGAAACCGCAGGATGCGTTAAATAACGCCTGCCAGTTCCTGTACCTGCCAAGTTAAAATGCATAAGTAGGATCTATTTGCCGCTCTTCATTGACATGCTTCAATCTAGGGATGCTTCCCATGCTTCGGACTTAGTGCATAGTCTTGCCATTCCCACAGATTCCGCTCCCCCACCCCCGCAAGATCCCGAGCAGAAGGAAGACATGACAGAAGCAGACAAGTCACAAGCACACTGTTTGGGTCAGGTTTATAGTGAGAGATTGTACCGCTGTGCTTTTTATAGAATTCAAGCAGAGGAGAAAGTAGCAGCAGCCCCTTTTCCATATGGAAGCTCTCCTTTCAGCAAGTTCCATGCCTAATGACTATTGCAGATTTATAGCCATCAGATGTGCTAGAAACTTTAACATCCCCGATAACTTTCCAAAGGCAAGGCAGACTACCCCTAAAAATGTACTCAAGTGTCACATCTAGGATCTCTCTTTTCATTTAGATCAGGGGTCTCCAAACTCTTCAGTACAAGTACATATTTTATTTTTGTAGGCCCCAAAAGTAAAATCAGATTTATAAATGAATGAAATTTAAATGAATAAGTTTTACTTGGATCATTTTTGCCATCAGGATGCTATGATTCAGAACAAAAGAAAAATGTGACATTTGCCAAGAAACAATGCCATGCTTAAACTGAGACATGACATACAGTGAGTAAAAGTGTCAAATAAGTTGCTGCAGGCTGGATGAAATCTAGTAGTGGGCCAGATTTGACACCCACCCAACCCCTCCCTCCCACCCCTGGCCAAAGTTTGGAGAACACTGATTCAGATAAAATTCTTCACTTATGCCTATGTGAGAATTCTTTTTCACATCCATCCACAGACTAAAGGCATCTCTTGAGTAGAAGCAACGTCAGTGGCCCCAAGGACAAGATCACAGAAAGGCCTCCAGGGAATTGTCAACATTGGGAAATCCAATCTCCAATGTAGGGCTGGTTCAGATGAGATATTGAGCTTGATAAAGAGATGAGTCATGACCATAGGCTTGCACACTGCTCCCCCATCCTCTGACACAAGTTTTAGTTTTCTTTCTGTAGTTTTCCTTCCAACTGTAGCTGATCAAGACATCTGCATTCTCACCAACCATGGTTAACAAACTAACCAGGCTCCTTCTGTATCAGGGGACTTGCTATTGACTAGCATTAAGCTGATTATTAGCACTAGTACACATGTAACATGAAGCCATCGTTGAACAGAGAAGCAAGAGTGGAAAGGGGGTATCTAGAGCCAGAGTAAGATGGCATGCACAGCCAACTCCCAAATGAGCATTACCTCCCTCCAAAGTGCTTGGCGATTCTCACATTGCCAAGCTCTGGAAAACCGGTAAGGAAACTGCACACAAGTTTAGACTAGAAGGAATGATGCTCCCAATTCCTTAACCATCATTGACTACACTGGGCCCCAGTAAAGACGGATTTAAACTAGAAAAATCCTGCCAAAAATGTGTAGATCAGGCTGCGTTTTGTTTCAGTGGTAATTTATTCAGTCGTTGGCTCATCTTTGGGGATAAAACAACTCTACAAGGCATTGTTAAAAAGAACAATTTTGCTAAGATGTGCTGTTATTTTAGATGTAACATATCCAAGCTTGTTCTCAATTCTGTATCTAAAGCTGCAGGGATGGGAGAAAATTCGTGAAGAAAAGAATCCACCAGTAAAGAGACTGCTTTACAGTTGAAGAGCCACATTTGAAAGAGCCGTTTGTTCTTTAAAAGTGACAAAGAAAAAGAGAGGAGTTCAACTAAGTAGCCAATAGAAACCAATCTCAAACTAAGCAGACAATAGTAATAGTTTCAAGTACAGCACAGTTACTATCCAAGCCTATACATTCCTACCCAGAAGTAAGCCCTATTTTTAATACTGAGATCTAATGATCTGAGTTTAATACTGAGATCTACTCCCAGATAAGCATATATATGAATGTAGCCTTAGACTCAGGATGCAATCCTAACCCATTTTCCAGCACGGGGGTAAGGGCAATGCAGCTCTTAGGTAAGGAAACAAACATTCCCTTACTTTGAGGAGGCCTCTGTGACTTAAACTCCACTGCAGGATGCAACACATGCCCTATTGACACAGCTATGTTAGTAATGGAAAGTTGGTTAGGATTGCACCCTCAGTAAGGCCAGAGTTAGCTAATTCAGACAGAATCAACCAGTGGCTGAGAGTGCAGGCACAATCCTAGCCTGTGCTGGAACAGGCAGGCCAGCTGGCCTGCGCTGTATCTAATGCAGGTTGGGACTGCACTGTAGCTTCCAGGGGGCAAGGGAACGAATGACCCCAGGGTAGGCGCCAGCTGCCCCAATGGGACTGCTAGGATTTAGCAGGCGTAAGTCTGAGCACACAGCAGTGGCCCAAATCGGGTCCCCACAGCCCAGGGATGGGGGTCTGGATGTGGCCCAATAGCCACATCCAGGCTCCCCCTCCTCCCTGGGCTGCCTCGCCTGCTGGAATGCCCTCCCCCCTCCTTCCACAGGTGCAGCAGTGGCATACAGGGGCTTGCTCCAGCAAGTGCTGGCTGATGTAAGTGGCTTGCATCAGCCAAAGCATGGCGTTTGGATTGCACTCTCAGAGTTCTTCAGTAAGAAAGGGAACATTCTTATTAGTCAACATACCGTATTTCCAGTCAAATCTCAAGCATGGGCTCTGCACTGAAAATTCAAGATTGCACTGCCAACTTCTTGGGGAACCGAAGAAAGGGAGAAAGCCTAATATAAGCACTGAGCATGACAATGAAGAAGTTCAGAGCAAATCGGAATCAAGGTGAATTGGAGGAGGGAGAACACTAGGCGAAGACCTTAATTCCTGGAATAAGATGTTTCACAAATTACAGCAGTAATGAGCCACTTAACATGAAGAATGAGCACATACAGGCCACAGCTTTGTGATACAGGCAACACAATCACTGCCCTCAGAGCAGTGGCATAGCTGGAAGGTGTACTGCCCAGGGGCACAACTTCCAGGGCCACCCCCCTCTGAACATGACTGGAGAGTGTTCCAAGGCCTGGGGAAACTGACCATAGTGTTCCCGAGCCTCTGAGAATGCCTTATAAGGCCTTTGGGAGACCTTAAAACGCCACTTTTGGTTTTCCCAAAAACTAGAAGTGATATTTTAAGGCCTTCCGAAGGCCTCAGAACACCCTCCAGACATGACTGAGTTGGAATGCCAGTCACTTTCAGAGGAGGCAAGGCTGCCTCCAAAGGAAGGCCGCCCAGGGTGATGTGACCCCAGCAACCCCCCTCAGCTACACTAGTGCTTCAGGGCTAGAAATAGCGACAGCGAATGCCTAGGCAGATTATTCCCAAGTTTTAAGAAGGAGCTATAAGCACAGGATTCAAAGATTGGTTATCTCCCAGTACTTCACTCCAGAGAAGAAGCCAGACGCTTCTGCATGCTAGGTTAAAAGACAGAGACTGACCCCATGTGCTGAATGGGGATTTGAGCCAAAGCGTCTCTGGTCAGAGTCAGATACCAGGTCAAGCCACAAGGGTGGAGACTGACCTGACTGGCAATGCTCTGCCCCACACCTCCACAAAGGTCCACAGCCATGCCCAGTGGACCCTTCCCCTTGTGGTTGCCACACCTACCTGCTGCTGCTGCTGCTGCTGCTGCTGCTGCTGCCGCTGCCGCCGCCTCCCCATTGCCTGGTGAGCAACAGAGAGGCTTACCAGGGGCTGCTGAAAAGGAACAGCAGCAGCATGCTATTCTATTCCTTCCCCGATACCCCTTTCCAATTCCCGATTGTCCTAGCACCACCCCATCCCCACACACAACATCAGGGGCAGGTGACCTTAAAGTGGAGCCAGCTAAGAAAGGAAGAGGAAGTTCTGCTCTTCCAATTTCCTGCCAGCATAGCAACGGGGATGTTTACTGGGAGGCAGACATTGGTGCCATGCATTTGTATCAGCACATGCAGGCACTGTTGGGAGCCTGAAGGGCTTTTGCCTGAGGTCCCTAAACAACCATGTCCCTGTCAGATACTCCAACCACTGCACCATGCTTCCACCCCGACCTTTCTCCAAGGAACTCTGGTCAACTTATGCATACAGATGGAGATGTGTGTTCACTGCTGCAGCTGAGCTCAGACAGCAGATGAGGTAAGCCAATGTTGAGTTCTAAAAGCAGCTTGCCTCATCTGTTGCTACAGCACGCAGCACTAAAAAAAAAAAGCCATCTGCAAACTGTGCATGCGGGATAAAAGCACGGCACAGTATCCAACTAAGAATAGAGTGACTCGGGTTTAAACACCTACTTGGCCATAAAGGTCAGTCATTATTTTCCAACTCCACAAAGTTGTTGCAAGGATAAAATGGTGGTGGTGGGGGGGGGAGGTGAGAGAGAAGAGAACCACATGCACACCATACTGGGCTTGTCAAAGGAATCAGGTAAGTGTGCACCATTCCTTTGGGCCAGGGCCAGCCCATCCATGAGGTCAACTGGATCAGTCGCCTCAGGCAGCAAATTGGTAGGGAGTGCTCATCTGCCTTACTTACCACCACTGCTCTTCTTCTTTCCATTGCCTAGGAGAAGCAGAGCTGGAGCATCGTCAGACAAGGGAGGCAGCATTTGGCATGCTGCTTTAGGAGGTCATGGGCTGGCACTGCTTTGCACGGAGGCTACTTTGTGCCTACCATTCATGAGTCATGGAGAAGGTTTCACAGTGTTTCCAAAACACATCACCATTTGTAGTGTATTATCCGCAACAACCTGTTAGAAGGTCTGGTTTATCAATGAGGAGAGAGAGCTCAGACTTGGACTTGAGAGATCTCCATTCAAATCGCCATTCAGCTCTCAACCTTGCAAGGCAACCTAGGGTCAGGCATGACCTCCAAGCCTAAAGGGCACAAACCTAACCTATAGTCAGGCCAGCAAAGTTCGGCTGGCACAAGGAACACCATAAAGTATGTTTGGACCACTCTTGGGAGTCAGAGAGGCCCGCACACAGATGTGCGCTGACTCTGCACACCTCCATGGCTTTGAGTGGTCCAAATGTGTTTTACTGGGCAAGAGGCACTTTTTCAAGTGGTGTCCTCTTATATTTAGCAGGGGGAGAGCAATTGTCCTTCTTCACCCCAGCACTGTCTTTCTCATGGCTGTTGCTGTTGGTATTCTCCATTCTTTTAGATTGTGAGCCCTTTTGGGACAGGGGGCCATTTAACTTTAATGTTACTATTTGCCTGTAAACCGCTTTGTGAACTTTGTGTTGAAAAGCGTTATATAAATACTAGTGATTGATTGATTTACAGTGACCCTTGTACTGGCCAAACTCTCCTGGCCTAACTGTGCTGGCCTAACTCCAGGTTAGGATTGGTGCCCTCAGTTACCTCACAGGGCTGATGCACAGAGCAGGGGAGGAGAGAGAAAATGCTGCCTTGAACTTGCGGGAGAAAGGGCAGGGTTTTAAAGTCACAAACCAGCATTTCCCAAACGCATTTAAAATGTATTTGATCCCACTTGGCCTTCTATAGATATTGCCATATTTCTGTACCTTAAAAAAAAAAAAAGGCAAACCAACCCAGACGTCTGGAACAGGAATATATATATATATATATTTGATTGAGTTCACCAGCCAGAGCTGTAAATTAAGCCTGTAATTTAATCCCCGAGGGCAAGGGCTCTCTGATCAATTTCTCCTCTGTGTGACGCTGCACCACTGAAATGGCAACAGCACCGCCTATTTGACAGACAGCACCAAACATGGAGAACATGGCACTGGACAGGGGCGAGGAGACCAACTTGGATGGGGCAGCTAGCAACCAATGTTTACAAACAGAAACGAAGGGGATCAGATGGGCCAGCAATAAATTATGACCGGATCGCAGGCAAGCGAGAGCCTCACTCAACAGAAAAAGCAAAGAGGCTTTATAGCCCCGGCGGCCTCGGTTTTAGTTCAGCCCCTAAAAACAAAAATTGCATCACATGCAGGGCATTAAAAGCTACTGAAGCATGATGGAAAAAATTCCATCTGACAAGCGAAATCAAATAACAAACACCTCTCCAACCATGCTACAAGCACAGATGCTGAAGCAGAGCCTTATTATTATTATTATACGGAGCCCCTGCCCAGACCACACTTCCAAACAAGGTGGGGAAAGAGACAAGGAAGGGAAGAGTATTTTGCTGATGGTTCTGCAAGTCCCAGTGCTTTAAAAAGAACATTTAGAGAGGCCTGGCCCAGCAGTCTCCTTTCCCTGCTCCTTTTATCTTTTTTTTCCCTGCCATCATTAAGCAAAAACTGCAGTATTAATCCCTTGATCTCTCCCTACAATTTTTCTGTGTTGGCAGAAGAGGAGGGGGAAAAATTAATCTTTTCTTCTAAAGCTTCTTTAAATCAAGCTGCTAAATGCTTTCGGCTAATTTTAAAACTCCCAAGTTCAGAGCAGGAACAGAGGCACTGCTGACTGGGTGACGTGAAGGATTCTTTCACTCCCAGATGATGCAATCTGGGACTCCAAAGAGGCAATCCAAGCCCACAGGGTAAGAGGGGCATCGTTCTAAAGGGCTGCAGTTATCTTGCAGCCATCATAGACACATTCCCCAGATCACTGTTCTATTGGACCCCAGTATTCAGACATGAATTCCACAGAACAGAGTCTTATGGGGTTAAGACGAATTATGCATCTTTTACCATTTCCAAGCTGTCAACATTGTTCATGAAGAGGCAACTTTAATCCAGACAGAGCTACTATTATCTATAATCTGAACTTCAACTTCAGGATTAATAGCAAACAATGTTTGCTGGTGTGTGCTCATGCGCGCGTGCGTGCGTGCACACACACACGCACGCACGCACACATCCCTACACCTGTTTAGGGTGTCAACCTTTTTTACAAGTTTTGAGACATTAAGGCCTAAGTGGGAACAGATCCATCTCAATTAGTGCACATGTTTGTGTGTGCGCACAAGGACAAATTGGAATCAAATGGGAAAGAACCAGGATTTCATGAAGCCCCCCACCCCGCCTTTGTTCAGTGTTGGAGCAATGAAGTAGAGGAAGCTCAGGGATCCTTATAACTGAAGAGGGTCTTCCAAGTACACAAGACTGGCCTCATTTTGTCTGTGAAACACTGGAGGATATGAAGTTCTGCCAAAGTACACAGAACTAAGAAATCAGAGGAAGCCAAGATCAGCCAGTTGCATGTAGGATAAAAGCTGCATGAAATTGGTCCTATTGATGATAAAAAAAAAAATCTTCATCCAATGCAAAACATCCCTTTACAAGCGTAGCAATAAAACCGGCAGAGTTTCAAGCCACATTTTTTTCCCCCAATTGGCATCAAGCCAGGCAAACCTGCACTCCTGCGTGCCTCTTGGGAGTTGGACTGTTCCCATCACGTCAGGGGACTGACACCCCCAAGGCACACAATGAAATTGCATATTCTGATATTTTAGACCCAACTTGTGTCACTCTTCTCAGAACAGGTGGCCACTGTTGGATTAAAGGACAAGGCTGACCTAGGATCCAAGAAGAAAGATGCTGACAAAGCCAAGTCTCTGAAGGGTGCCACCCCACACAGGAACAGAAGGCAAGGGAAACTGTCCCATACCTATACAAGTGGAGGCAAGATCAGACCTTCCTGCCCACTCTAGTTCTGCCTGCCAAGCACCTACACTCTAGAGCTTCTTGTGCCCGGCTTGTGTCACCCAGGCATTTTAGTAGATTTTTCATTCAGTATTCTTTTATTGCTTGCAACCCCAGAGTTTTTAATCCGTCACTTTTACACTGGTTTGATTACATTATTTTATGAGACTTCAACAAATGTCTAACCTGCAAATCGTGTGCCCAATTTAAGAACTGAGCACAGCCTCACGAACCTTTTGGAATTCTTTGAAAAGGTCAACAGGCACATGGATGTGGGTGAACCTGTGGATATCCTATACCTGGATTTTCAGAAGGCATTTGACACAGTCCCCCACCAAAGGCTGCTGAAGAAACTTCACAGTCAGGGAATAAGAGGGCAGGTCCTCTTATGGATCCAGAATTGGTTGAAGGCCAGGAAACAGAGAGTCAATGGGCAATTTTCACAATGGAGAGAGGTGAAAAGTGGAGTGCCCCAGGGATCTGTCTTGGGGCCACTGCTTTTCAACTTGTTCATAAATGACCTGGAGACAGGGATAAGCAGCGAGGTGGCCAAGTTTGCTGATGACACAAAACTTTTCCCGGTGGTGAAGACCAGAAGGGATTGTGAAGAGCTCCAGAAGGATCACTCCAAGTTGGGGGAATGGGCAGCAAAATGGCAGATGTGTTTCAACGTAGACAAGTGTAAAGTGATGCACATTGGGGCAAAAAACCAAAACTTCACCTACAGGCTTATTATATGGGTTCTGAGCTGTCTGTGACAGCTCAAGAGAGAGATCTTGGGGTGCTCGTGGACAATTCAATGAAGGTATCGACCCAGTGTGCAGCAGCAATTAAGAAGGCCAATTCTATGCTTGGGGTAATTAAAAAAGGGGTTGAGAATAAAACAGCCAATATTATCATGCCATTGTACAAATCGACGGTAAGGCCACACGTGCAATATTGTGTACAGGTCTGGTCGCCGCACCTCAAATAGGACATAGTGGAGCTGGAAAAGATGCAGAAGAGAGTGACAAAAATGATGATGGAGCTGGGGTACCTCTCTTACAAAGAAAGACTGTAGCATTTGGGGCTCTTCAGTCTAGAAAAAAGGCACCTGAGGGGGGACATGATTGAGACATACAAAATTATGCATGGAAGGGATAGAGTTGATAGAGGGATGTTCTTTTCCCTCTCTCAAAACAGCAGAACCAGGGGGCAACCGCTAAAACTGAGGATTGGGAGAGTAAGGAAGTACTTTTTTACCCAGCGGGTAGTTGATCTGTGGAACTCTTTGCCACAGGAGGTGGTGATGGCATCTGGTCTAGATGCCTTTAAGAGGGGATTGGACAGATTTCTGGAGGAAAAGTCCATCGCAGGCTACAGTCCGTGATGGGCCTTTGGCCTGATCCAGCAGGGCTCTTCTTATGTTCTTATGTTCATAAATCCCACACCATTTTAAAGTGGTGAAAGAAGGTGTGAATACATCTTTACACCTCTTTCAGCAATGAACTGGTGCAACTTGAGAGATACAGAGCCTTGCACAGCCCCAGGCTTTCTTCCTTCTAAGCACCTTGTGGCTTTTGCCTCTTCAGGGCAAGGGAACTATAGAAATTCCTATTTGTCAGGAGCATAGCTAAAGAAGTGCAGGACGGGTGCGATTACACTGGGCAACAAGCTTGGGGTGGGGAGTGGAGGACAACAAGCTGAGCTTGACATTAGTGCCAGAATTGTGAAAATGTTGGAAATATGAATAATACCATCATGTTATATAGCATTTGATACTGAGTGTAATGCAGAATGCAATGAAACAAACTGGAGTGTAATATAAAAAAAAAAGAAACAAAAATACAACTCATGTAAAAATAGCTGGTTCAGATGACTTTTAAAGTGGACAGAAAAAAGGGAGGAAGCATGCACACCACCCTGATCTCCTTGGAAGGAAGGTAGTATAAAAATGTGGGGAAAAAATGAACAATTTTGTCATTTCAGGGGGGTATTAAAAATTTATTGGCCCTAAATATCAAATGACCTACCTATGCCACTATTGGGGGGGGGGTGACTGCGGGGATAGCAGGGGGGTTCACTCTGCTGGGGGGAGGTTTCCCCCCCATTTTGCACAAGCCCAGGCATGCTATCACTTCTGGAAATGACATCACTTCCTGTTGCGACTTCACTTCTGGGGCATCATTTTGCCCTCAGCATTGGGCTACATTTTCACTAGCTCTGCCACTGCTATCCGCTCACGGCTATGCTGGATTAGCTTGTGGAAAAGAAGTCGCATCCCTTCCAGGTGCTGCAATGCTCAGTTTTAGATTAATTGCACACCCTTTGTGAAAGGGAACCATTTTCCCCATTCCTTTGATGCAAAAAGTGAATATTTTGTTTCTGAAAAGTGATATATAAAATATTGATGATACTACTAATAACTATGAATGAGATCTCTGATTTCTCACAACAACAAACATTAGTACTAAACATGATACATTAGAAGGGAAGGTCTCAGAACTTTGTATACACATCTGCTTCTTGACAAGTGGGAACCAGGCAGCTCTTCTCCTCCTGGCAATTTTAATAGTCTTGCCTTCCATTTAAAACCAATGGAATTTCTGCTAGTGGTTTTTACATCAAACCATACCATTCTTCAGGGAATCTTAAATATACTCCAAGAAGAAAAAAAAGAATGGTTAACTTGCAGTCATTTGAAGCTGTCATACCATTGGTCCACTACTCTATTCAGACTTGTAGTAGCCGATACCTCAGTCAGAGGTCTCCTTCAACCCTGCTACTTGAGATATTTCTCCTCGAGATGCAAAGATTGAACTGGGGAATTTCTGTGAACACATGCTCCATCATCGACTTCTCCACTGAAGCATGTCAAGACCCCGCAAGAATCAAATCTAAAACTCCTGATTTACCAGTGCTCCCAGTTTTAAGGCTTTAGCTTTATGTTCAAGATTCTACTGGCACCCATTCCAGTGGTGGTGCTAGGGGTTGCAGACAGCACCAGGTGACACACTCAGGGCATGACACCACTACTGGCCAAAATTGTAAAATCTTATATTTTCAAATAATACTATCATGTTATATATCATTTGATGTGGAATTCAGTGCAGAATGCAATGAAACGAACTGCACGCAGATAACTGTATTCTATCAAAAGGTATAACCAAATGACCAGAAAAGGACAACACAACTGCCTTACATAGCAAAAAGTGGACTCCCTTAACTCAGAACTGATCAATGAGACCGACTGCTCCAAGAGCCAATGAGGTTTTATTATGAAACAGCAGGGAACCAATAAGTATGTGTCAGCTCTCATTTCCATGTATCAGAGCCAATACTAGAACTCGGGCAGCCCAATCCAGAGCTGCCTGGCCGCCGTAGGTGCAGTGGTAGCCAAATAGCTACTGGGGCATCCAGCAGCAGCCAGACAGCTGCTGTAGGCTCCTCGGCCCATGTTCCACCCCTTCCCCTGGATAAGCCCAGAGATCCGCACATGAATGCCTCCATGTCAGACTGCATGGGCCAACATGGAGGCCTGGATCTGGCAGCGAAGATCACCTTTGGTCCCATCCCTCTCTGCCCCTCCCCCCACCCAGGAACTCCATCTTACCCTGCACAATGCCGGGGGCCCCTTACTCACCGGCCACCACTGTTGCATTACCACCCTCAGGTGGTTTGTCCCAAAATAACATGGGCAGTAACCCATTGCACCAGTGCCCATGGTATGCTCATACTGCAGGGCTGGAGGGCTCAGGATTGAGCCCTTATTCAGTAGTATGAATGTCATCAAGTTGGCCACTAGTTTTTTGTTGGATACCGATTTGTTGGGTGACCTGTACTTTTATACAGTAAGATAAATAAAGTTGGGGTGATGCACTGAGCTCTCACAGGGGGCGACGCCAACCCTAGTGACATCTCTGACCCTCTGTGACATACTCAGAATGTCCTTGAATACACTGAATGCATCAATCATCTTTCAATGTGTTTTGCACAGAGTAATATGGTACAGTAGTTCAATTTTACACATCTTGGCTGCCTACAGTCATTGTGTTCCTCTGAAGTCAGACATGGATATTAGTAATCCACCCTTACTTAGAATTAGCAACAGAGGAATTAAAAAACGAAAGAAATTGTGATGTGCCCTTTATTGGTAATAGCTACCAGTATTCTGCAGCAAACACATTTACAAAGCTTACAGCATGCACACCTGAACAGCAAGTTGCATTGAAAATAATGCCTCCCAACCAAGCAAATAGGCTAGCCTATGAGCACATCATGGTCAATAGGTGTTTTAGGAAAAACGCTTCTTGCATAAAAGTAACAGAGTATTTCATACAAGTTATTTCATTCTTTTACTCCACCAGACTACCAAAAGTGGTGAAACAAAGAACCCCGCATGAGTGGCTTGCACTACATACGCCACACCTATCAGCTGTGAGCCCCCTACACCATGTGGGCCTCACAAATCTCTCACAGGCTCAAAAAGAAGGTGAGAAAGCAGGATGTGAGCATCACTCATACTCTGACAGTTAAGTAATACTTTCATATCAGTGCCATTGTCACATATCTCTGTCTTGGACTACGAATAAAGCCTCTGTTCATTCTGTACCTAGTACAATTTCCAAAATTAATGTTCTGTTTATGCTAATGAGGACAAACGCAAGATTGCCTTTTCCATTTTCATGGGCCTTCCTGTCCCAATATACCTCAGTATAAACCAAGACCTTCTGAACATGGTGCAGCTATTGCAGATTGCCAAGGCTTCCTCCACCACCCCTGGAAGGCTAAACTATGTAAGGACAGGAAAACAAGTTCTCTCCTGCCTACCACATGGTGGCCCTAAGAAGAGGTATTGTTTTATAGATCTCATGGATTACCATCTTCTCCTTGCAATCCATTTTATGAATCTGTACCTCCTTTTCCCTTCTACAAGTCTCCTGCATCAAGTAGAACATCTTGAATTCATATCACATTAACCCCTGCTAACTGGACAAGAGGCACTTTTTCCAGTGGTGTTCCTCTTATATTTAGCAGGGGGAGAGTAACTGTCCCTCTTCACCCCTGCGCAGTCTTTCTAGTGGCTGTTGCTGGCAGTCTGCCTTTTTTTAGATTGTGAGCCCTTTTGGGACAGGGAGCCATTTAACTTTATTACTATTTGCCTGTAAACCGCTTTGTTAACTTCGTGTTGAAAAGCGGTATATAAGTACCTGATTGATATCACAGGATCTAATGTTTTACCTGGCTCAAGAATTGCCCAGAAGAAACAAAGCAGAACGTGAGTTATAAATACCTTTGAGGACCAGGGGTTCCTTGCCTTCTCGCTTGAGAGACTCCAGCACTATGTGCAATGGCTGGGAAGGTATCACTCTGCTTGGCTCATTGGTGTTCTCATCATAAACAATGATTTCTTTGGAAAAGATCCTCTTGAAGGAGTCCTTGCCTTCTCGGCAAGAGATCAAGTCCAAGACAGTGATCTTGCCCTGCTGAAGCCTCCTCCTGCTGATCTTATCGGAGCAATTAATGTGAACAGCTCCTTGGATGTGGCTTTTGTTGTACTCCATGAAAGGCCGACAGTCAATGATGACAGGCCCTTGGTGGCTCTTGGTGCATTTGGTCATCTTTTTAGCCAAGTCATTGGGATAGATGATTTTTATGCTTGACAGTTGCTTCGCTGTGCCCGAGACCGGGCTCCCCACTCCACTCGAGGGACTCAAAGGGCCAGAGTTCTCATTGTTGTTGACCATCTGGTTTGCAGGGCAAGTGGTCGAGGTTCCTACGTTGGCAGAGGTGCTGCTGGTGCTGGCTTGAGTTTGGGCCTGATTGTCCTTGTCGTAAGTTGCCACAGTGCAGCAACTGGCACTGCTGCATCCACAACTCAAGGAGCGGGCAGAGCCGTTGGATGAGGGCATATACGTGAGATTCGCAGCCTTGAGGGACACAACCGCTGTGCTGAGGAGACTCGTGTGGCTGTCGCTGGCAGAAGAGGCAGATTCAAGGTAGCTGGAGTCTAAGCAAAGGTTGAGATCCTGAGGTCTGACGGGCCTGGAGAGTGCCACTACTACCCTGTCGTCTAGTGGAGATGGAGGCATGAGGAGGCTGAGAATGGCAAGTCAAAAGGAACTCAAGCTCTCTGTCTGTCAAGAGAAACAAAATAGATCAGATATCCCATGATGCACAGGGTTTCATCCTGCTTAACAACATTCAAAGTAGGGACAGTCAAGATTCCAATGCACCTTTTATTTTTGCATACAAGCAAACAACATGGAGAATTTATTACTAGCGGCTATCATTTGCATCCAAGTGCTGATGAGCTGTGCCATGATCTTTATTATAAACGTGTAAAAAAGCTGGAAAGTCATGTGTATGTATGTACACTTTAAGGCCCTGCACACTAGAACTGTCTGTATTCTGCAGATCTCAAGACATGGGATTAAGATCAAGACAAGATCATAAGTCTGGTCAGTGCCTGGATGGGTGATCATTAAGGAACTCCATCCATACCTCCATGAGTTCCGTAAAGAGATAAATACAAAAAATAAAATTAGTATATAGGAAAGTGTTACACTAACAACCACATTCAGCTTCTTGAGAATCTCAGCTTTCATAATATAACACACAGAGGGGGAAATGGGGAGAGAGAGAGAGAGAGAGAGAGAGAGAGAGACTTTCTAGCACTTATTGAAAAGCTATTCTTGGGACTAAGTTGGCAATGCCTGGCAAGATATCAGAAGCCAGAGAGGTGACTAAATACAATGTCCAGAGGGTGGAGGGCAGGCTTTCAACATGCTGTGTAGTTGCTTGGCACGACCAACAGGAGCAGAATACATTTGTAAAACAGTAAGAGTAACACAAATTCTGCAAAATATGACTTGAGGCAGATTTGCTTTAATCAACATAGTTTACAACAGTTCCAGAATTCAACTTCTGTTGCAAAATTAAGACAATGATGGGGCAAGGGGTTCCCCCATTTTTGACAGAGTAGGCAATGCATTGCTACAAAGTAAACTATATAACCCAGATTATAGAGTTCCTGCAGAACAGATAGCATCAGCCCCCTCAACCAAATCCAATGTTTAAAGCAAGGCAATTGAAAGAGATCTTGTTCATTCCCACATCTTCTTCTGCCTAGAAATTAAACAGTCAAAAGCTACCAATGACGTGCTAACTACCAACAAAAATACAGCTCAGCCAAATCTGTCCTGGGGAAAGTTGAATGTCTTCCCAGAAATCCAGTCTCAAAAATTATTTATTTCTAAAAACCCTCCAGAATTCTGAACACCTACTGAAATCAAGGAAGGGGGGGGGAGATAGAAGATACCAAGCAACTCATATGAACAGTAATGTACCTTCTTCAGATACTAGAACAACTCTCTTGGGCTATCCAAGCCTTAAGGTATCAGTACTCCCCTTCTTACACCATTCACATGACAAAGGCAAGTTGAGATGAACCCCACTTAACTCCTAAATCCAAAGTCCTCTTCAACCCCCAACTACCCTGCAAGATCATAAGCTATATTCATTTCATAGCACAACTTAGTGACCAGTTACATATGCATTTGGCATAGTCCTATTGAGGTCAAGCAAACACTATTTTTTTCCCTTCTTCTTCTAATACGATTGCTTACATCACCCTCTTGGTATGTTAAGACTGCAATGATAAGCCCTCTCATCAAAAATGAACTCCCATTAAACTGAAGAGGGCTTACTTTTGAAAACGCCTGATGAGGATTGGACTAGAAATATTACAACATGACTTAAAAACATTGATGACAGCTGCTGCCACTGAATGGAGGCACTATTCATGCCAAAGGCAAACACAGGAAAGTCAAAACTATTTAAGTCAGCTAATGAAATTGGGGCGGGGGACCAAATTCCTCTTGAAACATTCTCCCATCTGTTTGTATAATCCTGCGATTATATCCTCCCCCCCCCCACACACACACCATTAGGTTGGGCCATTATCCCAGGATAAGCAGTACAGAGAACATACAAGCCATTAGCCATCCCATCTTCTACCAAGAGGGGGAAAAGTCTTTGCAGAATGAATTTAAATTATAATGTGGAAGCAGATAACATGTTATTACCGATGCGGTGGGGAGAGAAACATGAATGGAGAAGAAATCTGAAATACAGAAAGATGAAATGCCTCTAAAAAATTTATCCACGTTTATGAAGCAAAGCTTCATAATAGTGAAATGTAGTATTTGAAGGGGGGAGGAGAAATACTACAATTAAAAAATAAATAAACAGAAACAAGCTGCATTAGTTCTATAACCACATCCTAGACGAAATCAGCAAGATTTTATCAGGGTATTTTCTACCCTAATAAAATACCTGGAGGCCGGATAGGAGAGATAACCCCGATTCCTTCGGATCGTGAGGATATTCGGGAAGATCTGCATCTCTGCAGTAGAGGTAATATATTTCCAGACGAGGCATGAAGTCAGTCTGGAGTTAAAAGATCCCAGGCAAAAGAAACACCTTTGCACGCTCAACGATTAGGACCGCACAGAAGGAAGGAACGGCGGAAACAATATATGTATATCAAACGATGGCGATGCTGACAGCCTCTCGTACACTCCGATTCCCCCGTACCCCCCTAGATACTGCAGCAAGCCCAAACGAGAAAAACCTTCGTGTCTTCAGATTCATTCGGCGATCATCCACGAGAAACACACACGGGCCAGCAGAGACAAAACTCAGCCGGGGGGCGGAAGCAGAAGAGGAAAGCGCATTGAGTTTACAATCTTTTATTCCCCAATTCCCCTTTTATTCCCCTTATCGCGTTCTCCAATCTCTTTTTCTAAAATAGCACGTATTTTATAGAAACCATGTCTAGCGTTCATATACACACCTACTGCCCTTCCCACAGAAACCAAAGCCTTCCACTTACTTCATAAATGAATATTTCCCTCCAGCATCTGGCGCTCGCCTGTGACTATCGATTTACGCATTAAGCCCCCATTCACTCAGCTTCATTGATCTCCAGCTGCAACATAGTTACTTTCTCTTTTGCTACACAGTAAATGTAAGATTCTAAAGAGGCGTGGCAGAAGGAGGGCCAGCCTCAGCTCTGCCCCAATAGCAGCGTTCCCCTGTAAGCCTCTTGAGCCCTCGTGGGGATGCCAGTGATTGGCGGCGGGTGGGTGAGTGGGAGGAGTCAGAGGCTGGCCCCTCAGCTCTTGAGGGCTGGTATGGTTCGTTCAACGCCGCTTCGGGTCCTCTGTGTTATAGCATGCGGAGGGAGCGAGGAAGGAGTGATGTCATTGAAAGCCAATCAAAAGCTCCAGTGGGCCAGCTCTTAGCAGGAGAGGAGCAGCTGCTCTCTATTTACACGCAAACTTATCTAGAAGGATCTGGTTTAACCCTTCCCTGCACAGAATTGTCAATGGCGCGCTAACTGCTTTTCTCAAAAATGTCTCGTCTCTCAGTACATTTCCCCTCCTCCTTTTTTCATTCTCTTTCATTTCTTCGTTCACTCAAGCTTTAGTTCCGCGACATCTCTTTCTTTATTCCTCTCCTCTCCCTTTAAGATCCACTCTGTTTTTTCTTCAATGAATGAACCAAGAAATGAATGAATGAATGAAGCCCTCATCCACTAGAGTCTTCTTACATAGCAGGCAGCACACGAAAGCTAGAAGCTGAATGATTACCGTAGCTGTGGATATGGCCACTTGTGCCAGCATGGAGACCGCAAGGGTCACGCAGCAGAAACTATGCCGTTTGTACGGCTTTATCTGCCATCCCTCGGGACTTGCAAACAGAAGGTGCAAGCATGGCTTTCCTGCCGCAGCCGAATGAGAGTTTTTACGTTCTTCCGTGGATGTGTTACACTCTGTGCAAGGAAAAAAAAAATCAGAGATTAATGTATGCTTTCCCAGTGGTTAATGATATTATTAATGTTATTGCATTAAGCGCTATGAATGTTGTGTAAACACAAGGGATTTCCAATCGAAAGTTCAACACAGGTGATGGCAGAGGAAAGGGAGAACAATGGAGGCGGGGCAAACACATGAAGGATACTGGTGCTCTCAGGTACCTGTTTTCAGGCTGCACAGGGCAGGCCTTAGGAGCTTCAGGCCCCAACTGGAAACATGTTGTGTGGGGCCCGAGGTTCACAGCCAAGGTCCACTGACTCTTATTTTATTTATTTGAATATTTATTTTTTATTTCAGTTCTTAGAGATACAAATACAATTTATTATAGATGTTATAGCTCTATGGTAGAATGGATGTGTGCTTTTTTTTTAGAAATCTATTTATCGTATTCATTGTTTTTATGCTATTGGTGCCGTGGATTGGCTTTTATCATTATGTGTATTTTATAGTTTTGTTTTAGTCTGCATTTTAACTGGTGGTTACAGGACCTTGAGTGCCCTTTGAGGAGAAAGGCGGAATACAAATCTAATAAATAAATGGAAAACAATCAACATGTGTGCTTAAAAAGTGCACGTGAGTTAACGGCCAAAATGGATCTTTGCACATTTTAGTACAAAATTGCATACATGTAAGCTTACAAGTAAACAAACAAACAAACTGTGTAGATTACCTTTGAAAAGTGAATAGTTACAAAATGACTTCAGTGAATGTGAAATGACCTATAACCCAATCCTATCCATGTCTACTCAGAAGTAAGTCTTATTATAATTAAGTTCTATTAATTCCAGGTAAGTGTGGATAGGATTGCAGCCTCCGTAAAAATGTAGGTGTGCTGTTGTGTGTATTTGACTAGACTTGATTACCTTTAGGCTCCTGTTTTAGCACAATTTCTAAGAACCTGAGCAGGACTGGGCCACAATCTCCTGGAACCTGAAAGAGTATACCAGATACTTCCCCTATTACCGTCCTAGAGCATCTCCAACAGGTGCCGGTCAAGCCTATGCTTGAAGATCTCCAGTGAGGGAGAATCTACCACCTCCCTCAGCAATCTGTTTCACTGCTGAACTGCCCTTACCGTGAATAATTTCTTCCTGCTGTCCAACCAGAATATCTTCTCTTGGACCTACTGTAGTTCTATTCTCAGGCAGCTGAGAACAAATTTGTCCCTTCTTCAGGCATTTGAAGCGTGCTATCATATCCCTTCTAAGCCTTCTTTTCTCCAGGCTAGACATACCAAGTTCCCTCAACCTTTCCTCACAGGTCTTGTTCTCCAGGCCACTGATTATCCTTGTTGCTCTTCTCTGAACCTGCATCAGTTAGGCTGCTCTTTTTTAAAGCAAAGTGCTCACTTTGCTGTGCTGTGCTAAACACCACAGAGAAGTCAAGAAGGCTGAGACATCTTGACAAGAAGTCAGTAGCGAGACCTTTGCATTTGGGGATGAGAAGATCAACGATGATTTTTATGACAACAACCTCCGCAGAATTCATTGTGTAGAAACCAGATTGGAGGGGATTGAGAATGGAGTTGGAGGAGAGTAAATCAAGGCAACCGGAGTGTGCATCAGGCTCCAGGAGTTTGGAGGCAACAGGGAGATTTGGTGGTATTTGGAAAGGCAGATGGGATGGTTTCTTGAGAATGGCAGAGACAGTGGACATGCTTGAATGCATAAGAAAGGAGAGGGTGATGAGGAAGGATGATGATCGGGGAGACGGTAACCAGGAGACAAAAGGGGGAAGGAACAAGGGGTGATGTGGGGGGATCAATGAGGAGTAGCAGGCAGTAAACAAGTGAGATGGGAAAAGAAGGAAGAGTTGAGGGAGGTGAAGGAAAAGAGAGGGCAGAAGTGGAAGAGACATAGAAGCATCCTAACCTCTGTCCTAGGTCTGCTGTATTACAGAGGGCTGCTTGGACAGCTAAATAGCTGGCAGGGATCTGAGTAGCCCATGGGGCTGGCTGGGGTGTTTCTATGGTTAAGGGGAAATACAGTGCAGGCCACGCGGCCTGGATGAGCCAGTGCAGGTTAGATTTGGACTTCTTGAGGAGTACAGTAGGGAAGGGAGACGTCTTAGGAGGGTCTCAAATGTGGACAACAGACACTAGTAAGTGAGGATGATTAGAGTTGATCATGGAATGAAAGTACCTTAGATGGCTAGCCATGCTCGCTCGCTCTCACTCTGGTGGGAAAGCAAGGGAGAAAGAATGAACTGCCAGAAGGAGCTGAAGAACTTTGGATGGCTGACAGTGGTGGAGGTGGATCGGATGAGTAAAGGTTGTAGGTATTCATGATGATAGCGCAGAAGCAGCTTATAGCTGTGAGGCTTGGAAAGGCTTCAAGGTGGCAGAGCTCTGGCAAGGAATCACTCAGACAACAGAGATTAGGGTAGCAAGAACTTCTATATTCTCAGAAGAAAGCTTCTTGCAGCAAAGAACAGCAAACAGGTACAGCAAAGCTCCTCCAACAGCAACGCTTACATCTCCAGCAACTAACTACAGGTGTTTCTGGTCTTGATTAAATAGTCCCTAGCATCCAATCAGAGATCAGGTGATCTCATCCCCAGGCTGAAGCTGAGTCAAAATGACTCAGCACTTTACTGCTGGTCTGCTAGGCCTGAATGACTCAGCAGTTTACCCCCTGTGTTGGCCTAATGTTAGGCCTTTCCCCATTCAGGCCTGTAAATTTCCAGGGACTTTCTTCAGTATCCCAACAATTCATGTAGTGGGGTAGAGGGAGGAAGTGAGTGAGTCATGGAAGGTTTTGAAAATAAGAATGAAAAGTTATAGATGGTTTGCAGAGTCCAGAGGTGCCATTTGGGGAGGGGTAGAGAAATCAGAGACAATACTGAGCTGCATGAGATAGTGCTATGAGCTGCTTTGAAAAATGGAGCTGCAATTATATACACTTAGTAACTGTAATAATGTAATTAAAAATAATAGACAGACTAATGTTCTGCTTTCATAAGAGCAATTTTGTACGTTTGTATGAGTTGTAGCAGCCTTTGGTCTTTAGAAATATGTGAAGAGTCAGAAAAGGGTAACTAGTTACTACGCAGTGCTGTATTTATCAGCATTTCCATAATGCTCAGTAACTGCTGAATGGGGGGGGGACCCCGGGTGGAGTGGACTGTAATTCACAAAAGCTTATGCGGAATAAATTGGTTTGTCTTTCTGGTGCTATAAGACTCACTGTTTATGCTGCAACAGATGAACACAGCTACCCCGCTGGAAGCTGCACCCCCATAGTAATGACAAACCAGAAAAATAAAAATTATGTGCATGGGGAAATTCCACTTTTACAGGGGAGGAAACTTTGGGCTGGAACAGTTAGGCTGGGTTGCCTGCCCAGCGCAAGGTAGGACCGGGCTGGGGTGCAACTCAGAGCAAGGGGATAACCCAGCCTTATGGGGTACTCAGATCTGTGTCTGTGAGTTTGTGGGCACAAATCCAAGCAGCCCATGTAATGCTGGCCAGGCTGGGGACAGGGGTTAGGATCCAGCCTGAGCTGCTGTGGATGGTCCCACCCCGCCCCGCCCCCTTGGGCCTGATCCACCTCCTGGGCTGCCCTCCTGCCACCCTCCCCTGCCCCAGCCTGCCCAGGCCAGCGCAAACGTCCAGGGCAAGATGCAGCATCAGCAAGCCAGCATACATTCGTGCACTGGCCTAGCTGGCTCCTTGAGTGGTGGCAAACGTGCTTTATCGTGTGTTTGCAACACTCGGGAGCCGGCACAAGCAACTTGTGCTGGCTTGGGCGGTGGGGGAGGGGTGCTGGCTTGGGCGGTTAGTCCTACACATTTGATTCCTGAGAGAGAGAGAAAATACCCAGCATATTCCACATTAAGGCTCCTGCCCCGGGGCCATATTATCCATTAGGCTGAGTAGGCTGAAGCCTGGGGGCCCTGCAGGGATTAGGGCCTGTCAAGTTGGCATGTCTGAGTGTCAGCCTAATGCATGGGTCTCTAGATCTGGCCCCTGAAAACTCCCCATCCAGCCCATCAACCCTCCAGCCGGCAAAAGACTTGCAAAGGCAAGGCTTGCAGAGCTCTCCGAGAATCACGTGGGGCAAGGCCAGGGGTTGAGCTGGGCTGCACGTGGAGGCTGCACTCCTGGGGGGGGGCGGGGGAGGTTCCATGCAAGCCTGGCTCCATTTGTACGTTTTTGTCTCCTTTTGGGAACAACTTCTAAGTGCCCGGCTTTCCCATTTTTACCCCTCAGATTTCTGCCTGTGTTTCTTCTGTTTTAGGAGTGGGAGAGCTTCCATGCTAGCCTGGGTGTGGGGAGAAGCCCCCAGTGGTTGATTGCCTAAGGTTGGGGGTTGGCTGCAAAGAAGTGTGTGTGTGTGTGTGTGTGTGTGTTGTAACAAGGCAATAGATGGGGGAAAAGTGATGCACTGACTGAGCTGCAGAGGCCTTATTTGTAAAGCGGGAAAGGAGAACCGTGCCTGCCAGCCTGTTCCCCAGGGCCTTCCGTTCTGTGTTGTAGGAGCTTTCCTGAAGAGTTTCGGAGGGGGCCCCAAATACCTGAAAGACTAAGGGCCTGCCCATGGATTAATACAGCCCTGTCCTGCCCTTAATATATATGAAAATGCAACAGTTCTTCATATTTATCTATGTATTTTTAGGGATTTCTACTCTGCCTTTTTCAAAAAAATTCAGGGTGTGGGTGGTTTTGAATAATAAAAACAGATCAAGGGCCCAGTCCCATGCACATTTCCAGCAGCCACAATGTAGCCCCAAGGAATAGGAATAAATAGCTCCTTGCCTTGAGGAGCCCTCCGTGACTGCTCAGTGGGATACAGTGCATGGCCCGTTGGCCTGACTGCATCAGTGCTGGAATGTTGGATAGGACTGGGCCCTAAAACAGTAAAAAGAGGTAGAAAGCAAAACAGCAATGTGTGAAAGGTTGGGCGAAGAACAAAACAGGTAAAGCAAGTCCAAAAAGATACTGTTCTCTGCTCCCTCCACAGCTGTGATAGGGTTAGGGCCAAATGCACCTCCTGGAGGGGGGAGTTCCATATTGAGGGGGGTACTTCAGAGAAGACCCTCTCATGCATCCGCACAAGCCACACCTCAGAGGGAGCAGGACATGCAAGAGCCTCCCCAGAGGATGGAGGTTTCTGGGCTGTCAGGGGTCCAGGAATGGGGGTAGTAGCGAAGGGGCAGATTATTTATTTAGGGGCACTTCTCTGCCTGACGTCACACTACTTTGGGATATACGGTCTCACCTGGAGTATCTTGATTCACTGTTTCATTCTGCCAGTAGAATGCTAACTGAGCAAGAGCCACTTTTCCAAGTGGTGTTCCTCTTATATTTAGCAGGGGGAGAGTAACTGTCCCTCTTCACCCCTGCGCAGTGTCTTTTCTAGTGGCTGTTGCACAGTGTCTTTTCTAGTGGCTGTTTGCATTTTTTTAAGATTGTGAGCCCTTTTGGGACAGGGAGCCATTTAACTTTATTATTGGTTGCCTGTAAACCGCTTTGTGAACTCTGTGTTGAAAACCGGTATATAAATACTGTTGATTGATTGATTGGATAAGGAGAATTAACCATATGTCTGGCATAGATGCAAACAATTGTGTATCTCAGTGGTTCTCAAACTGTTTAGCATCGGGGCCCACCTTAAAAAAAAGTTCCACTTTGCCAGCCCCCCAAGCCCCTGTGGCTATAATGCTGTTTGAGCAGCAGTGCTCCCTACAAATAGTAGCTTAACTCTTGATGCACATAGCCTAATCTGCCATGTCAGTTTCGCAAACCATAAAAAATTAGGTCATAGCCCACTGGTGGACCATGGACCCACAGTTTGAGAACAGCTGGCCTATGTAATGATCCATTATGCAGCAAAACCTTTCCAGAGAAATTCTTGTTTACATCTGTCAACAAGAATAGAACTATAATTCAGCAAGTACAGTCCTGTCTCCAACAGAAATCATTTTACTTTGAACTGAGATTGTCTCCTGCCCGCCTTGAACTGTAGTATGAACTGAATTAAGGACACAACTAATGCATCACAGCAGCAATACAATACTGCTACACTGCAGAAAATGCTAAAGGCTGGCACTTAACTTGTAGGGAGGAAGAAGGTACTGTATTGGCAAATGCACACAATTGGACACGTGTAATTACTGTTCAAACATGATCAATGACTATTTTAAGCAAGCTGCTTTGTTTAACTCTGAATTAATAGGATTTAGCTTTTTTGGACTTTGCCACCTAGTGGCAAACGAAGAGAATTGCTTGGGATTTGGAAACCCGCCCAATTCATCTACATAACCACACCTTTTCACAAAGTCCATGATTTGGATGGCTTGTGGAGATTATTGGTGGTTTCACAAACTGTTGCAGAAGGATCTGGAGTGAATGCATTTTAAAATAATGACATTTATGTTTTGGAAGCCATCCTGGCTTACAAGGAGTGGAGGATCATAGACTTTCTAGTGGTAACCTTATCCCTGTCCTGTGACTGTGATTGGATTGGTAGGCTGTTTGGTGGGTGTGGTCTCTTAATAAACAAGATAGCTAACCTGTCTCCATTGGGAGCCAAATCCTATTCCCTGTTATGCAAAAAGACTGTGCTGATAGAATGTGCACTGGATGCAACAGTGGGTGGGTGTGCAAACAGACAGCCTGGAAGAGGTATACTTACACCCCCCCCCCCCCGAGTCCTCCTACCTGCCAATGTATCTCCTTGGATCTGTGTTATATATTTGGTACTTCGGTCCAGGAAAATGAGGATTGCATCCCAGCATGTGCTGCCACCACTGTGATCCAGCCCATCCCACTCTCAAAATGCCTCCTGGCTGCCCTGTTCCCCACCTGCTCTTCCCCTCCTGCCCTTGAACTGCCCCTCTGGCACCTTACCTGCTCTAGTATGGCATTCAGCTGCCACTGCCACATGTGCAGAGCCGTTCCCCTTGGCAGCCCCAATGTGCACAGCAGTGGCCTTCCTTTTACAATGATGGAGTAGGAATTTTGCCTCCATAAGCACCCCATAGGATTGATCCGTCAATATAGCTAGATGTCTTAAGAACAACTGGTCTGGGTTTCGCTAGTGCCTAGAGGAAAGCCTCTCCTCCTCTGTAAGCTGCCTTAAACTCTTGTATGGAAGAAAGGTGGGATATAATACATACATAGGGGTGGGTTTTTTTGGTGTTATTTTTTCCAACATTTCTTGATTAAAATAGCAAAATGTGGTGTTATGTGTTTTTCTCCAAATTTGTATTGCAAATTTATAAACGGCGCAATAAATAAGGGTGAATGTCCCTACAAAGGGAAGCAATCACTGACACACACCCACCCCAGCCTGAAATAACTTGCTCAAAAATTCCCAAGCTGCACTCTGATTGCTGCTTGGAGGAGCGTCAAGAAACTCTACTTACTACTTCCACATTCCATTAAAGTTGCCCCAGCATGCACTGTGAACTATGAACATGCATGTTCATGCAAGTTCAAGCAAGCTTCCTCCTGTTTTGCCACTCCTCCTCCTGATCCCTTACTGAAAACTATTTGTGGATTCCTCAAAATTGTGTCAAAAATAAACAAAGGTGGTGTTATTTTTGTGAAATTGATCTAAATTTGTGTCAAACTTGTTGCAGTTTCACATCTCACAGTCCAGAACTGGCAGAAACTGGCATTCCGTCTCTCCGTCTAAGGATCAGATAGAACACCTGTGTGTCCTTCAGCAGGCAGCTTCCCAGCTTGTTAGGGATAGTAGTTGTACTCCCTTGCTGATAGTGTAAAATAAGCAGGCAGTTTCACACGGGAAGCCCTGGCTGACAGCACTGCACATTCCCATGAGCTCATAGTGTTCTAAGAGTCACCCCATTGGGTAAGATGGGGCACAAGGGGTCTTCAGGTATCCACCTACCAGATACACTCTGGCTGCATCCCTTTGTTCTGTTGTTAGAAGGAGTTATTCACTGTGTGTGCTTAAGATGTAAAAGCTGCACTGAAACGCCGCCTGCGAGCGGCCCAGACTTCACCGGCTTTCCTAGCCGGCAGATTGAACCTTTGTACCTTTCTTACTTTCGCTACAATAAAGAGACTTTGTTATGGAAATGTGGCGATTGCTTCAATCCTTCGCTTCGGAGCGCTAAGGCAAAGCGCTGAAATGGGTCTCCAAGCCCCCAACTCTGCTACTATTTACACAAATACACAACAAAACTCTCTCAAAATAAGCAAAAGTGGTGTTTTTTTCACTTTTTGACCTAAATGTCATGTAATGTAGCATTTTCAGTAGAAATTCTCATTATTTAGCATTCTGTGTTGATCATGGAAAAAAACATCCCTATACATACATTATGACCATGCAAAAGAAGGAGCTATAAATAATAATAATAATAATAATAATAATAATAATAATAATAATAATAA
>JAJKFI010000008.1:9871180-9907856 GCA_029204185.1 Lerista edwardsae | reverse complement strand
TAATAATAATAATAATAATAATAATAATAATAATAATAATAATAATACTTGGATTTATATACCGCCTTTCTTAGGTCACCAGATTTCTCTAATGACTATAACTCAAGGCGGTTTACATAGGCAGACTTTATTCAGAAACCCAAAGGTTTTTACAATTTATACAGAAATGTTCTGTCTTTCAAGAACTACACACATACAGATGGATCTTTCTGGATTTAGTCCTTCTTTCTGGCCACTCGTTTGTCTTCTTGCTGGCTGATAAGTGGCTTCCTGCTCCCACCAGAGAAGCGGCTGAACTTCAGCACAACTCCCCCTCACACAAGGCAGCTGTAGCTCAGCTGTTAATCAGTCGCAATTAACGAGGTCTGCCGCTCACAGAGTCTTCCGGCTGTCCCCAACAGGCGACCTTCAGATTTTCAGCTCTTATCTTCAGGCAAACGGAGGCATTAACCCTCTCGACTAAATCTTCTTCTAAATGAGAGCTGGAAGTTTCTGAAAGTGTCATTTTTCAAGATTAAAGATTATTTTGCTGTTGTGTTTTTTGTAAAGCTCTCTTCTTGCTTATATTAACTGGGAAATTGTGTTACTAACCTGTAATGGGTCTGAGTTCTGCTCTGATCTCAAGTTCACCTCTGGGAAAGCTTATCTATTTATCCTAATCACCAATGACATTGTTTCTTTATTCCAATTTCCTAAATAAAACAAAACCTCTGCTTAATACCTTAGATGAGATGGATCTGTACAAAGGCAAACCACAGTTTCAGATGAGGCCTTGCCAGCTCTGAAGTAACAAGGACCTCTCTTATCTGAACCGCAACCACCACTAGTATGTGCTATCAGATTACATGGCATTGCATGATGAGCCTTACATTGTAAAGGATGAGGCTTCCCTTAGGAATACTTTTTTTTGGATTTTATAATAACATTGTGCATGATTTTGCCCTGTTTTTTCAAAAAGTGAATGAATCACTTCTGTAAGAATCTAGATTTATAGATTCTTTTTTAGATATATAGATTTTTTAATGCCACATGCTTGACTACAGAATGGGCCGGCTTCTGCTCACCCATGCTAGACCCAGGAAGCTCCATTGATCTCGAAGGCATTAGAGGCTACGCACTTCAATATATTTCTAAGGTCTCCTTCCCGGAGGCATATATCTGATTGCCCTTTCCCAGTGGCTGGCAGTTAGTGAATAACAAAGTTCTGAGCGTTGGGTGTGAATTAGCCACTCCTGCAGCTGTCACGCTTGTCAATGTTTAAAAATAGGACCAAGGTTTCAAGGCATTTATAGTTGGCTCCAGAACAGGATGCTGTGATGGCATAGGGAGCCCTGATGCCACAGCAGAGCCTGAATGGCCTCAGATTCCTGCTAGAGTAAGCCAGATGTTACAGGTTCATCAAAACACAAACTGAATGTGTCTTGGAATTTGCCTTCTCCTGTGTAAATGAACTGGTGCCATTCTTTTCTCAGGAAAAGGGGCTGCCCTTGGGGATAGGAACAAAGTGACGGGGTGCAAAGGAGAACCCTATGAACCTAAGGCCATCCAAGCCAGATTTGTCTATGCCAGCACTTCCCAACCTTTTTTTGCACTAGGACCCCCTTTTTAGGTACAAAAAACCTGTTGGGACCCCCCTAACACAGAGAGTTGGAAGTGATGTCATTAAGCAGAAAGTGATTGCTTCAAATAAATCACATTTTTTGAAAGTCAAAAGGACTCCACGTCCTTTTTAAAATGTTCTGTTTTGTATCTAACAGCAGAAACCTATGCAGGTCTACTTGGAAGTAAGCCCCATTGTGCTAAATTGGACTTACTCCCAAGAAAGTGTGCATAGGATTGCAGCCTAAGTGAGGCTTGAGTTTTGAACTTAATGATTGACTGAGGACTGAGATCAACATTGCACAGAATGCATTGTGGCCATTGCTGATCAAGGTGGTAAAGCCAACTTTTAGATAGTCTTCAGAATATTTTTGTTCCTCTTCCCTGTTTGCTGAGACTCACCTATGCATGCACATGGAAGGCATGATATGCCCGCTCGTAAAGAGACCCACGAGAGACTTAGTGCGCAATCTAAGCCTTTATGTAGTACTGATGCAACATCATTGTGTCAGTGCTACGTCATTAGCAGGAGGGCGGAACTGGATGGGGGTGGGCAGGCTGGCAGGTGGGCCGGCCTGGGGAGGGGGGTGCAATTCGGGCTACATGGCTTCCTTGCTTCTATGCCTGCGATTTCGCGGGCGCAGATCTGAGGAGCACATCGGGGAGGCTAGTGCCTCCCCTGGTGCAAGAGCATGAACGTGCCCTTGCACCAGGGAGGCTCCAGTCTCCGTGGATACTGCGCTGGATACAGTGCAGAACTGCCGGCCGGCCTGCTCCAGCGCTGGGCTGCCCATCACACGCAGACACACACAGCAAAATGAGTTCATAGCAAGGCTAATTTGCCTCGTAGCCACAAACAGGAAGTAGCAGTTTAGCGGGGAAGCTTCTTCCCTAGCCAAAATGAAGCTTCCGAGATGATGGTGCCCAGTTTTTAACATGGCTGCCCCAAACAATTCATGACCCCCTGAAAATTGGTTTGCAACTCCCTTGGGGGTCCCAACCCCCAGTTTGGGAACCACTGGTCTAGACAGATTGACATGGGCTCTTCAGGGCCTCAGACAGCTCCAGCAAACAGAGATTATGTTACTCAGAGATCCTGGATTGAACCTTTGACCTTCTCCATGTAAATTTATTATTTATTTATTTATTTTAAAGATTTTTACCCCGCCTTTCTGCCTAAAAAGGCATGACACATGCTCTGTCATGGCACCATGGCCTCTCTTGCACTGCAATCTAGCATTTCATTTCTGATAAATGGCAAAAAAAAAAATTATGACAAAATCTGGAGAAGAATCAGTTAACTGATTCCACCTCCTAGTATAGAAACAAGGAAGAAAAGCACAGCATATGCAATATGGGCAGAGAAGAAGGTGCCTCTGCTATTAACAGAGCAGCTATCTTGCTTCCGCAGGTGTTCAGAAAGCCTTGATTGAAAGCCCTAAAATTACACTGAATGCTTGTCCTCGGTGAACATGCTAAACAAATTTGTATCCCTGAATATATTTACTTTGTGCACCTCCTTGTGTTCATTTTAGTATTCAAAGCCCATCCACTCCCCTGCCCTTGCTTCCTTCTGCCAAACACAGGGATGTCAGCATCTCTCCCCAAATTAAAGCATTTTCAGGAGTCGTGGGCACGGTGAGGAAAACTCACGAGAGCCTGAAGCTTTAATAATCCAAGGAAGAGAGTAGCCAATGCATCGGGGGGGGGGTGTTAGAAAGGCACTTTAGCGTAAATAATAGGCATTCTGAGGCTGAGGGAATGTATGACCCAGTCACCCACCCTGTAGGACAGCCTGAGACTAGCTGGTCACTATTTGGGGCTGGGTAGCAATGTTTTGCTTCGTTTCTGATTGGCCATTGGAATGAGGCTTTTTTCACCTACCTTGGGCTTTCCTTAAGGAGGGCATGGCCACTTTTGGCAGGAAGAGCCTGGGACAGGGACTACGAGTATGGATTCAGTGCTTACTCTTAGGGCGCAATCCTAACCTGGAATTAGGCCGGCACAGTTAGGCCAGCAAAGTGTGGCTGGCACATAGGACACCATAAAGAAGTATGTTTGGACCACTTTCGGAGTCAGAGAAGCCAGCACACAGATGTGCACCATCCTCCCCGACTCTGAGAATGTCTTTACCATGTCCCTTGTGCCGGCCAAACTTTGCTGTCCTAACTTTGCTGTCCTAACTGTCCAGGGTATTTGAGGGACCGCCTCCTCCCATATAATCCGACCCGTACTCTGAGGTCATCTGGAGGGGCTCTTTTGACGGTGCTGCCACCAGGAGAGGTGAGAGGGGTGGTGGCCAGTAGGAGAGCCTTCTCGGCGGTGGCACGCCAACTTTGGAATACCCTCCCCTTGGAGCTAAGAACTGCTCCCTCTTTGGCGGTATTTCGGCGGGGGCTGAAGACCTTTTTATTTCAGCAGGCTTTTAGTTGCTGACAGGCTGGCTGGCTGGCTTTTTTTGCATTCTTTTTATATATTTTATGATCCTAGGGATTAATTTGTTGTATGTTGTATTTTTAATATTGTTTTTATTGTCTTTTAATACTGTTTTTAATTGTTTTTTACTGTGTTTTAACCTTGTAAATGCCGCCTTGAGGGCCTTTGTGGCGGAAAGGCGGGGTACAAATCAAATAAATAAATAATAAAATAAATAAATAACTGTGCTGGCCTAACTCCAGTTTAGGGTTGTGCCCTTAGAGGCAGTCCAAGGGACAATAAGAACCAGCCTCAGGAAGCTTGGGGATGCAGATGGGTGATCCCTCTGGCTCAAATCGAGATGTCTATCAAATGCTGCCAGGCTTGGGATGTGTGGGACAATTTGGCTTCCTTGACCCTATTTCTATGCATTGTTGTTGAAAAGCTGGTGTCTCCAAGAAGCAACCTCAGGTTGGAGCCTTAGTAGTTTTGCCAGGGAGGGGAGGGGGGAGTCTGAACTGGTAAACTAACTCCATTAGGGTAGGTGCCTGCACTTAAGGGTGTGGCATATCATAGGTAGAACTGACTGCAGTTGTTAATTGATTGGTTGTTGTAAGCAAGAAATGTGGCCCACTTTTGTTTCATCTTGTCTTGTGCGATTTGTGGTGGGGTACCTCGGTCCCTAAGGCTCAGGGAAATACCAAAATTTCCTTGTTCCATTCCGTCTTAAAGACAGCTAACTCTGTTCTGATAGCCTACTGTAAAATGAGAAACTGAGGGCTACCAAACAAGACATGACTTGGCATCAATGGCAGCTCACAGACGTGAGCCACTCTCCCTGACTCCAAGAGCTTTATGGTGGCCCTTGTGCTGGCCAAACTCTGCTGGCTTAGCTTAGGCCAGCCTAACTCCAGTTTAGGATTGCGCTCTGAGTCAGCGCAATGCTGAAGTTGATGTAACGTTGACACAATGCTGTTTCATCAATGCTACGTTGTTATCGCTGATGCACATACACCCCTATCGGCACTAACGCACTGAGACTAGTGCTGCCTGCAGCGCCGGTCTCAGTGCGCCCGTGCTGTGCTTTCCCTGCGCCAGATCAGTTGCTTCCCCTGCACTAGATCAGTGGCATATAAGCCCACACAGAAGGTTCAACAGTGCCCAATTCAACTCAGAAAAATATGGTTTTATTTTTTAGAAATCTTCCTACCCTGATACTCTGTCATAATGAAAGACAGAATTTGGACTCTGTTCCTATAGTTGGACTTTAGCAGAGGTTGTAATGAAAGTCTGCTAACTGCAAAAGTGCTGTAAACACATTTTACACATTTTATGCACCAGCCTTAAAATATGGTGGAAGCCAGCCTAAGAATACGCTATGTATTGGGGTGGGTTTGTTAAACACTGCATAAAAAAATATTGCTTTAAAGTATTTGAATAAAAATACAAACCACCACATTTTGATGTTTGATATTTTCCAGAAATTAAAATAATTTCTTTTCCAATTAGAAATAATACTGTGGCTGCATCTGCTGACACTATATCACCTATATCATCTACCTAGTATACTTGTAAAGCATTTAAAATAAATAAAAATGAGAACTTGGAATGAGAATGTAGAATTAAAACACATAACACTGCAATTTGCTATTTTAATTTAGAAATTATGGGGAAAAAATATCACCCCAAGCCCAAACCCCTAGCGATGTATATTTCCTTAAGGAAGGCAAAGAGAAGAATCTGCTCTAAACCGTGACATAAAACTGGGCTGGGTTGTCTGAACATTTGCTGTGTCAATCTTTCATGGCACATAAGAAGCAAATCAGGTGTATCTAAACAGACAGTTGTGACTTTTCTTCCACCCTGGATACAAGCCACATATGTCTGTAGTTAATATGATTAATGCATTGGTTCTGTATCAAAGTAATCTGTTTTAGCCATTTAGAAAAATGAATGAAAGCACTCCCAAACATCGCTCTCACTCCCACCTCCTGAGTGATGAGAGCTGTCATTAAAGGGAAGCTGTTGCTGCACCAGAGTCATCAGAAAGGTTTACTCCATTAAACGTTTTTCCCCTCTCTTCCTGGCACAAAGAAATGTACACATTTATTTCTTCTTTAAACACTGACTTGGGGCCCAATCCTATCCAACTTTCCTGCACCAGGGCAGCCATGCAAACCAGGCATGTGCTCATCCTGCAGTTGAGCGCGGGGGGGGGGGGAGCAGCGGCGTCATGCTGCCGGAACGCTGGGTGGGAGGAACGGGTGAGCGGCAGCCCGCCCGTTGCATACCACTCCGTTTTGCCGTCTTCCCCGCCCCTGCGGGGAAGCAGGACCAGCCCAAGACCGCCTAAAACCTCAGGCAGCAGGCCAAATATTGTCTCCGGTCAACTCCTCTTCAGACGTTCTTGCTTAGCACTTCCCTTCCCTCTGTCCACAGTGGAGCCCCTCCATGGGGGCCTGAGGTCTCAGACATTCTCCCAATTATTGCCCAGCTTGCTCTTCTCCCCACCTGTCAAAATGCCACCACACCACCGGAAGATTTTCAGGGCCTACCTAGACTTACGAGACCTCAGACAATGCTTTGGGGACTCCCATCCTACTTCACCCTGGCATCTTCCTCCAGGGCAGTCCCTCCTTTCACTGGACTGCCTGTCAGCTCCCTGCAGAGCTCCCTTGGCCATCTGCCCTTCATTATACGACTGCATCTGGTGCTAAACCTCCCCTCCCAGGGCTGAACCCCTTGCTGTCACTCTTCCTTTCCCCTTCCAGCTCTCCCACTTTCCTAGTCCCCTGTCCTGCTCCCCTTGTGGGCTGTTCAGCTGGGCTATAAGGTGCAGCTCCTTTTAGCTGCCTGAGTTTCTGGGGACAGTGTCTGCCATGAGGACGGGATCTTCTTCAGCCAACACTATGACCATAGCCCCAACTCAGAAGGCTCTGCCTCAACCCTCTGGGCAGTGCTCAGCTCCCTCACTGATCTCCATGCTTGTCCAGGGCAGACAAGAACCTTGTGAGATGGCCTGGAGCTCCATGTGATGGCTCCATATGGAATTGTGGAGGCTCTTTGGGCCAAGGAAGGCCCACTGACCATCCTCCTTCCCTAGTAAGCATTCTCCCAGACACCCTCCACACTTCCCCTTCTGCTCTGACCCCTCTTCGTTTCCAATGCAGGAAGTGGAAGTTGCAGAGATAGAGAAAAGTTAGACAAGAGATGGGCTCTCCCCCCCCCCACACACAAATCTGCTGCCTTAGTGGTTCTCAAACATTTTAGCACTGGGGCCCACTTTTTAAAATGGCACAAGTGTTGGGACCCACCAGTACCTGGAAGTGATGTCATAGCCAGAAGTGACACCATCCAGCAAGAAGTGCCGTCATTGTGACGTAATCAAATGGTACTCCTGGAATGCAAACTGGCATTCTTGAACTACAGCAATTGCTAAACCATGAAACACCCGTGACAAACGGCAAAATTAGGACATAATATTATGTAAAAACCATGAACTAAAATTTTTTTAAAAAACCTTCAAAAAAATTCAAACTGTTAACACTGCCAAAAAGAATATAGCAAGAGTAAGGTCAGCTGCTTCCGAGATGGCTGCTCCCAGCTGTCCACAACGCACCTGACATCAAGTCGCAACCCACCAAATTTGAGAAACACTGGCCTAAGGTGACTGCTTCAGTTGGCCTCCTGAATGGGCTGGTCCTGTCCTGTAGATCCTGTCCCGCAGTTTGGGAGTTCTCTTGGATCCACAGCTGCGCCTGGTTGTGGCAGCGGAGGCCAGGGGAGCCTTTGCTCAGCTTTGGCTGATTCGCCAGCTGCGACCATACCTGAGCTGTGCAGACCTGGCCACAGTGACCCACGCCCCAGTGACATCCAGATTAGATTATTGCAATGCGCTCTACATGGGGCTGCCTCTAAAGACGGTCCGGATATTACAACTGGTACAGAACACAGCTGCTCGTGTGGTTACTGGGGCACATCGGTTTGACTCTGTCGAGCTGTTGCTCCGGCGACTACACTGGCTGCTGGTTCCTTTTCGGGCCTGATTCAAAGTGCTAGTTTTGACCTTTAAAGCCCTTTACGGCTCAGGTCCAGGGTATTTGAGGGACCGCCTCCTTCCATATAATCCTACCCGTACTCTGAGGTCATCGCGGGGGGGGGCCCTCCTGACTGTACCACCACCAGGAGAGGTGAGAGGAATGGGGCCAGGGACAGGGCCTTCTCGGTGGTGGCCCCATGACTTTGGAATACCCTCCCCTTAGAACTAAGAACTGTTCCCTCTCTAGCAATATTTTGGCGGGGACTGAAGAACGTATTATTTCAAGGAGCTTTTAACTGCTGACAGGCTGGCTGGTTTTTTACATTTTCTTTGTATTTTTTAGGATCCACAGCGTTGGTTGTTTAAATTTTTAATTATTTTAAGATTGTTTTAACTATTGTTTTTAATTGTCTTATATACTGATTTTATTGTATTATTGTATTTTAATGTTGTAAGCCGCCTTGGATGCCCACGGGCAGAAAGGCAGGATATTAAATAAATAAATAAATAAATAAATAAATAATAGATCCCCACCTGAAAACAAAGGAATCCAGAGAGAGGCTTCAGAAGGGGACTTAAATTGCTGCATAAGTTCAGGTGAGAAGACAAAACAAAGCAGATTGAACAACAGTCATCAACACAATACAATCAATACAATAAGAATATTTGCATGGGTCAGCAAATGAAGACACCAGTAGGTGCACACCAATGGCACACTAGATGTAGGGCATGTTTGCTGTGTGCCAGCCATTTCCACATCCAATAGAGAAGGTCCCACTTGCTTGATTGGGATGCCGGTGTTTGTGTCTTTACTTGTGCATATACAAAGTAGTTGCAGGTGGGCTGGAGATTCAAATGCCAGTCTTCTGCTTGAGAGACGGCAGTGTCTGAAAAAATAACACTCTTCCCCAGCCAGGGAATGGAAATGCTCACAAGCTCTTATCTCTAGCAGTACTGCCAGCTGGTCTTGCTGCTGTATAATAACGCTACGGGGGGTGGGGGGGAAAGATACCTCCTATTTATACTTCATATAAGCATACGAAGGGTTGTGAAATTTGCAGGGAAGAAATGTTCTGAATCTTCAGGGATGAATCACCACAGCTTTGCCTACTCGCTGGCACCCAGTCCCACCACACAGCCCAAGTCACGGTTGCATCTGCTGTAATTAGATTATGTCACCAGTTCAGTCAGTTGCTGCAAGGCTTCTGGGTATTTTGCATGGTGGGTCTGACAATCCTTGCCACTACAGAGCAACCAACCCAACTGAGAATGGAAGAGCTGCAGCACAAGCTGCTTCGGTTTCATCCAGTTAATTTTCCGGAGGTCCGAGGACCAAACGAGATGAGCCTTTAATCATGTCATTGGTCCTGGCATCCTTGCTTATGTTTCTGCAAATAGCACACAGAGCAATTAAGCCCATGCTGTTTCCTCTGGAAGAAAAACGGCCATTGCCAAACTAAAGTCTGGTACTGAGCTGAAACAAAGCTGTGTGCAAATTGAGATCTTCACATTTCAGAGGATGAAGACGAGGGTGACCTCGTTTAGGAAATGCCTCTACATTTGGTAGATTGTAAATGCCCAGAACATACTAGTTAATATTCATGGTTGTTAACAATATTTATATACACCAGTAAACACTGTGCTAATGATTAATAAGATACCTTTTAGGGTGCAATCCTAAACTGAGTTAGGCCGGCAATCCTACCCGTACTCTTAGGTCATCTGGAGGGGCCCTTCTGACTGTGCCGCCACCAGGAGAGGTGACGGGGATGGCGGCCAGGAACAGGGCCTTCTCAGTGGTGGCCCCATGACTGTGGAATACTCTCCCCTTAGAATTAAGAACTGCACCTTCTTTGACAATCTTTCGGCGGGGCCTGAAAACCTTTTTATTTAAACAAGCTTTTAACTGCTGATATGCTGGCTGGCATTTTAAACTACAACTATGATATCCACTGGGTCGGTCCATTTTAAATTGTTTTTAAATTGTTTTAATTACTGTTTTAATATGGTTTTAACTGTTGTATTTTACATAAGAACATAAGAACATAAGAAGAGCCTCGCTGGATCAGACCAAAGGCCCATCTAGTCCAGCTTCCTGTATCTCACAGCGGCCCACCAGGTGCCCCAGGGAGGCATGAGACAACAAGATGTTTGCATCCTGTTGCCCCTCCCTTGCACCCGGTACCAGTAGCCCTCTACCTTTGTAAGGAGGTTGCACAATCCATCATTGCCTATAGCCCACGTTGGACTATCCGTCCAATCCTCCAGAAATCCGTCCAATCCCCTCTTAAAGGCATCAAGACCAGATGCCATCACCACCTCCTGTGGCAAAGAGTTCCACAGATTAACTACCCGCTGGGTAAAAAAAAGTACTTCCTTTTATCTGTTTTAACTCTCCCAACCCTCCCAATCAGTTTTAGCAGATGCCCCCTGGTTCTGGTGTTTTGAGAGAGGGAAAAGAACATCCCTTTATTGACTTTATCCCTTCCATGCATAATTTTGTATGTCTCAATCATGTCCCCCCTCAGGCGCCTTTTTTCTAGACTGAAGAGCCCCAAATGCTGCAGTCTTTCTTCATAAGGGAGGTGCCCCAGCCCCGTAATCATTTTTGTCGCTCTCTTCTGCACCTTTTCCAGCTCCACTATGTCCTTTTTGAGATGCGGCGACCAGAACTGGACACAATATTCCAGGTGCGGCCTTACCATCGATTTGTACAATGGCATGATAATATTGGCTGTTTTATTCTCAACCCCTTTTTTAATGACCCCAAGCATGGAATTGGCCTTCTTAATTGCTGGCGCACACTGGGTCGATACCTTCATTGAATTGTCCACCAGCACCCCAAGATCTCTCTCCTGAGCTGTCACAGACAGCTCAGAACCCATTAGCCTATAGGTGAAGTTTTGGTTTTTTGCCCCAATGTGCATCACTTTACATTTGTCTACGTTGAAACGCATCTGCCATTTTGCTGCCCATTCCCCCAACATGGAGAAATCCTTCTGGAGCTCTTCACAAACCTTTCTGGTCTTTACCACCCAGAAAAGTTTAGTGTCATCTGCAAACTTGGCCACCTCGCTGCTTATCCCTGTCTCCAGGTCATTTATGAATAAATTGAAAAGCACGGGCCCCAAGACAGATCCCTGGGGCACTCTGCTTTTCACCTCTCTCCATTTTGAAAATTGCCCATTGACCCCCACTCTCTGTTTCCTGGCCCTCAACCAATTCTGGATCCATAAGAGGACCTGCCCTCTTTTTCCCTGACTATGAAGTTTCTTCAGCAGCCTTTGATGGGGGACGGTGTCAAACGCCTTCTGAAAATCCAGGTATATGATATCCGAAACAAGATTCATGTTTTTAACATTGTAATCATGCCAAAAGGATCACCAAATGGACTTTGTTAACAACCAATCTGACCAATATTACACACACACATACACACCCTGCAGTCCCCAATCCATCTAGACATTTCTCCTGCTCTCCTTGGATAGGTTTGAGCCCTTATTTAAATTCCTCCAGCATGATGTGTGACTGTTGGCTACTTGCTGGTTATTGTTTTTATGTTTTATCTCTGTGTGTTATTTGTTGTCTGTGATGCCAATATAGGTTTCTGATCTGAAATCCCTCCAGCAATTAGTGAGGAAGAGACAAAGAGGAATGAATTGATAGAAGGCAGGAAGGGGAGGGGGGGTTAAGGAAAAAAATGATTACTGTATATACTTGCTTACTTTCCCCCAACCAAACACATACTCGCAGAGAGAGACTTGGTTCTCCAAATTGAGGAGCAAAGCCCTTCACTGTCCAGCCACCAGAAAGCCAGTTTGCCCACCACCAGATAGATAAGGGGCAGTTTCCTCGGTTTCTGCCCAAACTAGGAGGAATGCCTCTGGAGCTTTTTCCCCTTCTCCCTCCCTGCACTGCAAAGGGAAAATGAAGCCATTCCTCTTTCATGCCCAGCCATGGCCCAAGAACAGCTAAGGGGAATTACTTTCACCACAACCACCATCCCCGCCTTGGGGCAGAGAGAGAGAGAGAGAGAGAGAGAGAGAGAGAGAGACCAGGGCAAATCACTTTTGGATGAGTTGGCAACTTTCCTACCCCCTCCAGGGTGAAAAAGCACAATCCTCCAGCAGCAAAATTTTACCAGGCTTCTCTAAGCTCCAGGCTTCTCCTGTGACACCATGCCCTTCCTGCACCAATCACTGCAGTAACTTTTGAGAGAAGGAGAAACACCAACAGGGATAGGAAGGAGGGAGGACTGGGAGAGCCACTAAAATGCAAGGACATAGGGGAGGGCGGGCTCTTACCCATGACTGGCAGATACTGTCATAAATAGGGAAAGGAGGTGGGAAGAAAGATAAAATATAAGGAATCTAGCAGAGGGGTGGCAGGCAGGACTTCTCGCAATAAAGAAAGAGAGGGAAGCAGGAGCTGTAGGAAGTAAATGATTAGAAATTAGATTTGATTAATTAGATTAGAAATAAGGGAGCTTTAAGAAACCAAAGGGACGTGGTGGCGCAGCGAGTTAATCCGCTGTTGCTGGGCTTTCCGACCGCAAGGTTGGGAGTTCAAGACTGCGTGACGGAGTGAGCTCCCGTTGCTTGTCCCAGCAGTTTGAAAGCACCTGAATGCAAGTAGATAAATAGGGACCACTTTGGTGGGAAGGTAGTGGCGTTCCGTGCGCTACGGTGTAGACATGCCGGCCACAAGACCACAGAAGCTTGTCCTCGGACAAAACGCTGGCTCTACAGGCTTTGAAACGGAGATGAGCACCGCCCCCTACAGTCGGTCACGACTAGACCATTCAGTTGTGGGGAAACCTTTACCATTTAAGAAACCAAAGCAGCTGGAAATGCAAGTCTCAGGTGAAAGATTCAAACCTCACCAGAGAAAATATCCCTCAGCTGTGCCAGAGCTCAATACAAGGGCAGAAAAGCCAGGCTTGGAATTCAAATTTCCTGCCAAAAAGACGCTCCTCTGATCAGCTGGAGATCGGAGAGAAGGGGCCTTAAAAGGCCAGCAGTGTTTTCCGCCTGAGTCCAGCGCTTGTAATGTCACTTTCTTGGAGGCTAAAAGGAACAGAGAAAGCCCTCCCCTTAGTTTAGGAGATATCCCCTCCCTTATGTGATTCCCTCCTGGCTTCCATTTTGCTGCTGCTGGCCAGTGCTACCATTGCCGGCAGGCACGCAACTTGCGTTTTGATTGCAGCTAAGCCCACAGGCTGCAAATTGCCGGGGGAATCTTGTATGTGCTCCGGCTGGCAGAAGGGGGCAACAGCCTTGGTGCGAAGTCAGACTGTTGCCCCCTGGGAATGCATAGCCTGGTGCAACTGCACTCCCCTGCACGTCTTAAGCTACACCCCTGATTACAGGCCAGTTAGTTTAGAGCGCAATCCTAACCTGGAGTTAGGCCGGCACACTTAGGCCAGCAAAGTTTGCACAAAAGACACCGTAAAGTGTGTTTGGATCACTCTTGGAGTCAGGGAGGACGTATGCTGGCCCCTCTGACTCCAAGTGTGGTCCAAACATACTTTACGATGTCCCTTATGCTGGCCAAACTTTGCTGTGCTGGCCTAACTCCAGGTTAGGATTGCGCCCTTAGGGTCTGTTCTGGATAAACTGGAGGAAAGCATGATTAAAGACCAATTCTCAAGCATTTTTTTTTAAAGCAAGCCTTACAGCCCACCACTCCTATTTGGACACTGCATCAGTGGTGCACATAGATTGATGGGACGTATCCTAAACCCATCCTGGCCACACCAACAGTGTGCCAACATGAATTCAACATGGGCCAAATGCCAAGCCTGTCCTGGCAAAGTAGTGCTGGTTCAGCCCGTACCAGTAACATCCCCAGCAACCAATACAGCCTATCCATGGAGCGGCATCTTCCAAGCGGCGCGTCATCACCATGCCATCAGCACTTTGGCAGTGTGACATCAATGTGTGGTGAGTAATATTTGTGTGTCATTGCTATGAAGTCATCCATGTCACCTCCATGTGCCATCAGTGTGAAGTCCAAGGAGCCAATTACTGCATCCAATCAGCCTCATCACTGGCAGATAGAGAAGTGGCACCAGGATGAACTGGGCAGGGCAAATGAGCGACTGGATGGCACCACCCCTGCTAGCCACTAGGAATGAGCAACACAGCATTAGGCAGCACCCACAAGCATGAGGAAATGCCCCAAGGACCACACACGAGAGAGAGAGAGAGAGAGAGAGAGAGAGAGAGAGAGAGAGAGAGAGAGAGAGAGAGAGAGAGTAGTTGCACCAGCATCCACATGACGTCTACATTATGTCAGCAAATGTTTTTCTGTTGTTGCACTTCTGAGTAAACATGCTTAGGACTGAACAGTTATTGAAAGAGAATAATGTTGCCTTCTGCAAAGGGAAGCTCTGGCTCACTGCCTACAATTATTTGAGCATTACCAGCTGGTATATAGATGGCATGATACATTTGGCATTGTATATCTGGACTCTCAAAAAGCTTTTGACAAAGACCCCGATCAAACCCCCCAAAGACCCCCCATGAGCAGTCATGGGATAAGAGGTCTTGTTTGGTAATTTGTCACGTGTTTGGTAACTAGTTAAAGAGCAGGAAGCAAAAAGTGGGAATAAATGGACCATTCTCACAAAGAGAGTAGGGTCTCCCATGGAACTGTATTGGGACAGGTGATTTCAACTTGTTCAATCAATCAAGAGTATTTATATACCGCTTTTCAACAAAAAGTTCACAAAGCAGTTTACAAATGATCTGCAATTAGTGGTGAGCAGTGAAGTGGTGAAACTTGCAGATGACTCCAAAAAATTCACTGATGGTTCAATGCAGCTGTAAAGCACTCCAAAATCTCTCTCCAAACTGAGGGAATAGGCAACAAAATGGCAAATGAATTTTGATATTTGTAAATTAGCAGATCCAAACTTCACGGGACTTCACGCTGGGCTAGAGTGCTTACACCTTTAACCATGGCATAGAAGAGGGAATTTGGGCAGGTGCAACTTTTCAAACCCACCCTTCCATGATGAGCTGCATCTGCCCAAATTCCTTCTTCTGTCCTTGTTTGTATCTGGTAACTCTACTAAAAATAATAATGAGAAGAATAATTTGAGCATTTCCACTGACTCCACTTCATTCTGTTTTGAGAACAGCACGAGGCGAGCCAAGCCATGCTGGATGCTTGAAGGTCTTCTCCAGCAATCAAAAGTGAGACATGTTCAAGAGGAAATTATTGTTTCCACTCTCCAGCAAAAGGCCTGGAATGTATGCTAAATATATTCAGGTCAATACAGCCCTCCTGTTAAGAAGAATGGATTGTTTTACATGAGCACAAACCCAGTATAATGAAGGAAATACAGCATCAGCAAATGTATTAATTACGGCTTGGCATCTTGCTATTAGAGAATACAATTTTGTCTATCAGTTTATGGACAAACCAGGCTAAATCAGGTCTTCTTAGAGTCAGCTCAAGACCTCCTGGGTCCTGAGGCAGTGCGCCAACCAGATCCCCTATTATTGCTTGATGATTTGCCAACTCTGCGGTGTTCTTTCTTCTCTGAATTTGTTCTTCTGCTTTGTCATCTTCTCCTTTTGCCAATCCAAGGACTGGGAGCAGGGTGACCAGATGCAGTGGAGGACAGAGTGCCTAGCCTTTAACTATTGAACAGAAGAGGGAAATTTTTGCAGGTGCAGCTTTTGAAACCCTCAGGTGCTGAGCTGCACCTGCCAAAACTCCCTCTTCTATACAATGCTTAATGGGAGAGGTGCTCTGTCATCTATTGCATCTGATCACCGCCAAGTGGGCGAAGGAAAAGGGAGGAGCAGTGGATATGATGGGCAGCACAATCCTAACCTGAGCTGGAACGGGAAGGCCACCTGGCCTGCACTGTATCCAAGCACAGGTAAGGACTGTGCTGGAGCTCCCCATGGGCAAGGGGAATGTTTCCCTTGCCCTGGAGTAAGCCCCAGCTGGGCCAATGAAGCTGCTGGGATCTGCACCTGCTGTTTAGTAGATGCAAATCTAAGTGCCCTGCCATGGCCAGGATTGGGGCTGCTTGGCCCATGGGAACACCCTCTTTCCTCCGCTCCCAGAAAGGCTCCTGCTCTTGCCAAACCTGGCCTGCACAGGGGCAGCTTACCCAGGGGTCTTCCCAGCGCAACTGGGCTGATGCAAGCAGCTTGCATCAGCCCAAGGGCATTTTGGATTGCACCCTGAATGGATGAAGGCAGTGATGTCATGCAGGGGGTATGCGAGTACCGGTTTCTAGGATTACAGCTGGCCCCGCCCATTTGCCCGCCCACTCGTCGACTCCGCCCTCTGCAACGTTTGAATTTCCTGCATGTTTGAGTTGCCTGCGTGTTCTCAGAGCCAGGCAGACAGGCAGGCAGGCAGCGAGCGGAGCCTTTCCCTTCCTTGCCACTGAAAAATGAGTTGCTCTGGGGTTTTAACCTGATGCCAGGCCTCCTTAACATGTTCTGGGGGTGCTGTGGAATACTGTTGCAACTGTTGGGTCAGTTTAAAATCATCTGAGGCCTCAAAAAGGGCTTTTTTCATGTCACTTCCTGCCACGACATCACTTCTGGCTTATGACATCACTTCCAGTGGGCGGGTCCCGACACGTGCCAATCAAAAGTGAGTACCTGTTCTTAAATCATTTATGACACCACTGGATGAAGGTATCCATCTGCCCCCTGAGGTGGTCATCTGAGTTTGCAGCCTTGCTCCTCAAATGGGGGAAGTGGGCCAACTTCAGTGTAATAGATAAAACAGTAACAGATAAAAATATATTCTAGCTCTGAGCAAGACTGACATAAAAGCAAAGGTATGTCAGCAAAAACTCAGGGAAGAGAGATCACTAAAGAGACTTCCGATAAATAAAAATTCATTTGCATTTCACAAGCAGCTCTTGTGGAGTTTTCAGCAAACAATGTGAATTACTTTACTGCTGCGTTAATGTAGGCTTATGTGACTGAGGGCGCAATCCTAACCTCATGTGGAGCTAGCCAGTGGTGAGATTCACTGCTGCTGGCAGAGTGCCAGTTCTGGGTGGGTGGGGGAGGGGCGGAGTGGGGTGGGATTGGTGGTGGCCTCCACCACTAGATCCTAACCTCCGTGTCAAGCCACACAGCCTAACATGGAGGCCCTGATGCCTGCGCTGGCAAGATAGCGGGTGCAGACATGAGGAGACCCACTGGCAATCCTGCGGGCATATCCAGGGCAGGGGGATGAACATCCCCTTGTCTTGAGGTACCTCTAGCAGCTGCCTTGCTGCCCTTAGATGCAGTGGTGGCCATTTGGATACTGCTGTGCCCAGGCAGTTTAGGAGTGTCAGATAGATTCCTTTCTGCTGCTTCACTCAGGGAGAAGGCCGGCCGGCCAAAAGAACATAATGGGCTCCTGGAGAATTCAATAATAAGAAGCCCTGCTGTTATTAGGTAGAAGCTCCTTGGGGTAATGCTAATTTATGACAGCTGGGTACGATCCCTCCAGGACGACAGTGTCAGCTGAGAATTGCAAAGAGGAAAACTCCGGTCTGCTCTCCCTACTCCCGGGAGATGCAGGAGGCAGACAGTTGATGTCAGTGTTCTTAGTGCCAGATTTATGTCAAGGGAGAATTCACTGTTGCTGAAGACCGCAGCTCTATCCGAATGCTCCCTTCCCTCCCCCCCTGAAAAAACACCCTCTACTTTCCTGATCTGTATATTTTCATATTTCTGAACATTACAATGACATGAAATCAATTACAAATGTATTTTGCTTTAAATAAATTATTTTAAAATATATCTGAGTTCACAAGTCTCATGAAGTCATTAGGTTGAATGTTAAAAACAAGAAATAGAGTAGAGAAATAAAGGGAATCTAGCAAAACCATAGTAGCCCATTTGAAGTGTGTACATCTGTGAGCATTCAGACTGTCACCTAATTAAATCATTCATAGTGAATTAATCTTAGGAGTTCTAGAGTTCAATTCTATGCATGTCTACTCAGAAGTAAGCTCTGTTGAGTTCAATGGGGCACACTCCTGAGGCTGAAATCATATAACCCTTACCTGGAAGTGGTTGTGGTTGTGGTTGTTCAGTCGCTAAGTTGTGTCCAACTCTTCGCGACTCCATGGACCACAGCATGCCAGGCCTCCCTGTCCTCCACTAGCTTCCGGAGTTCGCCCAATTTCATCTTCACTGCTTCAGTGACACTATCTAAGCATCTCATCCTCTGCCGCCCCCTTCTCCTTTTGCCTTTGATCCTTCCCAGCATGAGGGTCTTTTCTAAAGAGTCATCCCTTCTCATGAGGTGGCCAAAGTATTTGAGCTTCAGCTTCAGGATTTGTCCTTCCAGGGAGCAATCAGGCTTGACTTACTGTAGGATTGCCTGATTGGATCTCCTTGCAGTCCAGGGGACTCTCAGGAGTCTTCTCCAACACCATAATTTGAAAGCATGTATTCTTCAGCGCTCTGCCTTTCTTATGGTCCAGCTCTCACAGCCATACATGACTACTGGGAAAACCATAGCTTTGACTATGTGAACCTTTGTTGGCAGGGTGATGTCTCGGATTTTTATTAAGTGGTCTAGGTTTGCCACAGCATTCCTCCCAAGAAGTAAACCTCTTTTAATTTCATGGCTGCAGTCACCATCTGCGGTGATCTTGGTGTCCAGGAGAATAAAGTCTGTAACTGCTTCCATTTCTTCCCTTTCTATTTGCCAGGAAGTGATGGGAGTGGTGGCCATGATCTTAGTTTTTTTAATTTTGGCACTTACCTCTTTCACCCTCATCAGGAGGCTCTTTAGATCTTCCTCACTTTCTGCCATTAGAGTGGTATCGTCTGCATATCTGAGGTTGTTGATATTTTTCCAGTAACCTTGATTCCAGCCTGTGTATCATCCAGCCCAGCCTTTCTCATGATGTACTCTACATATAAATTGAATAAGCAGGGTGACAGTATACAGCCTTGTCGTACTCCTTTCCCAATTTTAAACCAGTCAGTTGTTCCATGTCCAGTTCTAACAGTTGCTTCCTGACCCACATACAGGTTTCTCAGAAGGCAGATCAGGTGGTCTGGTACTCCCATCTCTTCAAGAACTTGCCACAGTTTGTTGTGATCCACACAATCAAAGGCTTTAGTGTAGTCAATGAAGCAGAAGTGGATGTTTTTCTGGAACTCTCTGGCTTTCTCCATGATCCAGCAAATGTTGGCAATTTGTACTTCTTGTAGTTCTCGATTCACATACTGCTTGTAGCTTGTAGGATTTTGAGCATAACCTTGCTAGCATGTGAAATGAGTGTAATGTTGTTCGAACAATCTTTGGCATTGCCCTTCTTTGGGATTGGAATGTAAGCTGATCTTTTCCAGTCTTGTGGCCACTACTGTGGCAAACTTGCTGGCATATGGAGTGCAGCACTTTGACAGCATCATCGTTTAAGATTTTGAGTAATTCAGCTGGAATGCTGTCACCTCCACTAGCTTTGTTGTTAGTGATGCTTTCTAAAGCCCACTTGACTTTGCACTCCAGGATGTCAGGTTCGAGCTCAATGACTGCACCATTGTGGTTGTCGGGAACATTTAGATTGGCCTTATATAGATCCTCTGTGTATTCTTGCCACCTCTTCTTAATCTCATCTGCTTCTGTTAGATCCTTGCCGTTTTTGTCCTTTATTGTGCCTACCTTAGCACGAAATTGTCCTTTGATATCTCCAATTTTCTTGAAAAGATCTCTAATCTTTCCCATTCTATTGTTTTCCTCTATTTCTTTGCATTGCTCATTTAAGAAGGCCTTCCTATCTCTCCTTGCTGTTCTCTGGAAATATGCATTCAGTTGGGTATATCTTTTCCTTTCTCCCTTGCTTTTTGCTTCCCTTCTTTCCTCAGCTATTTGTAAAGCCTCATCAGACAGCCACTTTGCCTTCTTGCATTTCTTTCTCTTTGGGTTGGTTCTAGTTGCTGCCTCCTGTACAATGTTACAGACCTCCGTCCAAAGTTCTTCAGGCACTCTATCTACCAAATCTGAGCCCCTAAATCTATTTGTCATCTCCACTGTATATTTGTATGGGATCTGATTCAGGTCATATGTGAAGGGCCTAGTGGGCCTAGTGGATCCGAATTGAAATCATTCTATCATTTTTGAGGTTATCCCCCAGTTCTGCTGTTCTCACTCTCTTGTTCACTATGAAGTCTACTTCATTTCTTTTAAGGGATTCCTGCCCACAGTAGCAGATATAATGGTCATCTGAATTAAATTTTCCCATTCCTGTCCATTCCTCCCGCTGCAGCGGGCGGGCTTTCGCCATTACGCAACGGAACGCAGTGAGCATGCTGCCGATCACCGAGCAGACCCGCCCAGCGACCGAGCAGAACCCACCCAGCGTACCGGTAGGCTGACACTACTGCACTTAGCCTTTTAGTACTGTAATCCATGGGGTTTTCTTGGCAAGAGTACTGGAGTGGGTTGCCATTTCCTTCTCCAGCAGATCACGTTTAGTCAGAACTCTCTACTATGACCTGTCCATCTTGGGTAACCCTACATGGCATAGCTCACAGCTTCATTGAGCTACTCAAGCCCCTTCGCCATGACAAACCAGCAAAGTTTGGCGGGCACAAGGGACACCGTAAAGCACATTTGGACCACTCTCGGAGTCAGGGAGGATGGCACATGTGCTGGACTTTCTGTCTCCAAGAGTGGTTCAAACATACTTTACGGTGTCCCTTGTGCCCGCCAAACTTTGCTCTTCAGTCTAGAAAAAAGGCGCCTGAGGGGGGACATGATTGAGACATAAAAAATTATGCATGGAAGGGATAGAGTCAATAAAGGGATGTTCTTTTCCCTCTCTCAAAACACCAGAACCAGGGGGCATCCACTAAAACTGAGGGTTGGGAGAGTTAAAACAGATAAAAGGAAGTACTTTTTTACCCAGCGGGTAGTTAATCTGTGGAACTCTTTGCCACAGGAGGTGGTGATGGCATCTGGTCTGAATGCCTTTAAGAGGGGATTGGACAGATTTCTGGAAGAAAAGTCCATTGTGGGCTATAGGCAATGATGGGTTGTAGCCTCCTTACATTAGTAGTAGGCTACTTCAGAGTACCGGGTGCAAGGGAGTGGCAACAGGATGCAAGCATCTTGTTGTCTCATGCCTCCCTGGGGCACCTGGTGGGCCGCTGTGAGATACAGGAAGCTGGACTAGATGGGCCTTTGGCCTGATCCAGCAGGGCTCTTCTTATGTTCTTAACAGTGATCAGTGACTGATCATTTATCATTATAGCTGTGTATTAATAATATATTTTAAAGATCTGAATTAAATTAATGCTAGGATTAATATAATTCATATTAATTTCTTCCTTTCTTAAATTTTGTTGTATGGGGGAGCACAAAACTGTTCTGATCCATATGGGAGGAGGTCCATCGTGGAGGTGACGACCTGGCCCCTCGCACCAGGTGACACAAACCTGAGAAAGAGAGAGATCCAGCTGCAGTACAAAAGAATTCAATGAGAGAGACCTTCAATCTTTTCAAGAGAGAAATCCGAATCCAATTCAAGCACTCAAACGTTCTGACAAAAAAGGTAAGCTAGTTCTTACTATGTTCCAATCCCCTCCCAGGTCATCTCAGCCACTGCTTAATTTCTATGGACTGCAAACTGGGGGAGGGGACCTGTCACAAGTGACTTGCAAGGTTGCAGGCTGGGGCTGTGCTCCTTCTGATGTGGTTCATTGATCATTTATCCTTGGATCCTGGCAAGGCTCAGGCTGAACATCATGCCATCTCTGTGTGTGGAAGTCCCAGATGTGTGAGACCAAGCTGGCCATGGTTTTTGAGTATGGAAATACGCTCTGCAGGTCCTCAGACACAGGGGAGAGGGGCTACAAAATCTTCTTTGCACCGGGCAGCAAATAGCTTAGCTACGCCACTGCCTATAATTTCCTGAATCCCCTCAGGAACCCTTTTTAAAAACCAATGTAAGGTTGGCTACTTTCCAATTTTTCAGTTTGAAGGCCAATTTTACAGAAAAGTTACGTCTGTTTAGCAATTTCACATGTGAGTTCTGTAAAAAGTCCCAGGTGGATGCCATCTGGGTTCAGTGATAATTTGTAATTTGTTAGTAGGCCTGAAAACATAGTCTCTTGTCCCTTGTATTTGATTCAATTCTTCAAGCTCCCTCTCTGAAAAAAAGTTGATTCAAGCATGGGTATCTGTCCTACATACGAAGACAGGTGCAAGAATTCACTCAGTTTCCCTGCAATCTGACTATCCTCTTTTAGCACACTTTTCACTCTCTTGTCATCCAACAGCCCAGCTGCCTTCCTGCCAGTTTCCCGCTTCTGATGCATTCTCTAAAAGAAAACACTTTCTGATTTTTCTCACAGGAAAAACTAAATCTGTGTTGCTATTCAGCCAAGGATTTATATTTGCAGTTTTGAAATATAGCCTTGTTCTCTTTGGTGCCTCTGTTTTCCATAATATTCTGTTGTTTGCCATTCGAAAAGCAAGATTATACCAGATCGTATCATTACAAGGATTAAACGTAGGAGGGGATTATGCAGCTGTCTTACCCTGGGTGCATTATCCTGGCTGGCACAAAATAAAACCTCTATTCATAGTGTTAGACTCTAGGCACAACTCTCTTACGCAGATCAAAATCCACTGTGGCTATATGGGTAATAACCAGAACTTCAAAAGCGTTATACAGACGTTAATAATGTTCAGGTAACGTTAAAAACTGTAAGGCAATGATTACACATTGCCCTGAAAACACCCTGAAGAACTTGGGACACAATTTCCTTCCTTTTTTAATGAATTGTGCTTCTAGCATGCTAGAAGCATGATAGCAACTTCTGGCTATTTTTAAGCCAAAAAACAAATGCAGCCAGTGTAAGGAGATGGGGAGGAAGAAGATAGTGTTAAGGACCATATAGTACTTCCTGCAAGAACCATAGAAGGAAAGGTACGTAGATGGTCTCAGGTGACTGGACAGTACACTGCCCTCTAGAGTCCTACAGGTGGTGTTGCATGCAAATTCCAACTCCTTCAAGAGGGAGCGCAAACTTTTTCATGTTGCAAACCAAACCCTGAATTAACTTTCCCACTGACCGGCCTTTTGGGGTGAATATTATGAGTCCCCAAAACTCATTTCCGATCCCAGGTCTGGAGACTGTCTCCAGCATCTGTTGACAACCATAGCCTTTACTTGAGCTATTTTGTTGTCCTTGTTTTTCAGGTTTCTCCACTAAAGCGAAGGCCGCAGGGGCAGAACCTCCCGTTCGTCCTTTGTACATGGCCAAACATAAGGCAAGAGGAAACAACTGCCATTGCTTGTATCGAGCATCAGAGAGCTGCGAATAAACATTGCCTTTTGAATGGCAACCTTTCTCCAAAGCATTGGCACGAGGAACAGCCACAGTTTGTATAACCTTTTCTTTGGAGTTGGACCAAAATGACAGATTTTTCAATCTCGCTATGTGAAATGCAAAAACGCACTTCAGAACAGCAAAAGGAAGATGGCAATTCGCTGCATAATGACACAGGAAGCCAGGCAGAGAGGAAAGGTACGGCTGTTTTGTATGGGGAGCAAATGGCCAACGGTAACAGCACATTGTAAACTATCAGCTGAAATAGTGCCGCGGGACGATAAGTCACTTTCCTTACCAGCTCATAAATGTGGTCCAAGGTTGTAAGGAAAATAGAGAGTACAAAGTCAACAATCCCCCACATGACTGGCACTTCACTCCAGTTATTTTGTCATATTGTTCCCTTCCCAGTATTGAAAATTGCTTGTAAGGTTTCTATTACATGGCGCCTATGTTTTGAAATCTGCAGTATTATATTCTAGCTGCTCTTCTGAAATGTCTTGCCATTTATGTGCGCTTGTATTTGCTTTACATGACCTTATTTATTGTTTAATTTTTATTTGCACGCCACCAGGTCTTTGCATTTACATCTTCGAGAGCTCTTTTGCTCTTATTCATGAATTCCATGAGCACCTGTGGGTGACAGCACTACAGCAGCAGTTCCACCCCGGTGTGCATTTGATTTGTTGATTTCATTTTGATCCTGCTTTTCTACACCAAGATACACTCAAAGCAGCACACAATAAAAATAAGACATAAATATTGCCAGCCGTTCAGGAAACAGTATGAAAATAAACGATGAGACAGAGTAAAAGCATTTAGAATAGCATCAAATTAATGGCTGAATGCCTGCCTGTATTAGTCCATCTAAAAATGAGAAGAGAGGAATCCTTTCACCCCCTGGAACAGTGATGTCACCACTGAGAAGATCCTATCCTTTGTACTAGTGGGCAGCCCAATCCAATGCTATGGTCGTGCTGCCAGTCTGTGAGCTGCCCTAAGCAATAGCCATCACTCATTTCTGCCTAGGTTTCAGTCCCAACCACTATTTCTCAGCCACTCAGTTTCTTTCTGCACCTCAGAAGAGCATTGTCTACTTTTTCCCCACCACACAGGAGAGGGCAGCTCTCTGATGTAATTCAGACAAGGTGGCCAGGCCAGGAATTTTCATTGTGGCAGCCGGTTTTGTATGGAGCCAAAGTTTCCCTGCAGCCACATGTGCTTGCTTGCTTGCTCGCTTGTGTAACAGCTGCAGGTCAGCCCAGTTTTGGTGGAAAACAGGTCTCACTGAGTGACTGATGTGCTGCGGCTGGGACTATTTTTCTCCCTTCCATTCTTCTGAGTTCAGTTGTGATGTGAACAGTGTGTGTGTAGGTTTTGTTGCGATGGCCGGTTAGGAGTGAAGTGCTGTCAGCAGCACATCGCTGGCCTGCTGGTACGTTAATGTTAAGTGTGAAACGACAACTCTGACTGCACTCCTGCACCTCCCATTTGTAGTTGCATCCCCCTGCCCTGCCCTGCAGCTTGCCATGAAAAGTCTCTTAACTTGTGCGAAAATGACTCGCAAAATTCCAGGGTGGAGTCACCACGGGCGCACACTAAGACTCGTGCACAAATCAATTCACGAGGAGGCGGAGACTCCTGAATTGACTCGACTCAAATTTGGAGACTCATTCACTACACTGCAAAACTCTATAGACAGAGCATGCCTGGATACTTTCAGAAGCCATCAAATGTTGAGGTGCAGAACATGGGTCTGGGGGTCTGGCAAAGAAGAAAAGGCTCCTTGAACCTTTCAACAGCTGAAGGTGAACCATTTAAGGCGGGGAGGAGTGACATTTTGTTGCAGGACCCAGCTTCTTGTTGTTGATCTAGAAAATATTTTTAGGGTCTGACTTCATGCAGTTTCACACATGATTAGCAGCTGTTCTCAGTTTATGACCAGTGATCACTGGGCCACAACAGTTAGCCGGGCATGGAGCAGCCAAGAGTTATGCAACTGGATTTGTCACCAGCAGGTAAGCATGGAAAATCAGTAGCCAACATGCAAAGCAATATTGCGGGTAATGGTTAAAAATGAGGTTGCCAGCTGTTGAAATGAAACCCTCTGGTACATGGCCTGGGTTGGAGTCCCCTAGAATCAAGGGGGCACGCAGAGCAGGTCAAGGTGGTGAAGCACAATGGTGTGTGGGGGCAGAAACAAGCATGAAAACTGGCTGGCAACTGCGACTACACATAGGCAAACAGTGCTGGTTGTAAGTGGGCAAGAGTTCAGCTTCAGTAGGCAAGAACCTGTTGATAGTCTCTTGCCCCTCCTCACTTTCTCTGCCTGAGCTCTTCTTAAAGGTCCAAGCGTTCATAAGCATGTGGGTGGCCTTGCAAGGCTCCTTCCGGGGTTCATGAGAGTACAAGGTTGTTTGTTCTGGGTCAGGAGTGTTCTTGGGGACATGTTTTGGTGGCTAAGACTGGACTCTCCATATTCTTGATGAGATCTGGGGAGTATTCGACTTTGTGGAGGGTTTTAGGAGCTTGGTACCTGAAGGTGAGAGTGCTTGGTGCTAAGGCCGTAAGTTGTGGTGGTAGGGAACCTTTGATGGGATACTTTCATGATCTGTATCCATCTTGAAATGTGCCCGTCTGCAAGAACTCTGCAGATTGATATTGGTCATGAAAGCAGCAGTTCATAGGATGTGGTCATCATCACTGTTTTGCTGTAAATGGACAATTCATTCACATCATTTGCTTACTCATTTCCGCTGTATTATCACATCTCCTGAATGTTGCCAAGCAACTGCAACACTGCACTCGTAGTACTATGTGGTCTGTAAGACTGGATGGACAAATTATCTGAGCAACTTGAGGTTGTTTGCTAGCAACATGTACTTGTAGCTCACTGCTGGTTTTACAAGCTAGGGAAAAAATCATGTTTGTTGTGGTATCGCATTTCAGGCAAGAGACCACTTCCCTTTGCTGTATGAGCCATGCCAGTGTATGATACCATTTATCAGTACTCAGATCAGCAAATTAACATCATGCCTCAAATGTCAAACTACAGCTGAAGTTATGTTCATTACCCAGTACACATTTCTTGTATGGCTCTCTACATAAATCAATGGCCAGGTCCACATTTCTTAGTGAAAGGTATCTATATTTTCAACCAGATAGCTACCTTTTTCAACTGTGGAATGGCTCTGCACTTGCCCTTGGGTTGCTCTTAGATAGACACAATGAATAAAGCCAGTTTATCAGTCTAGAGTTGATAGAGGGGTGTTCTTTTCCCTCTCTCACACCACCAGAACCAGTGTTGGGAGAGCTATAGGCCATGATGGGTTGTGCAACCTCCTTACGTTAGTAGTAAGCTAGGTGCAAGGGAGGTGCAAGGTGCAAGGGAGTGGCAACAGGATTCAGGGATGTCTTGTGCTCCCTGGGGCATCTGGTAGGCCACTGTGAGATAGAGGAAACTTGACTAGATGGGCCCTTGGCCTGATCCAGCAGGGCTGTTCTTATGTTCTTATGAGTGCATGCTCACAGTCCACCTCAAAGTCATTCAGTAAGATGTCTGGGTCAAGGGCAGCAGCCTCAAAACAAGATTTAAAAAAAGGTGACTTTGTGTCTTGGAAGTACAGAATTGGGAAGAGAAAGGGGGGTGGACCTCACAGACAAGTTGATGGCAGGAGGGAGATGGAGCAGGCTTTGATGGACATCAGAACCCTTGAAGGAACGGTCCACTGCCTGGAAAAGGCCTCTCACAGCCTGAGAAGCCCTGAGGACCCAAAGCTGGTCACCCCTAGGGTAATGTCTATTTATTCATTTATTAACTGTATTTCTATCCTGTCTTTCTCTCCTGGAGGGGAATCCAAAGAAAAACAAATGCATTGACTCTGATTGGACATTGATTTTGCTAAGGCCACCTCCATTTTTCACTGCCACGCCCAAGTTAAAAACCAGAAGTAGGAGTGCCACAATACAGACACATCCAAGAATTCCGAGGCAGTCTGAACAGCACCAAATGTTGGCACCAAAGAAATGCTGGTTATTTATTTCTGAAATAAATAACTGAAAAGGAAAGGAAAAGGAAGCAGGGCATGCTTACATCCTCAGTAAAAACATAATCGATTAAAAAAATACAAGCAATGTAAAAGCACTAAGCAATAAAGCAACCAGAAGCAGAACACTGACAAGCAGTTGAAATGATGCTAATCAAAGGAGGGAATAGTAAGGAAGTTAAATGGTTTGAAGAAATATCTCCACTTTACGGTGCTCTTTTTTATTCTTGTTGTCCAATTGATGAGTTTTACTCATCACTAATACGGCTACCTTGTAATTAGTCTACCACTTTAAAAAAAGACTAAATAGGATTTTATAGAACCCTTTTTCCCCATCACTTAAGGTAATTGCTTTGCAGCTAATTTAAATTTCACCGAGAGCAATTTTCAATCTCCCCCATTGAGCTTTATCTAAAAGGGACCGATGTGATAATCTCATTATGTGGGTCTAAATGTCTGTCAGGAAACGTTGTGTTTAAACAGGTCCATGAAAGAATGAAAGCAGAATTAAGGAAAATGCAGAAAAGAATGTACTGCAATCCAAATAAGATGTATGTTTAACTGGAGTCTATTTCCTGCTTAGAAGAACCTGTTAATTCATGGTAAACTGGAACAAGCTGAGCAATGTGTTGCCATTCAGTGGCAAGATTCAAGATATGTGAGAAGCCCAAGGCGGCTTACATAGGCAGGTTACTCTACACCACCATTTTTCAATGGGGTTTTTACAAAAAATATTCTGTGAATAATAAAGTCCTCAGTTACCAGGTGTTGCCTTCACAGTGTGGTCCTCTCCTCTGGCTGCATGCCATCAAGCTTCCGTAGGCAATCGTAAATCAAGCCTGGACAAGTCCTCAAGGTTGTTCTTTGCTGGCTGGCCTTATTCCACTGGCTAATCAGCTCCACAGTGACTCTGTGCTGACATAACGGGAACTACAGCTTATTACAGCCTGACATTGTGTCTCCCATCCAAAAATATGACCACAGATTTTCTTGCTTAAGTTTTCAGGCAGTACCAGGCAGCTCAGCCATCAGTCCACACCTCCTAGGATATAAGGATATCCTAGACATAGGGACGTGTTGGTGCAGCAGGTTAAACTGCTAGTGCTGGGCATTCGACTGGAAGGTTGGGAGTTCACGACTGCGTGACAGAGTGAGCTCCCGTTGCTTGTCCCAGCTCCTGCCAACCTAGCAGTTTGAAAGCACCTCAGTGCAAGTAGATAAATAGGGACCACTTCAGTGGGAAGGTAATGGCGTTCCGTGCACTACGGCATAGAGTCATGCCAGCCACATGATCATGGAAGCTTGTCCTCGGACAAAACGCTGGCACTACAGGCTTTGAAACGGAGATGAGCACCGCCCCTACAGTCGGTCACGACTAGACCATTCGGTCGTGGGGAAACCTTTACCGTTTTTTAGACATCCTTATCCAATTATCCTTATCAACCTTTGACCCTGGCCTTGAATTAGGCACAATCCTAACCTGGAGTTAGGCTGGCACAGTTAGGCCAGCAAGGTTTGGCTGGCACAAGGGCTGTCGTAAAGTGCGTTTGGAGCACTCTCAGAATCAGGGAGGATGGCACATGTCTGTGTGCTGGCCTCTCGACTCCAAGAGTTATCCAAACATACTTTACGGTGTCACTTGTGCCATTGCACCCGCACAGCGCCTCCCTTGCATCGGCCGAAGCTGTATATAAGTATTGATTGATTGATTGATTGATTGATTGATTGATTGATTGATTGATTGATGACAGGGCGGGCCCGCCGGGGTGGGCGGGAAAGCGGCGGAATGCACTGTTACACAACGGGCAGACTGCCGCTCAAAGGTAAGTCCTGCCCAGAGTACCGGCTGAATGCCGCCATTGCTTGTGGGAAAATATTCACTGCATTTATTTTCTGGCCATTATTATTATTCATGTCATGTCATGACTGTTACTATCTCTCAGCCTCACTTACCTCACAGGCTTGTGGCGAGAACAAAAGAAGAGGAGGAAACATGCACACCACCCTGCGCTCCTTGGAGGAAGAGTGTGTAAAATGTGAAATAAATACATAATTTTGTTGTATGGGGGGTGTCAAATGATCTAGCTGACTTTCAGTGCAATCCTATTCATAACTACTCAAAAGTAAGTCCCACTGTATTCAATGGGGCTTATTCTCAGGAAAGTGTGGCTAGGCTTTGACCCATTGCACAGACTGGGGCTTAACCCAACACAAGGGGATAAATATTCCCTTGCCTTGAGGAGTGCTCTTTAACGGGCCAGCTACATTGGAGGAACCAATCACAAAGTTAGCAAACATAATCACCAGCCAATGGAGCATGGAGGGGTGCCAACTCAGTGGGAAAGGTCCTCAACGTTGGCCCCTGGCCATACAGATGGGTCAGCCCAATACCGGAACCAAAATTTTGCGGGCCCTGGGGCAAAGCTCAGTTCCATGCTTCCCATGACATCCCCTTCCCATCCCCGGATAATACATTGAGTGCTGCCATTGGTAGGTCAGGGATCAGGCAGCCCAGGTGGGCCCTCTGAGGACCCTCAACCAGTGTCTGACCAGGCCAGCCTCTGACTCCATCCCAGATGTTATGCAACTGGGCAGGAACCAAAAAAGCTGGAACATGGCCAGGGTAATGTTGAAAAGGTATCTGGTTCTCTCTGTATTCAGCCACCTGGCTCTGTCATTGAATGCTTGTTGAGATAACAATCTCAACAATCTACAGGTCTTCCTACAGGTCTTGGCCCAGCCCTTAATGTTTTTTTTGCATTTCATTGTTCAGACTCTCTTTCTTTTCCATGTTCCTGCTGGCTGGCTGTATTTTTAGCAAGTGCCCCAGAGGCGCTTTGTGTAAAGGGCATCCCACAAATATACAGGTTGATTGATTGACCTTTTTGTAGAGGCTGATGTTAATAGCGCTCATTGGCAAGACACCAAGAGACATAGAGCTAACACCATCTATGTCCTTCCCCCAGAGACTGAACCACCTTTCTCATGCTCTCGGCTTTAGTATGCCTACAAATGCCAAGGACATGGCCTCATTTGCATTGCTGTCCCTGTGGGTGCTGGATAACGTTCTCCCACGAATCAGAGCAAACACTAGACAACATACACAGCCATACATGAATCACAATGAATATAGCATCGGGGCATAAGTAATTACAGGGTATACAAAACCACCCAGCTCTCCAAGATGACAGTGAGTTCAAATCATATTAAAATGGCAATATTGATTTGCATCTAAATTGTGTTGCACTCTCATAACAATTAATCAGAGAGGGACACGTTTTAGAAAAGGTTTTATGATACTTGTTCCACTCCTCAGACATACAGAGGCAGATTATTTTGCCATTTTGTCCCGCTGCCAGATTTTGCCAAGTGAACAGCTATTTTCATACATCCACAAGTTCCATATCTCTCAAAGAATGAGCATATCCAGTTGTAACAGATATTACCTTTAGTTTACCACATTAAACTAACCTGGAATCATCATCAATCCCCAAACAATCTGCCCCATGGCAGTATTTGGTCAGCCACAGTCAATAGCACCAACTCCATGGGTGCTGGTATGCTGTCAGCATTCACAATAATTTTGGGGGAGTGCTCTGGGCCCCCAATATTCGGCACCCCCACACAGCACGGCACCCCCATGTTCGGCACTGGGCCAGGAGCGTGCCTGTCCGTCAGAGCAGTCAGGCCAAGCCGAGGGCAGCGCGAGCATGCGTAGGAGGAGCTCATTGGCTGGATCGCACTGCGCATGCTCACGTTGCCCTCCACTCAGTGTTTTCGCCACTGGGACAGGGAGGGCCCTTGCAGAGCGCACCTGACCACTCCAATGAACAGGTGCGCTCCCAGCCCAGCGCCGAACATGGGGGTGCTGCGAACAGTGGGTGCGGCTACGTCAGGGGGCGTGGCTATGTCACATGTGGTTACATCAGGGGGCGTGGCTATTCAGTGTTCCAAGCAAGTTGGCACCCCTGGCCTCAGTAAGGCAGCACTCTGACAGCACAATTCTAACCCCCCTTGAGCTGACGCAAGTTGCTTGCATCCACCCCGCGCTGTCATGCACATGATGTAAAGCACATGCATGCCAGCGCTGCTGCTGCAGAATCAATGCAAACAGCTTGAATTGATACTGCAGCGCCAGCACAAGCTGCTGGTGCGATGCTCCTGCCCCAGCCATGTTTGGCTGGAGCAGGGGCGTTTCTGGGCGGTGAGGAGGGTGGGAGGGTGTGGGTGGATCTGGAGGCGTGCTGGCCTGGGGAGGGGGGGTAGAGCTTGGCTGCAGCTGTTAGGCCACGTCCAAGCTTCCGGCCCCAGGCTGTGCAGCCCCAATCTGGGCCACATGACTTGCTCGGATCTGAGTAGCCCATCAGGGCAGCTGACACCTACCCTGGGGTAAGGGCGCAAATATGCCCTTGCCCTGTGGATGCTCCAGGGAGCTCCCAACGTGTGCTGGATACGGCGCAGGCACCCCGACCTGCCCACTCCAGCGCAAGTTCAGATCGTGCCCTGAAGCACATTTACGTGGCAATATAAGGCCTATTGAATTGAATTTAGTTATGAATAGGGTGGGTCATCTGAACAATGCCACGAGATACACAGTTAATATGACACACTAACATTTTGTGACGACTCCATAGACCTTGGTTGGGAACCTGGGCCACCACAAATAGTTTCCAATTGGGCCCCGCCGCTGCTAAGGCCAGCCCTGCTACCCATATTTAAAGCAAGTACACTAAAAATATGACACCACTAAGTGCATATCCTGGTTGCTTCTTATGCTACCAGACAAAAGGTTACCTTAGAGTTATTCATTTATTTATTTTAAAATATTTTTATCCTCTGCCAGGAGAGATGCCCAAGGTGGCTCACAATTCTCAAGTTAAAAAATATACAATACTTTTATATCACAGAAAAATAAATAAAACCATTGGAGCAGAGCAAACTATTTACATTTTAGGTTCTGCTACAGAGGTCCAGGAGGCATCACTAAATGCCAGATGAAACAAAACCATTTTGAGCCCTTGCCAAAATGCTATGAAGGAGGGAGAACATCTTAGTTCCCCTGGTAGGGAGTTCCATCAGTGTGGTGCCACTACTGAGAAGGCTTGCCCCTATGCCACCATCCCTCTAACTTGAGAGAAAGGTGGCATTTGTAGGAAGCCCCCCCGCCCCCCGATGGCCTAAGAGGTCAGACCGGAAAGTATGGGTGAAAGCAATCACTCGGATATCCTGGCCCCAAACTGTGAAGGGCTCTGAAGGTCAAAACCAGCACCTTGAATTGTCCCCGGAAACAAATGGGCAGCCAGGGTAGTCACTGAAGCAGCAGTCCAGTAACTATCCTGGCTGCCACATTCTGCACTAATTGCAGTTTCCAAACTGTCTTCAAAGGCAGCCCCATGAAGGGCGCATTACTGCAATCCATTCTTGAAGTCACTAGACTTCATGTACCGTCAGGTCTGATCGACTCAAATATGGCCACGGTTGGCACACCAGCTGGGCAAATGCCACTGTCCACTGTTGCCACCTGATTCTCTAGGGAGGGCTGTGACTCCAGGAGCACCCCCAAGCTGCAAACCTGCTCCTGCAGGGGGAGTGCAACCCCATTTAAAGCAGGCAGATGACTCAGTACCTGCATTTTCTGACCAGGAAGACCTCTGCCTTTTCTGGATTCAATCTCAACCTATTGGCCCTCATCCAGACTCCAACCGCCTCCAGACAGCGCTCTAGGACTTCCATAGCCTCCCTGGAATGAGATGGCAAGGAGAGATAGAGTTGGGTGTCATCAGCGTATTGGTAACACCTCGTTCCAAATCCCCAGATGATCTCCCCCAGCAGTTTCTGTTGGAGTTGGCACAACTCTGTCTGCTGACTAGAGGGGGCAGTCTAATGTCCAAAAGGGGAAAATGTGATGTCCTGCAACCGAGACCCTTCTTACCTGTCCTCTCTGTGATTCCTGTGGGGGTGTGGCCTTGACCTTACTTACATCCCTTCTGCTCTGAGCATATCCCTTTTTTGTTCTCTGACCACCGACCTGATAAGATGTGCATACCAAGGGCTCTGATGCCCCCGCCATCTTAAGCAGACCTCCTTGCACGGCAATGCAGCTGAAGGGCCTTGCCTTCCAAGTGTTAGTTGTACCTCTGATCCTAATCAGACGCTGTAGATATGCACTGGATGGAACTGTGAGTATACCTTTCTTTTTGCATCTTTACCAAGCCTCTGCCTCATGTGGCTTTTGTTAATAGCAGTCAGCCTGGGTGGGGGAGGTTCCTGTGAGGTGATACCCTAAGGGAGAAATCCGCTGCTTACTCTACTCTGCTTTCCCCCATCACCAATAAGAAATTTCCAATAGTTTCATGTAGAGGTTTAAAAGTGTGGGGGACAAAACAGAGCCTTCTGGCACCACACACTGTAAAGGCCAGGGGAGGTGTCCCCCAGCATCACCATCTGGGATCTAATCTGTCAGCCAAAAGGAGTGGAACCACTGCAAAGCAGTGCCCCCAATCCCCAGCTCAACCAGCCAATCCAGAAGGATACCATGATCAGTGGTATCGAAAGCCACTGAGAGGTCCAGCAGGACCAACAAAGGAAGATTAAATATTGATCACTACTGTAGTTGTTTAGTTTGGTGGAATCAAAAGATTGCGGTCAGTTGCGATCTTCAGGCTGCTAGGCATCACTCCCTCTGGCAGAGATGAATTTACAGTGTGTTCCACCCAATTGGCCAGATAAGTCCTGGCAGATCATACTAGCCACGCTGGGCAAGAGTCAAGTGGGCATGAAGACGGTCTCAAACTCCAGAGGACCCAATCCCCATCCTTAGGCTATAACAGCAGAAAAGAATCCATAACGGTAAAACTGACAGATGCCGTAGGGACAACGTCTGGAACCGTTAAACCAGAGTCCAAGTCACGATGAGTATGATTGATTTTATCTGCAGAGTGCCTTGCAAACTCATCACAGCAGGCAGCCAAACACTCCAACTCATTTTCTGAGTGGAGCAGATCATGAACAACTTGAAAAAGCTCTGTGAATCTGCAGTGAGTCTGCTGCTGAAAACATCATTGTTTCATTGCACATATAAATCCACCTCCTCACACTGTCGTGATTGATTAGAGAGATGCATCATCATAGATTTCCCCAACGCTGCTCCCCATTATTTATGCCACTGGGTATGAAGTCATTCAGTGTGATGACATCATATCTCATTTTCTTTGATGTCACAGTGAGAAGAGAGGAAATGTAAGCACAACAGCCATTTTTTGAGGCAAAAGTGCATTAGGATAATGCCTAATTTGAGCACCAGTCACTATTTCCTTTTTGACGCTAATAGTAGGGTTACCAAACTGGGACAGCGTGCCTATAACCAGTAGTGCTATCCATCCGGTACGTTGGGCGGGACTTACATTTGATTGGCAGTCCGCCCGTTGCGTCACGCCACGTTCCGCCGCTTTCCCACATGCCCCGGCGGGCGGGAAAGTGGCGGAACACGGCGTGATGCAACGGGCGGACTGCCGATCAAACGTAAGTCCCGCCCAGCATACTGGCTGGATAGCACTACTGCCTATAACTTTAACCATTGTATAGAAGCGGGAATTGTGACAGGCGTTGCTTTTGAAACCCTTCCATGATGAGCTACACCTGCCCCAATTCCCTCTTCTATACAATGGTTAAAGGTGTAGACACTCTGTCCCAATTTGGATCTGGTAACCCTAGCTAATAGCAGCTCCTTTGGGGGATCCAAAGAGCTATAAGTAAACCTTTGTGCACATACCTAAACTTTGTACAGGAGTTTCCACACTGTGGCTGTTACCCCTGCAGACTGTTATGGTCTCTGAGAAGCTCTTCCAGAAAGTCCCTCTGAAAAAGTTTCCAATGCAGCATATAAATTTAGAGATCTTGGTTTACATGCTGGAAGCATTTATGGGGGGCACACAAAAAAGCTCTTTGGTAAGGTGCTTCTAGGGCTTTCAAGAGTAGCATCTGGTCAGACTGAGGGCACAATCCTAACCTGGAGTTAGGCCGGCACAGTTAGGCCAGCGAAGTTTGGCTGGGGCCACCGTAAAGCACATTTGGACCACTCTCGGAGTCAGGGAGGATGAGGCTTGTCCGTGTGCTGGCCTCTCTGACATACATACGTTACATACAGTCCAAACATACGTTGGTGTCCCTTGTGCCATCCAAGCTTTTCTTGCCTAACTGTGCCGGCCAAACTCCAGGTCAGGATTGCACCCTGATTGTATTTGTCTGTATTGAAAAAACACAAAACTAGGGATGGAGGTGCCTTTGGCTCTCTCATTGGTATGAGAATGAACTTGGAAGTAGCTACCTATGTTTTGAGTGACGGTTGGGAAGCCCATTTTTCAAGATTGATACAAAGCAGCGATTGAAGGACAGCCAAAACATCTTGCTAGAGACATTTGATGTCATCTGAAGTATTGCTGCTAATGCTAACAAACTGAAAAATAGACAAGATTCTGCCTGGTCCTTCTGCTTTCAGCAGTCATAGCCTCTGGGAGGACAGCTATTTTTGACACATGCAGGTGTGGAAAGAGGAGCACAAGGTTATGACAAACAAGTCCATCCACATTTCACCCATTACAAAGAGCTTCTGCAACGTGCTCATTTTCAGAACGAGACTGGATGACTCCATAACTCTTTGGCTTTTCGGCTTGGCTCTACTTGTTCTCCTCGTCTGCCACCATTGCTCATTTTGGACATGGATCTGTCAAAACCAGTAGGGACTGATGCTGAAGAATGTTGTTTGTTCTTCAGTGTTCATTTTGTAACATGAAGGATGTGAAAGGCAGCCTTGAGACAAGCCTAATCTGAGTCAACTTTGTGAGACAGGATCCCTTCTCGATAGAAATCAATCTTGAACAATGTACTTTGCTCAAAGAAGGGTGACATTCAGATGAAGGCTTTCTAGCCTATACTTCAAGGGAGGGTTGGGTTGCAAGACTTGGCAGTGTTACAAAGGTCCACAATGATATTAGATATGTCTGTTAAGTGTTCAGAACATATTGTTGCTCAGTTATGACTCCTTTCTGACTGCATCTGATCCTATCCTGTGTCTCAGGTTCTTGATGGAGGCTCTGTTCAAAGCCCCATTGCTGTTTGAAGTCTGGTGCGTAGGCACTAAAGACAGGGCCTTTTTGGTGGTAACACCCAGACCGTAGAACTCTCTAGCCCCTTCCTTGCTGGGATTCTCTCTCTCTCTCTCTCTCTCTCTCTCTCTCTCTCTCTCTCTC
>JAJKFI010000008.1:9825861-9865841 GCA_029204185.1 Lerista edwardsae | reverse complement strand
AAAGAAAGAAAGAAAGAAAGAAAGAAAGAAAGAAAGAAAGAAAGAAAAATCCCCCTTCCCCGTCCAGATTTTTGACCGATGATTTTACTAATGTTTTATATTAAGTGTGCAGGGTGCAAGGGAAGATGGCACACGGAAGTGGATCTCTGCCAGCACCACCATGCCCAGCATCTGATCCTAGGCATCCCCATCTCTTGTGAACAACAACTGGAGCTTCACTTGCCTCCCCCACATCTGCCAGATGGGCAGGGGAAAAACAAGCAAAGGTGGGCAAAAGCTGCCGTATGCTGGGCTAGCTGGGCCCTTCCGACAATCAGCCTCCCATCCACTGCCAGTCTTGTGTTACTTTGGTTTGGCTGATGGCAAGAGAGCATCAGATCCCACAGAACTTTGGGTTAAAAGGACACGTTTGGTTTGTTGGCCCAGAAAAACCCTGCCTTTCCCTTGCTGACTTGTGGGAAGACTTGCTTTGGAAAAATCACAACCAGCAAAACCTTGCTCTTGCTTTGCCATCCTATCCAGACCTGCAAATGCTGCCTACATCCTGGCACCTGAGATCAAGAGGACTGGCACCACTTTCCCTATAAACCCCGAGTATGCATCTCAAGCCAGAGAACAAGTGTGGCTGATGCTGTTGTCTACTCCTTGTTGTCTATATTCTCTGGGTTCACTTTGCTCTTCACAGGCAGCTGTCCCTCCATTGTTAAAAACAAGTCAATTTGCCTCTGTCTCCTGCTTCCTGTTCTTTAACCCACTATCAATCCATCAAATGATCCCGTGACACTTATCCTGTGTTGCTGAATTTACTCAGACACCTTCGGAATAGGACTTTGATCAAAGTCCAAGTCTGCTGATGGGGAAAAAACATTCCCACACCGCTGGCACCAATGAGCTGCTTTCAGTGGCTCCTTCCAGCCACATAATTTTGGGTGGGGTACTGAGAAATGTAACAATGTATGGATGTGAGAGCTGGACCATAAGGAAGGCAGAACGCCGAAGAATAGATGCTTTTGAATTATGGTGCTGGAGAAGACTCTTGAGAGTCCCCTGGACGGCAAGGAGATCCAATCGGTCAATCCTACAGGAAGTCCAGCCTGATTGCTCCTGGGAAGGACAAATCCTGAAGCTGAAGCTCAAATATTTTGGCCACCTCATGAGAAGAGAAGACTCTTTAGCAAAGACCCTCATGCTGGGAAAGATCGAAGGCAAAAGGAGAAGGGGGCGGCAGAGGATGAGATGGTTAGAGAGTGTCACCGAAGCAATTAACATGAAATTGGGCGAACTCCGGAAGCTAGTGGAGGACAGGGAGGCCTGGCGTGCTGTGGTCCATGGGGTTGCGAAGAGTCGGACACGACTTAGCAACTGAACAACAACAACTGAGAAATGAGTGCGTCCTTATCTGCACTGCACCACTTATTCATCGGAGAGCACAATCCTAACCTGGAGTTAGGCTGTCACAGTTAGGCCAGCAAAGTTTGGCTGGCACCAGGGCTACTATAAAGCACGTTTGGAAGACTCTCGGAGTCAGGGAGGATGGCACACGTCTCTGTGCTGGCCTCTCTGACTCCAAGAGTGGTCCAAACATATTTTATGGTGTCCCTGGTGCCAGCCACACTTTGCTGGCCTAACTGTGCTGGCCTAACTCTAGGGTAGAATTGCGCCCTGAATTCCCGCCCCCCCCCATCCTAGTATGAGACAAACAGGAGTAACTATGCTGGTTTCAGCAGCATAACAGAGCAGCTAAATGTTCATATGGCGGCAGGGGGGAGAGGAATTTCATATGTCACATATTCCATTCTTGGTGTGGTGGGAGTGCATCGATATTCACACTTCCCTACCACAGAATGGCTGCTCTAGAAGAACGTAAGAACCAGGACTATGTCCTGATCTCTGAGTCATGCTGTGCTGTGTCATTGCCCCAGAAGAAAGATCTACTACGTGTGTCCTCTACAAATTGTTTTTGGAGAGCCTATGAAATAAACACAAGATGTTACTCTGTACTCATATTTATGTTCTTGTTTCCAGATTGTATTTATACTTTGGGTGTCAAACAGGCAGCGTGTGGGATTCACATAAAATGCATGTGGCTTTGGAAGCCAATGTTACAACGCTGAGGGCTGCAAAGACGCCACAGGAACTATAAATACCAGCATACCTCATTCACCACGTCTGAGCACATCCTCAAAGATGAATCCCAAGAGCGGGAACTTCTAATTTTATTTAAGATTGTGGTATTCCAAATCATTCCAATGTTTTGTTTGACATTTTCCCAGAGCAATGCATTTTTCCTGTCAGTATTACCTCCTTTCTTCCAGAGAAAATGTTTGAGGACAAAGAATTAGGTTCTGATCACAATCCAAAGAAACTTTATAGAAAAACATTATATAATTAATGTGTGGAACTCCTTGCCACAGGAGGTAGTGATGACATCTGGCCTAGGTTCCTTTAAAAGGCGATTGGACAGATTTCTGGAGGAAAGTCCATCATAGGCTATAGGCCCTGATGGGTGGTGCAACCTCCTTACGTTAGTAGTAGGCTAACTACTAACAGAATAGTAGTAGTAGTAGGCTAACTAACAGAATGCCAGATGCAGGGGAGTGGCAACAAGATGCAGGCATCTTGTTGTCTCGTGCTCCCAGAGGCATCTGGTGGGCCACTGTAAGATACAGGAAGCTGGACTAGATGAGTCTCTGGCCTCATCCAGCAGGGCTCTTCTTACGTTCTTATGTTAACATAACATGAATCAATGGTGCTTTACTGTTTCACAGCTGCAGTGGGCTTCTGTGAAAAGTTAAATGGTTAGTGCATCTTATTTCTAATAGCTGTCCCCTGCTGGATGACTGTTGGTAATGGCTATGAAAATTAAGCCATACCTTATAGCCCAGCCCTATGTGGGTCTTGCACTGTTGCAACGCACGGCACCATACACCTCCAGGCTACTGCCACATATGGACTCCACCTGTCCCGGTAAGTTGGCAGCAGAGGCAGGGACTGGGAGATTGAGGGTGCAATCCTAACCTGGAGTTAGGCCGGCACAGCTAGTCCAACAAAGTTTGGCCAGCACAAGGGCCACCGTAAACTGCATTTGGACCACATTCTGAGTCAGGGAAGATGGCGCATGTCTGTGTGCTGGCCTCTCTGACTCCAAGAGTGGTCCAAACATGCTTTACGGTGTCCCCTGTGCCCACTAAACTTTGCTGGCCCAACTGTGCTGCCTAACTCCAGGTTAGGAATGTGCCCACAGGGGTGTTCTGGGGCAGAGAGAAAGGCAGGCAGAGTGGGCTGGAGTGGGTGAATCTTGGCAACAGCCATGCACACTGGATCTGATCCCCCATTATTCAGCCTACCCTTTCCCTTTCTCTCCTTGGACTTGTGCCAGCAAAAGACCCAGCATAGGTCCAAGGAGACCCATAGACAGCCAAGGGGGCCTACCTTGAGGTAACTAAAGCAGATGTTTACCTCTGGATGGTGATCTGATCCCCCCACCATTAGATACAGCCAGTGGTGTCATCCAAATGATTTAGGAACAGGTACTCACTTTTGATTGGCACTTGTCGGGGTCCGCCCACCAGAAGTGATGTCAAAAGCCAGAAGTGATATCGTGGCAGGAAGTGAGGTCATAGCCAGAAGTGATGTCATGACAGGAAGTGAGGTCATAGCCGGAAGTGAGGTCATGATTGTGGCCATGGATGTGATCATACTTGTAATAACTTCAGCTTGTGGTTAGTGTTGATTTAACTTCTATTGCTTTGCTTTCTAGAGATGTGTATAGACATATTTTGCTTCAACTGTTCCCTGGTTAAATAGCAGGCTAGACTGTACTAGATTGTGAGCCCTTTTGGGTCAGGGAGCCATTTAATTTAATATTAAATGCAAGGAACCGGCAAGGAGCAGGAGGGGGAACAGGCGATCAAAAAAAGAATGCGTGGGGGCTGGGGGAAGGCTGCAGGAGGAACCGGGACGCTGGATCTGCGAGGCTGGAGGGAGCGGGAGCCACAGGCAGCCTACCTTCTCACACTTGCTGCCTTATTCCCGGGTCTTCCTCGCTGCTGTTGCTGCTGCTGCCACTGCTGCCGCCTCTGGTCCTCTTGCTCCGCTGCTGCCGCTGCTGCCGCCACCACCACGCTGCCTGCCTGCCTGCCTCCTCACAGAAAGTGCAGGCAATGGCTGCGGGCGTGCAGTACGCATGCGCAGCTGCTGAGCCAACCAGCCGATGGGGCCAGCTTCGAGTGGGCGGGGCCAGCTCAACTTCTAGGAACCGGTACTCACGTAGTGGTGCGTAGTGGGTGCATGACATCACTGCCTTACTCCGAGTTGCATGACATCACTGGATACAGCGGATGCTTCATCAGCTCAGGAGCAGCATCGTTGTTAATGGGGGGGATAGAATGTGGTTGTAAATGTCAACAGGGATGTCAACAGGGATGGGAAATGAGTTGCTGTGGCTGCAATGGTGATTGGACCAATGCTTGCACTGAGGTTCCAATGGGCTGATTTTTGTTCCAGCTGAAAAATCCTAATTACACTTTCATTTTCAAATAGGCATGAAGGTTATCTCATCACGGAATCAGTTACTAGTCAGGGGTTAATGTGAATTGACTCTAAGGCAACCCAAGGAATCCCCATAAAGTGCTGCAGGCAGGGACTCAAACCAGGAAAAATGTGGGTTCAGGTCTGGTCCAGGTTCACTCACACTTATGACTCTCCTGTTACGTTCTGGAGCAGACAAAAAAAGATGCTGGGAGATGTGCCCCCTTTTGATCTCAAATCTCTTCCCTCTTGCTTAGGCAGGAGACTGCATCGGCACAAAACAGGATTATGATCTACATCATAATGCGTTTCTGTAGCTAAAAGAAATATTACAAAAAACACAGCAAGTCTCCAGCTCTCTCTCTCTCTCCCCAAATCAAAAACACAGAGAGTACTGTCCTTTGAAACATCTCATCAAGCCAGTCTATATATTGCCCATGAAAAACTTGAGAAAAGCGCTGATCACCCAAGGCAATTACTGTACAATGTTCAGATATGGAGTCAAAATAATATGCTCTATTTATCACATTGACTCAAGGTCCAATCCTGTCCCCCAACAACCCAGAGAATGGAGCACCACCAATGCAGCATGCCATGCATGAAACAGACAGCCCAGGAGAGGTTAGTAAAACACTTTTTTACTTACCTCCCTGTAGGTTGTCTGGCCTCCAATGGATTCCTCAGTTCTATGCCAGCACTTTTGCTGGCCTAAGTCCAAGGTGACTCTGTCCTGGGGAAGGATTCAGGCCAGGAAGGGGGATGTTTGCAGGAGCTGCAGCTGAGATCATCTCTCTGCCACCTCTGAATCACCCCCGGTTTGTCTTGCACCCCACCTCGATCCTCTCCCAGACCATCCCAAGCTATCCCCTCCACCACCTCTGGCAAGGTGTCTGGGAGCTGCTGGCATGCGCATACTGCCTCTGGCCATTTGTGCTGGCAACTCTGTACTGCACTGTGGCAGTGTAGCAATTGTGGCGCTGCACCAGGACTTACGGAGGCAGATTGTAAGATTTGCCGCCATCAGAGCCCTATAGGATGGGGCTGTTACTGTAGCATGAGGCACCATCACCACAGTGCAAGCTGAAAATGTGCTGGCAATCAAAGAGCTCTGCAATCAAATCTATGCAGGTGGGCAACCTTTGGGTCAAAAGTATTTTGCTTTTGCTTTTTCCCTGCTGAAAAGGGCCCAGACAATGGAGCAAAATCTGGCTCAGCAAAAGGAATACAAGTTGTATTTATTTATATAGTTAGATAATTTGAGGTCGTGTTTTAAAGGTCCTCTCTGGTTTGGATTAGTGGAGTGAAAATCCAGCAGTCACACTGTTCCTGGTTAGAAAAATTCTTTAAAAGCTCACTTTTGCCCTTTGTCTCCTTCCCTCGTTTGCCTGCCAAGAAACAAAGTCTAACTTCCCAGCTTGGCAGCTGCTGTGTGTGTGATGTCATTTGAAAACCACTCCACAGTGTAAATACTGAAGGAAACTATCTGGCCGCAAGTCAGTGTTTACAACCACACTGACCTGCCTGAGATAGCATCACCACAAACGAGGCCCCACTGGCGCAACGAGAAAGACCAAACGTCCTTTTCCAAGGAAAAAGTGTGCCAGGGAAGCCATCACAGAGCTACCTATTTAGTGGGCTTAATTAAGGCTGGCAGGACTTCCCGTCCCGAAAGCAGGAAAAAAAAAATAGACGTTACTGGTCTCCCTTTGCAAAGCAACTCCTGGCTGGAGACATGAAAAAAAAAAACCCTCTCAATTTTTTGATGTTATATCCAAAAAAAAGGCCCTTTAGTAATTCTTTGCAGTATTTCTCTGACCCTGTTTTGACCAAATACACTTTGAGAACTTACGGCAAGAAAAAAGAAGGCCAAAATGGATAAGACACTTTGATATATACGTGACATGCTTTCCTCCCTGCCCCCACGTTTTAAAACAATGGAGGAAAAATGGGTGGCAACACAATTATAGACCAATTAAGCAGATATAGCTGCATATCAGGGACCCCTTTCATACTGCTCTATTTGGGGGTTGAAAATCACTTCACTATCTCCCTTTGTAACAGCCCGATTCTATGCTTTCCTTCCCCCTCCCCCGATATAGCCACACCAACATGGATTGATCGGCATCTTGCAAGGGGAGAGTCCCAGAGCTCTCCTTTGGTAAGGTAACATTTGTTTACTTATCCAGGGCTAAGCCTTCAAGGGGTGAGGATCTAGTTGGACCTGGGCCAGTGTTAAATTGGAGGTTCCTTTCAGAAGCCCCTGGGAGCCCTTCTGAGGTGCAAAAAAGGTCATGTGCAGCCTCTGCACACCTCAGAAGGTCTCTTGGGGGCTTCTGAGAGACAGTTCTGGTTTTCTGTCAAACTGAAAGTCCCTCTCAGCAACCTCTGGGAGACCCTCTGAGGTGCAGGGAAGTCGTGTGCAGCATACACATGCCTCAGAGGGCCTCCCGGAGGCTTCTGAGAGGCACTTCCAGTTTTTGGGTCAAACCAAAAGTGCCTTTCAGAAACCTCAGAACTATCTCCCAGCTGAGACCAGAGGACATTTCTGGTTGTGCCAAGGAGGTTTGGTGAGGCCCTCCAGACATGGATCAGGACCCGCGTTAAGTCAAATCAATAAGTAGGACCAACCTGTATAACCGTATTTGATTATCTTTCTGAAATACAAAAGAGTTGCAGCGCACAGATGGAGCCCCTGAGGGCCAGCCTGTGTTACTTATTCTTGCAATTTGAAACTTAGCAGTTTCCAGTTTTGTGCTGTTCATGTTTTCTACAGGACGTACTTTTGAAAATTGAAGTATTTGTTTTGGGGGAGCACAAGCAGTTAGCCCTGCAAAGGGGGGCAAAATAGCCTGGCACAAGCCCTGGGTGCACCTCAAGGAGACCTGGAGGCGGGACAAATGGCAGATAGGCTGTTCTTGGGATTTTGACTCAGGGGTTGGGCTTCCCCCAGAGATGAACCAAGTGCCGAGTGCGCCCATGGCAGCTCGATGGACCGCGCCCCCAGCACATCACCCCACCCCCATGCATCGCCCTGCCACGCCTCCCTGCACCCGGAATAACTCCATGTTGGAGCGAAACAAACACCAGGGAGGGCAGGCAGGCCAAACAGCGCAGGTTAGCGTGCAGATACCTCTGCGCAATGGCGCCCCACCGCTGCTGGCGCCCATGGCTCGCACCACCCCGGGCTACACCCACACTCTGCCTCTGGCTTCCCCACAAGCCTTCAAAGTGTTTCTTTCTAATATTCAATTTGACCAGGTGGTGGGTCATGGCTTCATGGCTAATCTTCTTTAGCCCTGCTCCAGAGGGTCTGGGAAGGTGCCTCAGATGTCCAACTGCATCTTCCATTGGGGCAGCAGCTGGTGAAGATGGTGGGCTTCCCTAGAACATCAGGATTTCTTTGCCTGCCATAAATGAAGCGCTGCTCAAAGAGCAGAGTAAATCCAAGAGCAGAGTAAATCCAAGAGCAGAGTAAATCCAGAGTAAATTTGTTTTTGACAAACGAGATTGGCAACTGGTGAACACAAAGATATACAGTACCTTACATCAGAACTTCAACTCACTGATGAGCAGAAATGAAGGAGAGCTGAGCATTGCAGAAAGACTTCTTCCAGGTGCATACAACCCCCCATCCAATAACCCATAATCCTATGCTATGAGCTGTGAAATGGGGTTCATTCCTCCAGAAATAGGAAGTGATGTCAGGGCTGATGTAGCAACAAGGGACCAAATCATGGCAGGCATAATGCTTGCATGATGTCATATTACCCACACCTACAATGAAAGCAGCGGGTCTAAGGTTAACACTATGGGGTAGTGGCTCTCTGACTGCAGTGAAAGGGGACACTGTCTTCCACTTACTTCTTGCAGCCTTCTTCTTCTTGCATCTCGCAGAATATGTTGCTGTAGTTCATGATGGAATTGGTCAATAATGCTGCCAAGACAAGACAAAGGACCATGTGAACTGATGTGAGACCAAAGGATCCTCCACTTCCCCTGAGGTCTCTGACTAAGGACGCAATCTTAACCTGGAGTTACGCTAGCACAGTTAGGTCAGCAAAGTTTGGCTGGCACAAGGGACACCATAAAGCACGTTTGGGTCACGTTTGGTGTCAGGGAGGATGGCGCACGTCTGTTTGCTGGCCTCTCTGACTCCGGGAGTGCTTCAAACATACTTTATGGTGCCCCTTGTGCCAGCCAAACTTTGCTGGTCTAACTGTGCTGGCCTAACTCCAGGTTAGGATTGCACTCTGTATTGGAGAGGAGATGTTGTGAAAACCCTCAAGAGAACAACAGAAGGTCCCACTTCCCTGGCAACATGAAGAACCCCCAAGATGTTCATGTTTCTGACTTTTAGGCCTGGGAGGAGCATGGCTGCCCTGAGCATGGCTGCCAGAGGTCCCAAACCTCTGCCATTACAGACCACAGGGTAGATTCAGACTTCATGCATAAATCAGAGCACTCAGCCATCAGTGCACCTAGAAAGAGGCTGCCACCCATCAATCTTAAACAGCAATGCATTAGCCAGGAATCTTCCCATCCGTTTCCTTATCTGTTATTTTAAGAACATTTGTATCACTTCACAAAGAGTTTGATGAGGATAGTAGCTACTAGGGCAGTCAAAATGGGTTGGCTACCATTAATAGTGTGTTAGTAGTTGGCTGGCTGCATTAGGGCGCAATCCTAAACTGAGTTAGGCCCAGTGGCGTCATGCAGTCGGAACGCTGGGCGGGAGGAACAGGTGAGCGGCAGCCTGCCCATTGTGTACCGCTCCGTTTCACCGTCTTCCCCGCCCCCGCGAAACGGAGCGGTACACAACAGGCGGGCTGCCGCTCACCCGTTCCTCCCGCCCAGCGTTCCGACTGCATGATGCCGCTGGTTAGGCCGGCATAAACCCAGCCAGCAACTTTGGCCAGCACAAATCCATAAAGGGAAGACTTACACAACACATCCGAGATCTGAGTGAACGAAATATTCCTATTAAATATTTTGTTCCTGACATAGTTGAATGTGCTGACAACAAAATCACACAACAATCATCAATGGAAATCATGTTTATTAACCCATGGAGGTCTGGGCTTGGTGTCATACTCAAAATTGAAGTGGAAAAACACACTACAGGCTGATCCAACTTTGATGTAATGTCCATAAAGCAAGTCAAAACTAGGCTCAGTAGCGTGTGCGGCCTCCACATGCCTGTATGACCTCCCTACAACGCCTGGGCATGCTCCTGATGAGGTGGCGGATAGTCTCCTGAGGGATTGCCTCCCAGACCTGGACTAAAGCATTCGCCAACTCCTGGACAGTCTGTGGTGCAACGTGGCGCTGGTGGATGGAGCGAGACATGATGTCCCAGATGTGTTCAATTGGATTCAGGTCTGGGGAACGGGCGGGCCAGTCCATAGCATCAATGCCTTCATCTTGCAGGAACTGCTGACACACTCCAGCCACATGAGGTCTAGCATTGTCTTGCATTAGGAGGAACCCAGGGCCAACCGCGCCAGCATATGGGCTCACAAGGGGTCTGAGGATCTCATCTCGGTACCTAATGGCAGTCAGGCTGCCTCTGGCGAGCACATGGAGGGCCCCCCAAAGAAATGCCACCCCACACCATTACTGACCCACTGCCAAACCGGTCATGCTGGAGGATGTGGCAGGCAGCAGAACGTTCTCCCTGGTGTCTCCAGACTCTGTCACGTCTGTCACATGTGCTCAGTGTGAACCTGCTTTCATCTGTGAAGAGCACAGGGCGCCAGTGGCGAGGTTGCCAATCTTGGTGTTCTCTGGCAAATGCCAAATGTCCTGCACGGTGTCGGGCTGTCAGCACAACCCCCACCTGTGGACGTTGGGCCCTCATACCACCCTCATGGAGTCTGTTTCTGACCGTTTGAGGAGACAATGCACATTTGTGGCCTGCTGGAGGTCATTTTGCAGGGCTCTGGCAGTGCTCCTCCTGTTCCTCCTGGCACGAAGGCGGAGGTAGTGGTCCTGATGCTGGGTTGTTGCCCTCCTACGGCCTCCTCCACGTCTCCTGGTGTACTGGCCTGCCTCCTGGTAGCGCCTCCATACTCTGTACACCACACTGACAGACACAGCAAACCTTCTTGCCACAGCTCCCATTGATGTGCCATCCTGGATGAGCTGCACTACCTGAGCCACTTGTTTGGGTTGCAGACTCCGCCTCATGCTGCCACTAGAGTGACAGCACCGCCAGCATTCAAAGGTCACCCAGACATCAGCCAGAACACATAGGGACTGCGAAGTGGTCTGTGGTCACCACCTGCAGAACCACTCCTTTATTGGTGGTGTCTTGGTACTTGCCTATGATTTCCACCTGTTGTCTACTCCATTTGTGCAACAGCATGTGAACTTGATTGTCAATCAGTGTGGCTTCCTAGGTGGACAGTTTGATTTCACAGAAGTGTGATTGACTTGGTGACATTGTGTTGTTTAAATGTAATGCTTTATTGTTTTGAGCAGTGTATGTTTGGACCACTCTTGGAGTCAGAGAGGCCAGCCCACAGGCCATCCTCCCTGACTCCAAGAGTATTCAAATACGCTTTATGGTGGCCCTTGTGCTAGCCAAACCTTGTTGGTTTAGCTTATGATGGCCTAAATCCAGTTTAGGATTGCTCTGTCAATAATCTGGAAGACTATTAGAGAGAAAACAGTGTTCCCTGACCTGACACTATCACATCACCTCATAGCCAAATCTGATTGGCAGCACGATGAGGTGACGTTGTATTGACCAGGCACAACCTGATTGGCTAGGGTGGCTTATCATTGTTTTTGTTGGTTTGTTGGGCATTGCTCCAAAAAATGGAGCCAAGAGGAAAGCTTGTGCCTCTGTGACAGCTATATAATGAGATGTGATCACATCGTCAAAGCAGCGTGAAAGCACTAATGAGAAACACAGCAGGAAAGGAAAGCAACAATATTTCTCTCCAAGTGGTTCCAAATCATCTTCAGCCATACAAAACATATAAATAATACGTATAACCTTCCAACACAATAATCAACCACAGGGATCTTCACATCACTTGCTGTCATCGTACTACTACGGATGTGATCTTGATATGATGTTCCAGTTGAAAATGTAATGCTAAATCATCCCTCCCACATGTCTCCAACATACTCTCAAACCAAAGCCGAGACATTACCCTGCCAACAAAGGTTCGCATAGACAAAGCTATGGTTTTCCCAGTAGTCATGTATGGCTGAAAGAGCTGGACCATAAGGAAGGCGGAGCGCCGAAGAATAGATGCTTTCAAATTATGGTGTTGGAGAAGACTCTTGAGAGTCCCCTGGACTGCAAGGAGATCCAATCCGTCAATCCTACAGGAAGTCAAGCCTGATTGCTCCCTGGAAGGACAAATCCTGAAACTGAAGCTGATATACTCTGGCCACCTGATGAGAAGAGAAGACTCTTTAGAAAAGACCCTCATGCTGGGAAAGATGGAAGGCAAAAAGAGAAGGGGGCAGCAGAGGATGAGATGGTTAGATAGTGTCACTGAAGCGATGAACAAGAAATTGGGCAAACTCCGGAAGCTAGTGGAGGACAGGGAGGCCTGGTATGCTGTGGTCCATGGGGTTGCAAAGAGTCGGACAAATTTAGCGACTGAACAATAATAACATAATGAAATCAGTCAATCAAACACAACATTGTGAACCAAATGGTCCAGGAGATTAATGCAGGTGTTAAAGAATCATCCATGTTTAGGCTACAAGCTTGAAACTGCAGCCTTGAAGCAACCTGAGGATATTACAGCAAGTCAAGAGTTTTAGTTGAAATGAAGGGAATGGCTATCAAATAACTTGCGGAGAAACCATAACCATAAATCCACATCCATGCTGACAGGTAGGACAGACTGGTTGGATCAGGGGTGTCAAACATAAGGTCCACATCCCGGATGCCGCCCTTGGAAGCACTTTATCTAACACTCAGGCTCTGTCAGCACCACCACCATCAGCTGCTCTCAGCTGCTGCTATGTGCTTAGGTGTCACTGCTGTAAAGGTAGCCAGCCTGATAAGTGGGTTCTCCCAAATCCTGACAATATTATCGAGAGTGCAATCCTAACCTGGAGTTAGACCAGCACAGTTCAAACAGCACAGTGTTTGGACCACTTTCAGAGTCAGACAGGATGGTGCATGTCTGTGTGCTGGCCTTGCTGACTCCAAGAGTGGTCCAAATTTGAGTGGTCCAAACTATGGCAGTAGTATTCAAATTTTTTAGACCGGGACCCACTTTTCTGAATGGCACTTGTGTCAGGACCCACCGGAAGTGATGTCATTAACCTGGAAGTGATGCTGTGGCAGGAAGTGACATCATCAAGCAGGAAATGCTGTCATTGAAACATAATAAAATGACACTCCTAAAATGCAAATTGGCATTCTTGGACTGCAGCAATTTTGCAACCGTGAAACATCCCTGACAGAAAGCAAGATTAGGATAAAATATTACATAAAAGCACTGAACTAAAAACAAAATAAAAAACAGCCCTCACTTGAAAATTCAAACTGTTAACACTCACAAAAGGAATATAACAGGAGTAAGGTCTGCCGTTTCCAAGATGGCTGCTCCCAGCTTTCTGCAACCCACCTGACATCAGGTCACAACCCACCAAGTGGGTCCCAACCCACAGTTTGAATACCACTGTTTTATGGTATTTATGGTATTTGTGCTGACCAAATTTTTCTGGCCTACTGTAACTGTGCTGGCCTAACTCCAGGTTAGGATTGCGCCCAAGATTTGCTTATTTTCTCTTTTTCTGTTTGCTGCTAATGAGTTCCTCCTAGTCATGACCTGCATAATGACAGCATTTCCTGCTTCATGACATCACCCCCAGCCTTCAGGAGGCATCAAGAATGCCATTCACCTCGCTGTATGAAATGAGTTTGATACCCCTGGGTTGGATCCCACTTCCCTGATCCCACTCTCACCATATGGGGATAATACTGAGCATAGGGTTGTTGAAAGGATAGCATCAAGATAATACATGTGAAATGCCTTGGACACATACTGTAAAAAGCTCTGCACAGATGCTAAGTGGTTGAGGAACATCACCACTGGCCCCAAAGACAGGACTTGGGCAGGGGAGCCAAGGACAAAGAGGGGACTCAAGTGCTCTCTAAAATGCTGGCTGCTCCGCAAAGGATGCACATGCAGGCTAATAATATGAACCCAAGTTAGGGATGGGAAATGGGTATTAAGTAAGAAACGGGGAAGACGGGCATAATCTGCAATACGCAAAGACAAAAATGCATGTAGTGTACATGCGTTTTTTCTATCGAGCCACTGCTCAGGATTCTTTTGGCATAGGCTTGTTATGCCCCTAGAAAGAAGCATTGCTGCTGGATGGCACACATGTGACAAATGCATTCAGAACAATTATGCGCACAGCTTCATTAGAGGATAAGAACTGGGTAATGCACTTTTGATGTAAAAGTCTGCATTTTTCATTGCTGCCATCATTGGTTTATTTGGCATGCAATTCATGCAGAAACATCCCCCTAGCACTGTGCAATCCGGGACACAGGCAAGCTGAAAGTCATAGCTGATGAATGCAGAGTTCACTTAGGCAAAGAAAGAAATTCTGACCTCAAGACCTTCAGGGATTTTACTTCCTTACAGGCTTTTGGGAGCACATGATGTTCTTAAAGCTCTGGTGTTCTGTTCGGCTAGCACATCAAAGGGTCTTTGCCCAAGGGGCATAAAATGATCACTGCAGCCATTGGTTGAACCTGTGAGTGACTTAAAACTGTTATGTCCTTGACAGCAAAACATCAAAATTGAAACGATTGATTAATCTTTCTTCTGTGAATGTCAATCACTTTCAAGTGTGAACTGAACAAGGGTGGGAATGGAATCCTTCTAGCCTTATGGCCTGGGAGAACAGGTTGAGCTGGCTTTCCGCCTTCCTAACCCCACTGAACTCCTAGGAACGTATTGCTCTTTCAATTGGGCAGTTGTCCCAGGTGCTGACACTGTGAAAGGTGCCAGGGGCAAGATCTCACTGCAAGACAGCAAGGACAAGAGTATGCCCCCCCCCGGGCCTCAGAAAGCCCTCCTGGCACAACAAGAGCACAGCTCCAGCCGCATTTGGAGGCCTGCCCTGCCCTGCCCCTCGGATTTCATTATACGCAGGTTTCAGCAACTGGGAGGGGGGGTGTTCTGAGAAAGGAATCCTTGCAAATGCTGAGGCACCGCTATATATGCTAGTACTATTTTGGCATCTTTGTACTGCTCCAGTATCATTTTAATTGTTTTGGAGCGCAATCCAAACTTACTGTACGCCGGTGCAGGAGACTCCCAAGTGTCGCAAATGTGCAGGAAAGCACGTTCGTAGTAACCTGGGAGCAAGTCACACTGGTGTAAGGATGTGTGCCAGTCTGCTCCTGCCAGCTCGTTCCTGAGCTGGCCAGGGAAGATAGGTTTGCACCCGCCAAGGGCAGCCAGCGCAGGGGGTTGGGGAGGGTGGCAGGAGGGCATGATGGGTGTTTTGGGTGAGAGGAGGGTGAGAAAGGGAAGGGCCAAGGGTCTGGCATGGGAGGGGGACTGGGGCTGGCTTGGGTAACCTAGGCCATAGCCTAACCCCCTTCCCAAACAGCCCCAACACACTGGGCTGCTTGGATTTGCACCAGCAATTGCTCTGGCACAAATCCAAGTAGCCCCATTGAGGAGGCTGCCGCCAGAGGCGTTTCTAGGGTATAGCGGGGGGTGGCATGAGCAATGGGCACAGGCAGCAGAGAGGCGCCACAGCGTGGAAAACACCCACGTGCTTTTTGGCCCGCTCACCCTCTCTCGTTTCCGTTTCGCTCCAAAATGGAGCTCTTCCGAAATGGAGCATGCCCGGGCGCAGGGAGGCGTGGCTGCCCGCGGTGACGTCGCCCTGCCCTGGGCGCGCTCAGATCCTCGTTCGTCTCTGGCTGCCGCCCTACGCAGGATAAGAGGAAACAATTTGCCTTACTTACTCCGAGTTGCATTGCAACCACCTCCTACCCAGCACTGGCTACCGCACAGGCTGGTCAGCCTGCCTGTTCCAGCACAGGATAGGATTGGGTTGCCCATCAGTTTTGTTTCATGTCTTTATTAATTGTCTGTTGTACGTTGCTTTGAACACAGGGGATCTCCTCTGGGTAAGGGAACAATCTCTCCCTTATCCAGGGATAAGCTTCCATGGCACGGGGGCAGGGAAGTATCTATCAGGCCTGCGGTAGCTAAATAGCTGATACAGAGCCACATGGACCCACAGCTGTGGGACTGGGTCACACTACTGGAGTGCCTTTTACGACTGATGCTGGCTGCTTCCTAGTGGTGCATGTAGGGTGGTCAAGGAGGCAAAAGCCTTGGGGCACCACCCAGCAGGGGGGGGTGCCATGACCCACTCCCCCATCACCTAGAACTGCAGCAGCAGCCATTGTCTTCTGTGCCAATCAGAGAGAAGCCCCTTCTCTTCCCCTTTAAACAAAGGAAAGGAGGGCGACCCTCAGATCGACAGGGAACCTCCTGCCGCCGCCTCTGAGTTGCGGCTGAGCTGCAAGCCTTCAGCAGCCTGAGGCTCCTCCAAGTAGTCATGCAGCTCCAATGGAGCTGCATTGTGCTGCTATGGGATGCCTCTTCCCCCGCTTTTTAAAGGGGGAAAGAGGCCCAGAACACTGCCAATTCAGGAAGTACTTGTGGTGACACAATGACCACCACAATTACTTCTGGGGCGGGGGTGCAGCAGCAGATTGGGGGGTCCTTCAGGCTCCTAAGCCCCAGACCGCCATCGCTGCTTCATGGAAGTCACCACCAGTGGAAGAGCAGTGCCACCAGTGGCTGGTGAGTTCAGGATTGGATTGTTTCCCACCAATAAATTACAGCAGAGCATCCACTTAGAGAAGCTCTTCAGATGCCTCTACAGGTTGTTGCAGTTTCACATCTCACAGTCCAGAACTGGCTGAAACTGGCATTCCGTCTCTCCGTCTCAAGATCAGATAAACACCTGTGTGTCCTTCGAGCCGGAAGCTTCCCAGCTTGTTAGGGCAACTAGCTTGGATAGTAGTTGTACTCCCTTTCTGATAGTGTAGAATAAGCAGGCAGTTTCACACGGGAAGCCCTGGCTGCAAACACTGCACATTCCCATGAGATCATAGTGTTCTAAGGGTCACCCCATTGGGTAAGATGGGGCACAAGGGGTCTTCAGGTATCCACCTACCAGATACACTCTGGCTGCATCCCTTTGTTCTGTTGTTAGAAGGAGTTTTTCACAGTGTGTGCTTAAGATGTAAAGCTGCACTGAAACGCCGCCTACGAGCGGCAAAGACTTCACCGGCTCTTCTAGCCGGCAGATTGAACCTTTGTACCTTTCTCACTTTCGCTACAATAAAGAGACTTTGTTATGGAAATGTGGCGATTGCTTCAATCCTTCGCTTCGGAGCGCTAAGGCAAGGCGCTGGAATGGGTCTCCAAGCCCCCAACTCTGCTACTATTTACACAAATACACAACACAGGTTTCATTTTAGAAAGCCTGACTGACACTGTAATATCGTTTGAACTTGCAGCAAGAATGAATATGCTGAAAACACATCAGTTGACTTTAAACTGGGTGGAGAAGTCACAGGAAAATGTGTTTTCACTTTATACCTTGTAGGGAGATTCCCATTACACACTGATACATTGGACGATTAATTTTACTGCAGAAACGCACGGTGTTCCACTCCAAATAACTGTCTGCCTCTAAAACCAGACTTCGCTCTGTTTGGTTTCTGTTAATTAATAACGCAGTTTGAATCTATATGTAAAATTGCCAGTCCTTGATGTCTTCGCTTTTTGTTGCACTCTGGGCTGTCACACAGATGACACGGTTTCAGAAGTTCATAACAAAGCCCCATTCTCCCAAACTCTACCATTAGCTTGGCAAGTCTGCTCAATTGCCCTCCATTTCAAGGTCTGCACCAATCTTGTGCGAACATCTCAAGAGGTTTGCTGCGTAAGCCAACCCTCAAAAATGCTTGAGCAAAACATTCTAGACATAATAATTTCCATATTTTTTGGCAAATCTTTGTATGTTTGAAGAATTTTTAGTAGGTTGTCTGAAGTTCAGAGGCCAGTCAAGTGATATCACATTTCTGTGTTGGACTCTGTGGTTTTTCTCGTCAAGCAGGACGGATTCCTAAGAAGCACCAACGCCTGCAGGATTTAACTATTTAGCAGCCTGCAGAAAGGTGGATGATGGATGAAGAAGCCTTTTCAGAGTTCCCGGTGCACACCCCACCTCAAGATTCACCACGCGAAAAGAGAGAGTTTGGTGTTACACAAGCTCCTCATAGTGGACTAAGTGAGCAAAGAGCATGAACAATCTACTCCTGATTTCACTACACTCCACCATCTTGAACATTAGAAGAGCCTTGCTGGATCAGGCCAAGGGCCCGTTTCCTCCAGCTTCCTGTATCTCACAGTGGCCCAGTGGCTGTTCAGTTCAAGACAGTTATAGTCAAAACCCCATGTGTCATATAGATGTCGCTTTCACATGTGGTAACGTTTTCAATTTTTAGCTACTACATAAGTGCATAATTTTGGAAGATATTCACCCATATGGTACATATTAAGAGCACAATCCTAACCTGGAGTTAGGCCAGCAAAGTTTGGCTGGCACAAGGCTCACCATAAAGTAGGTGTGGTGCCGACGCAACGTCATTGCTTCAGCGTCACGGCATTAGTGCCGACGAGGGGGCACTGAGTGGCAGCCTGGGTCGGCACTAAGGCAATGGGACTGGTGCTGCAGGCAGTGCCGGTCCCATTGCACCCGTGCAGCGCCCCCCTTGCGTGGGCCGAAGCCGGCTGGCGCAAGGGAGGCGCCACGTTGGGACGGGGGAGGGAGTGGGCAGGGGGAGGGAGGTTCTGCGAGGGATGAGGGTGAGATGTAGGTGCCCGGCAGGCGTGCCAGCCCAGGAGGCCAAATCCTAAGCCCGATTGGGAGGCTGCATGGTCCCGATTTGGGCTGTGCGGTCTCCTTGAATCTGCGCCTGCTGTTTAGCAGGCGCAGATCTGAGGAGCACATAGGGGAGGCTGGGGCCTCCCTTAAGGTAAGGGCATGACCATGGTAAGGTGAGGCTTCCAGCCTCGCCAAAGCTGCATTGGATATGGCGCAGGCCCGTCGGCCTCACCATTCTGGCGCTGCTTAGGATTGCGCCCTCAGAGTCAGCGAGGCCCAGGGAACACTCTGTGTCACTCTTTGTGACGGTTCCACTGTGCTCTGGCCAGCAGCCCAAACCTGGATAGGACTGAACGATTACCTTCCATGAAGCATGGTGTGTGCCTTGCCCCGGTGCATGATTTTCCTCTCACACTGCCTTTGTCTGACTCGGCTGGGGTTGCCAGTCCTCTCAGAATGGGCTGGAGTCTCCAAGAATCAGGATCTGTATTCAGGACACTATGGAAAATAATCCTGGGGACTTTAACATGGCCTCCAGAGATTCCCAACTTTATATCATGTTGGGAGGAGGAAGTCTCCAGTGATATCTTTAGTCAGAGTTGGCAACTGGTTCTGGACCTATGGTCATCGGGCTGGCCTCTGATCAGTCATCCTGTCAGGTGTTTTGGGAACTTTGGGAACCCTCTGGCTCAAATCTGGAGGATATTTTCACGGTGACCCAACCACATAATGATGAGGTCAGCGCTTGTGCTGTTCTGCAGTCACAAACCCAGCGTTTCCCAAACTGTGGGTCAGGACCCACCAGGGGCCGTAAGCTGATTTTTGGTGGGTCACGAAAGGTTTATGAAATATATACAGAAAAACTTTGCAAGCACCCTTCAGTTTGCAAAGAAAACAGCAGCAGTGGACAACTGGGATGGAGAGACCGCTCTTGTGACTGGAATGCTACCCTGCTATATAAGGTCATCTTCATAGCCCCAAATTAAAATGACACATTTTCTGTGTTTCTCTAGTAATTTGGTATGCCATAGATCACACGTGAACCCAGTTTTAACCTTTTGTCTGGCCTGGAAGTCCTTAACTGCACATCTTGTTCTCCAGTTTAGCCTTCTGGGTACCCTGGAATGACTTTAATGGTTTGGGGTGAAAAGTCCTTGAACGCCATTTCAAGGGAGAGTCCAGCAAAATGACTACACACACATACTATGGCTAGAGCAAAGTTCCAGACTTTTTATCAGGCACATTTATCAGGCACATAAATATAACAGGTAAGCATATAACAGGTAAGCAACCAAGCAAATCACATAACACATAACTTCTCATTTGGTGCTAGGAAATGTGTGAATAGCTTTATAGACTCTGACCATCTGATTATGCCCCACATTTCTATCCCCTCTGATTTCCCCACATTGTCATCGTTCCCATTGGTGGATCTGTGGTACCACTGAAGGTGTGGAATCAGAACCACTAGGATTCAATGTATAGCTGGAGGCTACTGGGAACCCCAACAAAACAAAAAAATGGTGCCTTGAGTAACGAAGCTGCGCTTAAGAACCTAAGAACATAAGAAAAGCCTCACTGGATCAGGTGAAGGCCCCATCTAGTCCAGCCTCCTGTATCCCACAATGGCCGACCCTCAGGGAGCAACCCTCTGTGTAACACTCTGTGGTCTAATTCCATGTTCCATCAATACTGCTACTTCATCCTCCCGATACAGTATAATGGTGCTGCGTGTGTCTATTTGCCCTATCCTGCTAGAAGTAGGATAGGAGGGGCCTGCTACTGAGAAGATGGAGAATAACTGGCTGCCTTATTGCTAAGCACTGGGCACGATTGCAATTCAGTAGAGAGTTAATCTAATCAATGGGCTTAAGTACTGTATATGCAGGTACAAGCAACCTCAAGCACACACAAAGAGGCATAATGTAAGTGTTTCGGAGAAGGAAATGTTGCGATTGACGGTGATGAAGGACTGTAATGATTGTTCTGCAGCTGCTGTGACATACTTTGCTGCACAGGTCTTATGTGGCTGGATCAGGATCAGAGATCCTGGCAGCATCTGAAGCAGCCCTCCCTGTCAGAAATATATATGAACAGAAGGAAGGCTCTGCACATGAAGTGCTGAATGATGGAGGAACAACTAGGGCTGCCGTTCATACATCAGCAGCCAGCAAACACCCATTATCGTTGCCCCCAATTCCTTTCTCCAGAAGGAGAAACTGGAGTGTAGAGCTGCTCCACAAGAGCACTTGTGACGTGCACTTAACGTTTGATGTAGGGAACTGTTAGGGAGGGGAAACTTTCCCAGCTGAAGCTCTGGATGTACAGTTCCCTTTGGGGCAGAGGCGGATCTAAGGGGGGGCAAATCTGTAAGTTTTGCAAGAAGCCTTACCCTGTCATGTAAATCCCTCCTCTCCCTTGCTGCTGTAGCCAGTAAGCAACGCCAAGATGTTGCTGTTCCCTGTGAGGATTGGCTAGAACAGTGCAGGAGAGGAGTGTTTTCCTCTGTAAGGTAAGGCTTCTTGCAAAACTTACAGATTTGCCCCCCCCCCTTAGATCCGCCTCTGCTTTGGGGGTGTCAGTCAGTCAACAGTCAACAGGTACTTATATACCGCTTTTCAACACGAAGTTCACAAAGCAGTTTACAGGCAAATAGTAATAAAGTTAAATGGTTCCCTGTCCCAAAAGGACTCACAATCTTAAAAAAAAAAAAAAAAAAAGGCAGCCCGCCAGCAACAGCCACCAAAAAGACTGCGCAGGGGTGATGAGGGACAATTACTCTCCCCCTGCTAAATATAAGAGGAACACCACTGGAAAAAGTGCCTCTTGCCCAGTTAGCAGGGGTGTCAAGATCCACTTTGCTCGCGTTATGAGTCCATGTATGATATTCCCAAGTACCCCAGATGGCCAGCTCAGCCCATAAGCCATCCATTCCATCTTGTCCTTTCTTATTTTCTTTTCAAAATTAACGAAGTGTCCTGCATCTCTACTTGTAGCAATATAGTTAACTAGGACAACAACCATTTTGTGAGCGCAATCCTAACCTGAAGCTAGGCTGGCACAGTGAGGCCAGCAAAGTTTGGCCGGCACAAGGGCCACCGTAAAGCGCATTTGGACCACTCTGGGAGTCAGGGAGGATGGCGCACATCTGTATGCTGGCCTCTCTGACTCCGAGAGTGGTCCAAAAGTACTTGATGGTGGCCCTTGTGCTTTCCAAACTTTGCTGGCCTCACTGTACCAGCATAACTCCAGGTTAGGATTGTGCCCTGAGAGAGTTGTCAGGTCCTCACTTGAAGAACATGTCTACACCTTTAAGGATGCAATTCTAACCTGGAGTTAGGCCAGCACAAGGGACTTGTACGTGTGCTGGCCTCCCTGACTCCAAGAGTGGTTCAAACACGCTTTATGGTTCTTTTGCAACACTCCAGGTTAGGATTGGACCCTAGGCATGCCAAGGCCTAAATCCAAGTGCTGCTGACTCAGAGCCACCCCTGATGTCCAAGCTGTACAGTTTGGCTTTAAAGCCAAAATTATCAACAAGGGTGGGCAGTCCCTTCTAAAGCAGGAAGACGTTATGCGGCAAGTTCAGATATCTGTCCGCCACACCCTGCCCAGGGGCGACCCAACAATGAGACAGACTGAAACACTGCTTTAGGTGGTGAGCTGCAGAGATTAGAGCAGGGTGGCCTGTCCCTGCCCCTGCCCCTGCCCAACACCTGCCATTTCAGCCACTTCCCCAACCTCTTCTTGCTTGCTTTCGTTGGAGTGTGCATGAGAAGAATGAAGTGTGGAAATGGCTGGCAGTGCCACAAACCTTTTCCCTAATGATCTCTTTCCAGGAGCACTTAGGCAAAGTGCCTCCACCCCTTCCGCCTCTGCCACTGATCTGACCAGTCATCAGTGGAGCTGTGTCCCCACTTCCAGCATGGCCAGTTTAGAACAACCAGAAGTGGAGGAGGAGGAGGAAAGATGCTTGCATGTGGGAGACGGCAGGGGTAGATTGCTTCTGTAGAGGTAAGCAGCAGAATTGAGGGGGCAGATAGTTATTTCCAGTGGCCAGTGGAGCCAACTCCAATTCAGGACCATGGGTGCCGGGGCTCGGCTCGGTGCCAAAGCCATGCCCCCCATGCATAGCCACGCCCCCATGCATAGCCACACCCCCACATATGCATAGCCATACCCCTAGCCAGAAAAATAGCACTTTTAAACTAAACATTGATGCACAATGCTGAAAATGTGCTGGCGCTGCCTCATAATAAAGTGTTAGTGTTCTCTGACCTCATGGAGGACAGTCTGCAGTCAGAGTACCCCAGGCAGCTCAGAGACAAAACGCTGGGCCATGGCGCCTGCGGGGAGGTCAGATTGGGCAGCAGCAGAGTTGTAGCAGATTGACCCGCAGCTGCCCAGTCCTAGGACTGACTGGGAGTTGGAGAAGGGGAGGCACGTGATGCCACAAAGACTGAGGTGCCAGGCAGGGGTGCAGGACAGGACACTCTTGAAGGCAGAGTGCCTGACTGACTGACTGACTGACTGACTGACTGACCAGCGGCTGCCCAGTCCTAAGACTGACTGGGACTTTCAGAAGAGATGGACATGATGCCACAACTGCTGAGGTGCCAGGCAGGGGTGCAGGACACTCTGGAAGGCAGAGTGCCTGACCAGGAGCAGCTTACATTGGGGCCACTGCCACAATGACAGGGGTGAGAGGGTAAAAATTCCCAGTAAAAATAAACACAAAAAAGGGATCTTTGGATTCCCAGTACATTACACGAACATGTCGAACATGGGCCTGGCTTGCCAGTCCTCTAAGGCGAGGAGGACAGGAGGAGGCCCTCCTCGTGAGGGGAGGGGGCAGGGCCACAATGGCACAGGAGCAAGGGCTGCAGGACACTCTCAAGGAGGGGAGGGAAGAATGCCTGACCCTCCCACCAGGATTCAGGAACTCAAAATCAAACAGTTGAACACACAACCCACAAAGCAAAGTGTGGTTGTGACTGGTGTGGCAATCCCCACACACGCTGTGTCTGCACTAGCAGCAGGTCTCAAGTGTGATTATGTGAGGAGGGTCCTAGAACAGCAGACCCTCCCACCAGGATTCAGGAACTCAAAAACAAACAATTCAACCCACAACAGTTTGTTTATGTATGCTGGCTGGCTGCCTGGGGGTGTAATGCCCACCCCCTCTCTGCACTGTAGCAGTTCTCAGGGGTAACGCAGTGCAATGGTCCTAAACTGCAGACCCAGCACTCAGGAACTGGAAAACAAACAATTCAACACAGCAACACAAAAGTGTGTTTGTGTGTGGCAATCCCCCCACACACTCTCTCTGCACTAGCAGCTCTCAAGTAAGGGATGGGTCCTGCAACCGCAGACCTGCCAGGAACAGCAGCATTCAAAACAGAAAAAGGCGGCTGGCTCTAAAAGCCAGCCCCCAGCAGCCCTGAAATAATAACTGCTGGCTGCAGCAGGCTTACACCTTTTTTGCTGCTCCAGCCATTAAACTGCTTTAATTGCTGACTTGCTGTGAAGGAGAGAGCCTCAGCAGCCCCAGAATCGGCCTGCCTGAATCAACCAAAAGCGCACTCATTCCTCCCTCGCGCACCCTCCTAGCCCCGTGCTCTGAATGAGGCGTGGAGTGCAGGAAGCACTTTAAGTATGCTGCCGAAGTCTCGCGATTCCTGAGAAGTCAGCCAACCAATCAGGAAGATGGTGGAGGAAGGCGGTACTATGGGGATGCGGCCGCATCCCATTGGTTCTCCCTGCTCCCCCCTCCTTTGCTGATTGGGCGAGCCACACCGGACACCGCCCACCAGCTTGTGAAGGCGTGCACCAGGACTAAAAATGGTGTCACATGCTTTGCTTTGCTAGCCTGCCAGCCTGCCAGACATCGTGCGTGTGCCAGGACGAAAAATGGTGTTGTGCGCTTCACTATTTTCCCAAAGTCCTTGCAGGTTAGCTGTGGATACTTTTGAGCGGATTGGGGGGTGCTTTGGAGCAGATTTAGTGTGGGTGCTCGCTGCCGGGGGAGCTGGCGTGAACGTGTGTGCTCTTCCCCCACAGGTAAAACCCGTGGGGGCTGGAAAAACTGTGGCCCCCCCTTGATGGCGCCTATGCCAGTGGCCAATTGGCTTGTCTGGCTGTTCTACCACTGCCCAGTCACATGGAGGGGACATTTTAATTGCTCTCAACATTTAAATTAGATGTGATAGGTGGTTAAGATGGTCTGTCCCCATGTAATTATGCAGTCATTAGAACACCAGGTGATGAGGAGATTGAGTGTCTATGTGTGCCCCCCCCCACACACACACACATTTGACAGGGCTGATTGGACATATCTGAATCAGTCCATGATGCTTACCATTTTTTCCCCGCTGTCAGCCAACCACGACACTTTTATCGGAACACTGCTCAGCCAATTAATTTTAGCTATGAGCTGACATTGCTGAGGGCAACCAAACTTGATTGAGAGTCTTCCTCTGTAAATAACACTGTGTGATCCTAGCCAATCAGGCATTATCTGTGAGCCTGATTACATCACTGAGAGGAAAGACTGTGGTAGGCAATGCTTCTTGTGCAATTGGATCCCTTCACCTTTTTCACAGCAAATGACTGAAAGGAAGATACCTTTCAGTGCTGATGAAAGTGTTTGCAAAAGATAAACACTTTCAGCTCATTTCCAAGACAGTTGAATTATCAGAATTCTCAAATGAGGATCCCAAGGAACTGTTCCCTGATGTGACAAGAAACGTTTCTCAGCACCTCTATTAAGCCACAATTCTTCTGATTGGTCTAAAAAAAACCCCACAAAAGTGGGGAAACAGGAAAAAGCCTGGGGTATCAGACATAGCAGTGTTATTTAAACTGTGAGTCTGAACCCATTTGGTAGGTTGCAACATGATGTCAGGTGGTCGGGAAGAGCTGGGAGGAGCCATCTTGGAAGCTGCAGACCTTACTCTTGCTATATTCCTTTTGTGAGTGTTAACATGTGAATTTTCAAGTGAGGATTTTTTTTTAAAAAAAAATTCAATGCACTGCTTTTACATAAGTGTGACCTAATCTTGATTTTTGTCAGGGATGTTTCATGGCTGTACAATTGCTGCAGTCCAAGAATGCCAATCTGCATTTCAAGTGTCATTTTATTATGTTACAATGATAGCACTTCCTGCTTGATGATGTCACCATGCCATGACATCACATCTAGGTTAATGACATCACTTTTGGTGGATCCCAATACCAGTGCCATTCTAAAAAGTGGGTCCTGGTCTAAAATGTTTGAGAACCACTGAGATATCTTTGGGATGTGGAATCCAAGAGAGGGAGAGCGTGATGGCATGCACCGGAAAAAGAGGGGTGACAATGAGAGAAGGATGATGCAGACAGATCTTTGGGGTAAGGGGAGGAAACAGGAAAAAAGGAAGCAGGTCTCAAAGAGTTTTCTTTTTTCCCATTAGTGTGTGATGAAAGTTACAATGTTTCTGACCCTGTTCAGTTACTGGTGCTTTGGTTTGATGGTGGTAGCAGAACTTGCAGCAAGGTGCTCTTCCCACCTGCCTAGTTTGCAGGTATGAGACAATGTATTTTAAGCCTGAAAAATGTGACTGAAAAGCTTTTTTGGCTATTAGCGTGTAGCTCCCAGATAATGGAAGTTTGACTGGCAGCTTTCTGAATGATTTGAGATGTGCATCTCTGAGTACAAGATGCTGCCTTCTGTGGAATCAGACTCTTGGCCTGGTTAGCTCTGTATTGTTTACACTGCCTTGAAACATCAAGTTTCAGGGTATCAGAGAAAGGCCTTTCCAAACCCACATGGAGATAGCAGAGACTGAGAGCGCAATCCTAAGCTGGAGTTAGGTCGGCACAGTTAGGCCAGCAAAGTTTGGCTGGCACAAGGGACACCATAAAGTATGTTTGGACCACTCTCTGAATCAGAGAAGTCAGCACACAGACGTGTGCCATACTCCTTGAGAGTGGTCCAAACGTGCTTTATGGTGGTCCTTGTGCCAGCCAAACTTTGCTGGCCTAACTGTGCCAGCCTTACTCCAGGTTAGGATTGCACTCTAAAAATGAGAACTTCTGCAAGCAAAGTAGGTACTTGGTCATGACAAAGAGGCTCTCCCCTACACCACCACCATCCCGCAAAGTACAACCACCCCAGATCTCCAACCTCTATAACAAGCCTTGGGGATAACAGGCCGAGTTCATAAGGATCTGAAATGCCCTTCGTGCAGACACTGAGATGTCTATGAATCAGCATTTTCCAAGAGAAATGCTTCTCCTGGAAATTTACTGGCCAACTCACTAGTGTAACTAGGAAACAAAAGCAAAACAAAATTTTCTTGCCAAAAATAAAGTAGTGTTCATCATCTGAAGTAAGCCATCCTTCAGAAGTTACAATAATAATTATTGTTATTTCAACGTTTATTTAGCTAGGTGCTAGGCACCATCCAAAATATATACAAAATAGCACTTTCCCTAGATTAACCCCCTAAAATCAAAACTGAAAGTATCCAAACATTGCTATATATGATTTTGGAAGCCTAAGAGGTCTTTCCCTGCTGGTCAGCAATGGCATAAATGACGCACTAAAACAGCTTTATGGATGTTGAGTAGGGAGAGGGAGAACGTCTCCAGGTTTGTTCTTTCACACTTTAACTCTTTGTGAGCTGTGGCTGTGCCCAGTTGTGCAGTAGGGGACGCAGCGCCAATGTCCATCAAGGGGGCAGCCCACATGTTGCCACCGATCAGCTGGCAGTAGCTCATGCAACATCACCAATCAGCTGGGCAGCAGCTTGCACAGCCCTGCCTGGCAAGGAAGAAGCTGGAACAACAATCTGGCCAGCCAGCAGAAGGTGGCAGAGAGCTAGAGGGCAACAGCCCGTGACACTACTGGTCATCACTCACTCTCAGCCAGGAGGGAGTAACTGGCAGCATCTGGCCAAGAATGGGTGTGGATAGTTTCAACCCCCACCCCCAAGGGAGCCTTTGGTTGGCTGGGGGTGGCAGAGACGGGGGAAGGAGGAGAGATAGAGGATAGGCCAGAGAGATGTAGGAAGGAGAAAAGAGCAAGGAAGGAGGGAGAGAGCAAAGAGGAAGCCAGGACCAACCGGAAGGAGCTGGGTTCCCCTGAAGGGGCTGGGAGGGCATCTGCTTCCCTGTCCCAGGAGAAGGACTGATCTAACTGGGCAAGAGGCACTTTTTCAAGTGGTGTCCTCTTATATTTAGCAGGGGGAGGGCAATTGTCCCTCTTCACCCCAGCACTGTCTTTCTCATAGCTGTTGCTGGTGGTATTCTCCATTCTTTTAGATTGTGAGCCCTTTTGGGACAGGGGGCCATTTAACTTTAATGTTACTATTTGCCTGTAAACCGCTTTGTGAACTTTGTGTTGAAAAGCGGTATATAAATACTAGTGATTGATTGATTGATTGATTGATTGATTGATTGATTGATTGATTGATTGATTGATTGATTGATTGATTGATTGATTTAGGCTGGGATCCCTAGGAGGGAGGGGCAGGGACACCCACCAGGAGCCACTGCATGATCAAGGGAGAAGTTTGGGATACAGCCCCAGGGGACTGGATCTGATCCCAGGGTTGGATTAGAAGACTCTGCTGGCCCAACAGCTTGGGGCCTCAGGTGCATGCCCTGGGCTGCACTGTAAAAGGTGGGTTTCCGTGAGAGCAGCCCAGTCCAGGGACACCCGCGAAGGCCAAGGTGAAGGTAAACCTATGGCGGAAGGAGGAAAACACCCCTTTTTTACTTTTTGAATCTGCCAAGATTCAATAAAATAAAGTCCTGAAGAGCAGTTCCCCTTGTCTCAGCTCCATGAATGTCCTGGACATGAAGTTCCCCCACTGGGAGGAGGAGGCGGAGATGACACTGTTGATTTTATTCTTGATATATATGTTGTCTGTTGACCCCATCCCACCCCGAGAAACAGAAATACTGAAATGTGTTCACATACGCACACTCTTTGAAGCCACATGCACACACCAACAGATTACTTACTAGTCACTTATCAAATACAGAATAACCCGCAGCAATCCATAAGACAATAGGAATTGCCCTGCCAGATGCATCACAGAGTCTGTTCTGCCTAGAACCCGTCAGTGGAGAATGAAGGTGATGGCCTTCCCATCTTAGCTGTCCATAGCACCAAGTATTCAGAGGTATGTGGCCACTTGCATGAAGGTTCACCTCAGAAAAGTATTACTAATGGCGTTCCGACTCCACTCAGCCCCCCATTCAGGGCTGTTATGGCCCTGAACCTGGGGAGACCTTCTCCCCCGATTTGAAAAGTACCGCCTGGTGGTACTTCTACTGATGTGCTAAGAGTAGGGTGTGAGGTTACAGAGGGTATTGGCATTAGGGGGCATAGCTAGTTGATGTGTTCTGTATCCGGCTGGAGAATGCTTCAACCTCAAAGGTTTCTCACAGTTATGGAACATGTGAGTAAGGACTTGGAATTCTAGAACAGTGCCTCATCCATAGAAAGAAAAAGAACGTAATGAGTTGCTGGAGACAAAAGCCCCTAAAGAATGAAGCATTTTTTTAAAAATGGCATTATGCTGTGCACTATTCATTCAAACATGCTTCACAGGAAACAGGTAAGGTACCTTGACACACTGGGGAGAAGAGATCAGGTTGCCTTTAAAAATAATAATAGTGTGGGCTGATAAAGAATAACTCAGCAGGCAATATGTTTCTTTCACATTCTAAATGGCACACTTTTTTTTCTTTTTAATGGCATAGCTGAACCCCTGCCAACCAACATTGTTGATCATTTCACTCAATAAAATTATGCACTACTTTATCAACCATTACGCTGTTGAACTATGTTCTGAAGTTGACTGTTTCGTTCCTGCTCATTTATTGCTGCTTATGATAATCATTCATATTACAAAGCTGCCTGTTGACTCACAGGAGAAAACCAAACCTTCCAAGAATCCATCTCAGCAGTCGTTCATGGTGATGACTGAGGCAATCCACAAAGGGTCATCAATGGCTCCTATTTATCTGTAAAATCATTCACAGGAGACCTTCTGTCCCATCAGTGACAATAGCTTGTCAATCTTCCAGCTTTTAATAATACTCAGACTAGAATTGCATTAAAATGGTCAATCCGTTTGACTCCATTGTGATTGATTACTTCTGCATAGTTGTAACATCAACATCTGCAGCTTGGGCATTGTCCAGGATTCTCATTGGAGACTGGCAGCACTATTCCATGAGTTTCTGTGCTAACAGTTCAGACACAACCATGCTACAAGAGGGCTCAATGCATCTTTAAGGCTATAATGCTATACAGTTCTCAGGGCGCAATCCTAATTTGCGCTAGAATGGCAAGGTAGGTTCGGAGACAGAGTTGATCATACAAACAGAAATAGAGGTTTGAACTTATTATGTTGTTTTCTTTCCAATTTTTACCAAAGTCAAAGAACGTAGCACATAGCTTACTCTAGGAAACTTCTCTGCAAAATGTCAGAAAGACAGATGCTTGAGTTCTAAAGTAAATTAGATCCGTCTGTATATTGTAATTTAAGTGCCAAATCAAAGCAAAACTAGCACAGGCTTCAATCCTAAATACATGTCCAATCTTTTTATACCATGATTTTTTATACACTGATTTGACTCAACACTTATGCCCACTGCAGATAAGAAGGGGAAAAAACACTTTTCTAGGGAATTGGTCAGGGAGTCAGAATATTAGAACTGTTATTTTCAGCTTGCTCTGAGACCCTCCCTCGCCGAAGAATGTAATGAGAAAGTGATTAATCACTTTCAAATTCCATTCTTCAGTGAGAGAGGGCGACGGGAGGGGTCACGTAGAGTAAGCTGAAAATAGCAGTTCTAATTGACTGACTGACTCTTGTTTTGTTTTAACTGCTTTTATTTACACACATTTTTTGGTATCAGCAGAGGGTTCCCAGAACCAAACCCCAGCAGATACTGAGACATGAATGTACACTTATTGGTAGAGTTGTTTTTAAACATTTTTATTTTTTTGCAGATTTTGTTTTTCCCTAAGGAAAAATGCAGGAAGCTGTGTTATGTGGTTTTATTCCAAGGGTGCACTTTTATAAATCAATAATTTATAATATAAATTATATAATTTATAATAGCTTGAGAGCACAAGCCTACCATGCTCTAGGGCTGGCAAAAGTCCATTGCCCAGTTTGTGCAGTTGCAAATGTGCTATAAGTTGCAAACATGACTTGGGAGTCAACTGGGTCAGTGCGAGCTGCATCCAGCCCCAATGTTGCTTCAGAATGGTGAGTTCATGCTGGCTGAGTTCTACTTATTGGAGAGTATAACAGCTTGATCCTATCCCATGTTGATGTGCAGGAAGCAATGCCACCCATGAAGTGTCCACTGCAGGAAGGAACCAAAGGATCCTATGTGCCAGTTGTTGTTGTTGTTGTTGTTGTTCAGTCGCTAAATCGTGTCTGACTCTTCGCGACCCCATGGACCACAGCACGCCAGGCCTCCCTGTCGTCCACTAGCTTCCGGAGTTCACCCAATTTCATCAACTTCTTCCTCTTCAGCATCAGTGGTTGGGGCATAGACTCGGACTACTGTGATGTTGAAAGGTTTGTCTTGGATTCAAATTGAATTCATTCTGTCATTTTTGTGGTTATACCCTAGTAATGCTGTTTTCACTCTTTTGTTAACTATGAAGGCTACTCCATTCCTCCTAAGGGATTCCTGCCCACAGTAGCAGATGTAATGGTCATCTGAATTAAATTCTCCCATTCCTGTCCATTTTAGTTCTCTAATTCCCATGATGTCGATGGTCAGTCTTGACATCTCACTTTTGACCACATCTAGCTTACCCTGATTCATAGATCTGACGTTCCAGGTTCCTATGCAGTATTGCTCTTTGCAGCATCGTACTTTCTTTTCACTTCCAGACACATCCACAGCTGAGCTTGCTTCCGGTTTTGGCCCAGCTACTTCACTCTTGCTGGAGCTACTTGTACTCGTCTTCTGCTCTTCCCCAGTAGTATAATGGATGCCTTCCAACCTGGAGGTCTCATCTTCCGGCGTCATGTCATTAAGCCTTTTAATACTGTAGTCCATGGGGTTTTCTTGGCAAGAGTACTGGGGTGGCTTGCCATTTCCTTCTCCAGCGGACCACGTTTAGTCAGAACTCTCTACTATGACCTATCCATCTTGGGTAACCCTACATGGCATAGCTCACAGCTTCATTGAGCTACTCAAGCCCCTTTGCCACGACAAGGCAGTGATCCATGAAGGATTATGTGCCAGTAGAAAGAGGTAAATAAAAAATTACCTCTCCAGACACTCCATGGTCCCTGTGGGCCGACGCAGATCTATGCCATAGAATTGTTATGTGGAAGAGGGTGTTGTGTATTTGTGTAAATAGTAGCAGAGTTGGGGGCTTGGAGACCCATTCTAGCGCTTGGCTTAGCGCTCCGAAGCGAAGGATGGAAGCAATCGCCACATTTCCATAACAAAGTCTCTTTATTGTAGCGAAAGTAAGAAAGGTACAAAGGTTCAATCTGCCGGCTGGGAAAGCCGGTGAAGTCTGGGCCGCTCGCAGGCGGCGTTTCAGTGCAGCTTTACATCTTAAGCACACACAGTGAAAAACTCCTTCTAACAACAGAACAAAGGGATGCAGCCAGAGTGTATCTGGTAGGTGGATACCTGAAGACCCCTTGTGCCCCATTTTACCCAATGGGGTGACCCTTAGAACACTATGAGCTCATGGGAATGTGCAGTGTTTCCAGCCAGGGCTTCCCGTGTGAAACTGCCTGCTTATTGTACACTATCTTAAAAGGGAGTACAACTACTATCCCTAACAAGCTGGGAAGCTGCCTGCTGAAGGACACACAGGTGTTCTATCTGATCTTGAGACGGAGAGACGGAATGCCAGTTTCTACCAGTTCTGGACTGTGAGATGTGAAACTGCAACAGAGGGCATGTCAGGACAGGGGTATATTGTTGGGATGCTGTTGCCGCTGAAATCCATGCCCATTCCCCCCCCCAATTCACCCTTTCCCAGCTTGATCCGCACCCTGCTAAGCCCCCAGCAGCAGCAGAAACCCACCAGCAGCAGTCTGTGGGGTGCCACTGTACAGCCTTTCAAGCCTTGCAACAGACCTCTGCAAACCAGTTGAGAAGCTGCCACAATGGTATATCACAAGGATAGGATTGGGCCATAAATCCCATTGAACACAGTGGGATTAACTCCTGAGCAAACATGCATAGGACTGACAGGCACATAGATGGGAAGTAACCTGGGATGGCTGGGTTGAACTAGCAATTGCGTAAATGAGTCTGGGTCTGGAAACAAATATAAAGATATCAGCGAATCATGCCCACAGAAAACAAGCTAATGTTGATGGGGAGGCATGGATAATTTAGGAAAAATGGAACGGGCAGGAATGTATTGATTTTAAGAACATACCAAAGCTCTTGCAAATATTCATTACGAAAGAGAATTCGTAGAGGGCAATGAAAACATAACCAAACATATATGAATTCCCATTTTCATGGTTCCTGCCCAAGAATCACACTGATTGGAAAAAAAGAGAGCAGCAGTTTGAAGCGATCAGCTTTCATTCAGTTGCTCTGTGCCTTACTGGCAGCTCAGAGCTGTCAACCACATTAGCCCTTGCCTGACCTCCCCCTAACTTCTGGGAAGCTATCTTCCATATATGGCAGAAAAGGCTACAGGCAAACTGTGTCAGACAAAGGCCAAAGGAACTGGCCAACCATACGAAGCTGCTTCAGAGAGTCCTTGCTTCACTGGGGGTTCTCTTTGGAATGGCACAATCTGATTCAGAATGTGATTTTTTTTTTCCCTAAATCAAATGTGTGCTCCTACATATAGTCTATGAGTATGTCTCCAAGGTAAGTGATGTGAACTATTATTTGCAGCTTCTCTTTGCAAGCTTCTCTTGGACATGACAATCCTACCCCAGCAGCAGACCAGCAGCAGACCAGTTAAGTTGAGAACCTGCCACAATGGTGTATCACAAGCAACCAAGTGTGGAAGAGACCAGCCAATCATTTAGCTGCAGGGATCATCTCGTCCAAGGCATTTATGAGGGCTGCAACTTCTCAACCAGCCTCCTTGGTTGTGTTTTTAACAGCACCTTGATCTGCACACATTAGCAGGTGATAATGGTGACAACCACAAGGTTTCAATGTGGTGAGTGTTTTACTCCATCCCTCTGCAGTGCTGTGGAAACAAAAAGGGTGCAGCTCAGGCACAGTCCCCAATTGGCCTCCCCATAACCCAGTAATTGCAGTGACATCATCGCGTCATCTCAGTGACTCCCGGCATTGGCAGGGCTATGTGCTGCCTCCTCCTTTTGTCCCTCCACAGCAGTGTGATGTTGCTCCATGAGGGCTGCATCACACCACTGAAAGCAGTGCCCATCCCCTCCAAGAGGAGGAGCCAGGCGCAACTCGGAGCAGCACAAAGCAGCTCCCTGAATGGCTTTGCACGGTTCCAAGTAGCACCTGGTCTATTCAGAGGGGCTGGGCACCACTTTCAGTGGTGCAATGCAGCTCTAATGAAGCTGCATTGTGCCGTTTTTTAAAACCCTGCTGAAGGAGGTAGAAGGTGGGTGGGTGACTGGCAGATCTCTGCTGCTCGCCTGCCTGCCTGCCTACCAGCCAACCAGGAGGGGAGGCAGCACCTCTGATGAATCTCCTGCCCCTGCAACCATACAGGGGTGCGAGATTCCTCTGTGCATTGGCAATGGTGGCTTATATGGAAAGTGGCCTTGCACGGCTAGTTTTAGCCACTCAAGACCACTTTCTGTAGCGACGCAGCTACCAAGCACTGCTCAGAGGTGCAGCCCCTACAAGGGTGAGTGGCATCTGGTAGGCACCAGGAGCCACTCAGGGAAGCAGCTTCACATGTGCAAGGCCTCTTCCCAGAGTGGCTTCATGCTTGGCATAACAACCTCCCTCAGGCCAGCACCCAGAGTATCTGCAAAATTATGCATGGGATGGATAGATTGGATAGAGGGATGTTCTTTCCCCTCTCTCACAACACCAGAACCAGGGGACATCCACTAAAATTGAGTGTTGGGAGAACAGATAGAAGGAAATACTTTTTTACTCAGCAGGTAATTAATCTGTAGAACTCCTTGCCACAGAAAGTGGTGATGGCATCTGGCCCTGTTGTTGTTGTTCAGTTGCTAAGTCGTGTCCAACTCTTCACGACCCCATGCACCACAGCACACCAGGCTTCCCTGTCCTCCAATGCTTCAGTGACACTATCTAACCATCTCATCCTCTGCCACCCCCTTCACCTTTTTGCCTTCAATCTTTCACAGTGTGAGGGTCTTTGCTAAAGAGTCCTCTCTTCTCATGAGGTGGCCAAAGTATTGGAGCTTCAGGTTCAGGATTTGTCCTTCCAGGGAGCATAAGAACATAAGAAGACCCCGCTGGATCAGGCCAAAGGCCCATCTAGTCCAGCTTCCTGTATCTCACAGTGGCCCACTAGGTGCTCCAGGGAGGCATGAGACAACAAGATGCTTGGATCCTGTTGCCACTCCCTTGCACCCAGTACTCTGAAGTAGCCTACTACTAATGTAAGGAGGTTACAACCCATCATTGCCTATATCCCACAATGGACTTTTCTTCCAGAAATCTGTCCAATCCCCTCTTAAAGGCATCAAGACCAGATGCCATCACCACCTCCTGTGGCAAAGAGTTCCACAGAGCAATCAGGCTTGACTTCCTGGAGGATTGACCGATTGGATCTCCTTGCAGTCCAGGGGACTCTCAAGAGTCTTCTCCAACACCATAATTCAAAAGCATCTATTCTTCGGCGCTCTGCCTTCCTTATGGTCCAGCTCTCACAGCCATACATTATTACTGGGAAAACCATCGCTTTGACTAGGCGAACCTTTTTGGCAGGGTGATGTCTCAGCTTTTTATTAAGTTGTCTAGGTTCGCCATAGCTTTCCTCCCAAGAAGTAAACATCTTTTAATTTCATGGCTGCAGACACCATCTGCAGTAATCTTGGAGCCCAGGAAAATAAACTTTGATGCTGTTTCCATTTCCCCCCCTTCTATTTGCCAGGAAGTGATGGGAGTGGTTGCTATGCTCTTTGGGGTTTTTTAATGTTGAACTTCAAACCAATTTTTGCACTTTCTGAGGTTGCATATCTGAGGTTGCATCTGGCCTTTAAAAGGGGCTTTCTGGAGGAAAAGTCCAAAAATATGCTATAGGCCATGATGGGTTGTGCAACATTAGTAGCAGGCTACTTCAGAATGCCAGGTGCAAGGGAGTGGCAACAGGATGCAAGCATCTTGTTGTCTTGTGTGCTCCCTGGAGCATCCGGTGGGCCACTTTGAGACACAAGAAGCTAGCCTAGACGGGCCTTTGGCAAGCAGGGCTCGTCTTATGTTCTTCTTACGTTCTTATGCACCATTGTCCCATCAGGTTTGCCACTGGTACAGTTCACTGGTGTTGTCATGGTAAAGAGGGAGGAGCTTGGGTACATTAACAGCCACCTCAGTGTTTTTTCCCTCATTTGGACATTGCAAGGCATTGGACCTCCCACCCACCTAGAAGATCAGTCCAGGATTAGTCATCATTATGAGCCCTATCGGAATTTCGTCTCTTTCGTCCAACTGTTCTGGATAGGGGGGATTTTTCTTCTACTGGCCAAGTGGGTCTACTACAGTATATATTAGTCAGTCACAATTGATGGGTATGGTGCAAGCTGGAATTAGAATTAGGGATTGGTATACATCATAAGAAAGTGGAATGGACAGCCAGGGGAACAGGACTGGTCCCAAGAAGATGTCCAGTTCAGGAATTATGGCTGGGAACCCCTTGTCTATGAATTGTGAAGACAACCTCAAAGGCTGGGCAACTTGGGGAAGGTGTAATCCAGATCTTTCTCCTCTTTATGGGGATAAGCTATTATAGCCAATAGTGATTATTGGCTTGGGAAGGGACATCAACGGGGGGAATAGACAGAACCAGCTGTCTCCCCCAAAGAAGGGTGCCCACTTCAAAGAGAGTAGTGATAGGTCTGCTATACATTTGCCTATGTTTAATATATCATGGCCCATTTAAATCCAAACTTGTTTGTGCCTTTTTGGGGTGTAAAGAGGCAATGTTTGTCTTCTGCTGATGTCTGCCAAACAAACGTATGTTACGGGCACAAGAGCAGGCAAGGATGTTGCTGTTTTTCCTAGTTCTTTGGCAACTTGGCCATCCATGTTTACCTGTGAATGATTCTGAAAGAACATCGTTGGTGTGCCCCAGAATTCCTCATTAGTCCAAACTGCAGGGTCATTTACATAAGGCACTCTTAAGTAAGAAAGGGTTTATAAAATGGGATGAAGAACTCTATTCCCACCACATTTAATGAACAATTTCATAAGGATCTTCACAAGCATTAATATTCCTTATATAGCTGAAAGATGGCTTTCTCCAGCCTTACACCGTGGTAGTGAACCTGCACCACTAGGTAAGAATGTGACATTGTTGAGCAGCAGCCAAGACTTCTGTTTGCCTGTTTAAGCCTGATAACAAGCTTAAGCACTGGAGCAGAGCTTGAGCAAAATGGGTTGTGCAGGGGCTGACTTGTGCTGGATGCACAGCAAGGTTCTTGGTGACATTTGCTCGCTTAGTCGGTTACAGTCTCTTAAGGGCTCAGGAGCTTTTGCCCAGTCAGATAAAAAAAAATACCTGTACTTTGTTTCCTGAAAGGGAGGACATTCTGCAAGGCTTGCTCCAAACGTTCACATTAATGCCCGTGGCCATGAGTGCAAAATGACCTTGTCTTACTGGCTGTTGCTTGAAATTAAGGGAAGCAGAGTGATTCTGGAAGCGGCAAGGGGCTGCTGAGCCAAAGAAGAGACTGGATACGGAGTAGCAACAGCTCACTGAGCCCAGCAGAGGGAACGACAAACAGCTGCGGCACTCGGTGACCTGTATTCTCCATGTTCTTTTATTTATTAACAGGCTGCCAAAAATAAAGATTCCACTGGCTTGCAGCTAAGTAGCAGCATCATGGACCTTTTAAAATAAACATGGCCCCTGGAGTTGTGGGTGCGGCACATGACATTGACACGGCCCAGCTTCAGATGCTCTCCTCAGATAGGACAAATAGAGTATCAGGAATGGGGAGGGAGATAACGAGCAAGCTCTGAGTGCTTCATCTTCACACCCTCTGATTGTACCTCTTCTTTCATGAAAGCCTCCTCCACTTGGCTCTTATTCTGAGACCTGGGGGAGAGAGTGGTGGTCTTGGAACAACAGGATTGTCATACAGTGTAGCAAATTCAGAAGCAAACCCACCCAAAAGGTAATGTGCGAACAAGATCTCCATCTCTATATAATCTGTTGTCTTAAACACTGGAGACCTGGCCTGTGATTGCAATATCCTGTGCAGACATGACAGTATTCAGTTAACCAGTGTTAGTGGAATGTTAGGGCCAGATTGGTCAAAATTCCAGTTAGCCACGTCCAGTTTTGGACTAGACCGCCCTTCGACTTATCCACCCAAGGTGCCATCCTACTGCCCTCTGTTCATGCAAGGGACAATAAAGTAAGAACATAAAAAGAGCCCAGCTGGATCAGGCCAAAGGTCCATCTAGTCCAGCTTCCTGTATTTCACAGTAGCCCACCGGATGCATCAGGGAGCACACAAGACAAGTTGCTGGTATCCTGTTGCCACTCCTTTGCACCTGGCATTGTGAGTTGCCTACTTCTAAAACCAGGAGGTGGCACATACCCATCATGGCTTGCAACCTGCAGTGGGCTTTTCTTCTAGAAATCTATCCAATCCCCCTTTTAAAGGCATCGAGGCCAGACACCATCATCACATCCTGTGGCAAGACATCCTGTGGTAAGGAATTAATTCACAGATTAATTAGCTGTTTGGATAAAAAAAAAGTATTTTATCTGTTCTAAAGCTCCCAACACTCTGTTTTAGTGGATGTCCCCTGGTTCTGGTATTGTGTGAGAGGAAAGAGAACATCCCCCTATCTATCTATCCCTTGCATAATTTTATATGTCTCAATCATGTCCTCCCTCAGGCGTAACTCATAGTATTGTCTGGAGAGGGGGAATTGTCATTATTGCTGTCTTTGGTGTCAGGTGGTAGAGCAAATGATGTTTCCAGTCAATCGCTGCTCTGTTGCAGTCCTAGATTTACCCATCGTTGCTATGGGCAATTCAAACATCTACCCTGGAGGAGAATGGGCCTAAAAGAACCAGGTATCCAGGCTGGGTAAGTCTGTCAATGAAGCCCATGGTTGAGATACAGGATGTTGTAGAGGGTACGGAGTGGGTAGAAGGGCAAAATAAATTAACTTGCTTAAGCCTGTATAGGAAGTATTCTGGAGGGGCAATTGGTTGAGGGGAATGCATGACGTGAGGTTAAAAAGCTCATTTCCCTGTATTATTGTTCATGTTTCAGTAGGAAGGAAATAAAAACATCTTTTTTTTTTACCTTTACAGTACTTATTCTGTCCCCACCCCCTTTATTAAATACTGAGGGTCAGAGTCTGAACCTCTAACTGTACAGCACAACAGAGGAAGGTCTTGGATGAATGGGAATACAAAACATTTGTTTTCCTTTTTCTCCCTTCAAGACATTCCCCCACCCTAGGTCTGAACTGCACAAGAAGGCTCAAACTGGCTTGAGCAGAGCCGTTCCCATCTTGAAGTGCACCCAGGGGTGGGGCGACATCACTGCACCCCAGCGTGGCCGCCCTGCCCCCTGCATTGCCCGGCCATGCCTCCCTGTGCCCAGGATCACTCCACAGCGATGAGACCAATTACCTCAGAATTCTTTTCTCATTTGGTTGAAGTGGTGTAATCATTTCAGCAGGATTGCCATTGTTACTCTCTTTGCAATGCTTCCACTTTCTATTTGCCAGAAATTTGCAGCAAAGGGCAGGGCAGCAAAGGGCAGCAAAGGACTTCATCCTTAAATGGAGGCCAGGGAGATATATGCTACTTTACAAACGTATATATATTCACACGCACATTTGCCCCCTTCCAAATTTCCTTTTAAAAGGAAAAAAAACCCAAGCCCAAAAAGGTAAAAATAACCTCCAAAAAACTTAACCAGGGAAGTGTAAACAGCAATGGAAAACTCTAGTTATGCCAATGAACAATAAACCATTCTCTTTATTCTTTGTATCTGACAATGGTTAATAGCCAATGGTTTTTTGGGAATGGAAGAACTGCAAAATGTCCATTAGGAAGCGTGACATTCATTTTAGGTTCTGGAGCCTCTTTCATTACCCAAGCTAACAGACTCCATCTGTAGAGCAAGGTCTGCAGTCAACTGGTGCTGAAATGTTTATAGGAAGAGTTTGAAAGTGTATCCAGGTCAAAAAGCAGCACACTCTCAGAGACATCTGTAATGCAATTTCCACAATGCCTTCTAGGTAGTTTTTCTTTTTCCTTTTATTTCTGTAGAGCAGCCACTTCTATGTTCTGTTGGGCCCATCTATTCTTCACACATCAGTGTGTGTGTGTGTGTGTGTGTGTGTGTGTGTGTGTGTGTGTGTGTGTG
>JAJKFI010000008.1:9780061-9809579 GCA_029204185.1 Lerista edwardsae | reverse complement strand
GTGTGTGTGTGTGTGTGTGTGTGTGTGTGTGTGTGTGTGTGTGTGTGTGAGCATGCATGTAGATGCTACTTCCTGCCTCCAGCCTGCCTTCTCCCTACAACCTCTCCTGAGAAGGCAATCCCAAGTTGCACTGAAATGGCAAGGCTGGTGGGACTGTGCCTTATCCAGTGCACCTTAGGCATGCTGGGGAGCCTTTCTGGGGCAAGGCAGATTTGCTCCCTTGTCTCAGGGAAGGCTCCAGCCTCCCCAAAGGGTTCCACTGATCTGTGCCTGCTAAATAGGCTGCATCCCTGAGTAGGTAGAGAGGTAGTTGTCCCCTTCCCCCATGGCAAGAGCATAGGGCTGCCTATGGGTCTCCACATGTCTGTGCCGGCTATTTTGGAGGCCACCACTGCTCCCACCCCCGTTCCACCCATTCCCCCACCCAGTTGCACCCTCTCACTGGCTCCATGAGTTCAGCTGGCACAAAGGAGGCTTGGTGCAGCCGTGTGCCAGTGCCCTTGGGCCGACGCTACTGCTAGCATTGGCCCAAGAGTCATAGCACCAACACATAGTGTGCCGGTTATAGTGTGCCGGTCATACATAGTGTGCCGGTCAACAACATAGTGTGCCGGTCGGTGCCCCCATCAGCGCTAGTGACATTGGACCGATGTAAGCACATTGCGTCAGCTAAATGTAGGCCTTTGGATTGCACCCTGAGACAACTCCCTCGCAAATGTAAGACTCACTACACTAAGTAGTGAATTAAATCACTATTACTTTAGTAATAGTATTGAATAAATAATACAAAACAAACCCTCCAACTCTACAACCACAATGGCTTTGTTGACATTGCTTAAGAATTAAGAATAGCCCAAAGATGCCAAGGGGAAGATAGAGCATGTGAATTCGTTAATGTAAGGGTTTTTGGAGATGTTTTAAAGAGCATTTTATCCCTGTTGCTTCTTTGCCCCTGAATAACATGCATGCTGAGATAAAAATCCTATTTGTTACACAACACCTAGAGCAAATCAATATACATTTGCAGCTTCCTCTAAACACTTCTGAATTAATCCCTTCCTAAATGCCAGGCTGCGAACCCATTCCATTTGTCATGGCAAATGAGTAGATCCCTCATGCAATTTCAGGATCAAATAAACAAATGAATATATAGCCCTTTCCTGGCCCCTGATCCCTTAGATACCTTTAATTGTCACCCTTGTGGATGTAGAGAGCTACCCAAGCAAGGCAAAGAACAGAGAGAAGTTTATTTGTACCCTAAGCTCCAATGATAGCATCTTCTCAAACACTATATTGATCCACCTTCTAGGCAGTGGAAGCCTCACTGTGTTTTTTCTCCTGCCAACTCTTTCGAGACTGAAGACCTCAAGGAGAAAATGAAAGAAAATACACTTCTGTGGATTTTCTTTGTTACATTTAAAATGTACGCACATGAATTAGGATGTCAGGTGCTGGGACCAGGTTCTGAGGGATCTTGGGGCAGCAGACTGGACCTCTGATCTAATCCTATGTCAAACCATTCTGCCAAGGGGCCAATCACCTTCATGGTCTACAAGCCCCAGGGACACTTATGGCCTCATCCTATCGGGCACAGTGCAGGCAGTATGAGTGTACCACTGGTGCTGGTGTTGCAAAGGTGCTGTAAGGCACCTCGAGAGCTGATGGTAAGGCCTTACCACTGGTGCCGGCCAACCCCCAGTCCTGAGAGCCCAGAAGTGCACACATGGAGCCAGCGAGCGGGTGAAACTGGGTGGGGGAATGGGTGGAGCAGGGGTGGGAGCAGGGGTGGCCTCCAAAATAGCCGGCACAGAACAGACATGTGGAGACCCATAGGCAGCCCTGTGGATTTTCCACCTTTGAAAATTTCATGACAGAAAGCCCTTATTTGCATAGTTGTTTTTATCTGCTGCTACTATTCGAGTCGATCATTCCTAGTTTAATGGCTTGTATTCATATTTTTAAATGAATTGTTATATTTGTTGCAAGTTGTGTTCTTTGTTATAAATGGGGATCTATATTTTAATATTGAATAAAAATATTCAGAAATGTGTAAATAGATTTCTCTAAGAAAAATCATTATGAAACAGGATGGGAATACAGAACATATTTTTTTTCTTGGAGCAAAATGTAGAATATACAGTATTTTGCAGGGTGGAGCAAAGCATAATTTAGAAACAACAATTTATGCCTGTGTAAGTGCTTTCAAATCATCCCTGTTGCCTCTCATGGATATTTCATGAGTATATGAAAGAATCTGGGGTGCTCAATATTTATAAGTTCTGTTTCTGTTACTTACAAACTGAATCTCGGTATGGATGAATAATGATGAGATCAAATTGTTTTCTTATTTTATTTTATATGTACAAGTTGTTTTCATTACAGCCAGCGTTGGTGGATCTATATCAACTTGAGACTTAGGACCAAATATGCTATCTCATAAATGTGTGTGTGTGTGTCTTTGTTTAATTTTCTTCTGTAATTAACACCACAGGGGAGGGCATGCAAAATGGTCCAAGACCACAACAGGGGGGTAGGGATGTTTTAGCATTGTGTGGAATAAAAATCTGTTTTTTGTGGCAGAAAAGCTAAAAGCATGGAACCTTTAATTTGGAACAAATAGCTAACACAGAAAATAGCTTTGCTTAGTAGAATTATTCACTAACAAGCAGCTTCAAAGGCTTGGCATTAAAATATTTAAGGAATAGTACAGGTGCTTCTACTAATGAGGCTAAAGCAAAACACACAAGCAAAAGTAGATAAGTGAAGAAGCAGAATAGATAAGACCAGTGTCTCTACTAACAAGGTAGGCTAACTAGAGGTGAAAAGTTAAGTTTACAAAGGGTTGTAACAAATTGTGCATGCTTAATATACAGATTAAATTACACGCCTCTTAGAGCACAAAGTTTGATTTAAAAGCACATGCGACGTATGTAATTGGGTTATATGTCTGGGAGACTATATGAAATGGGCGTATTACGTATACTATATTCTGTTTAAATGCTTCAGATTGGCTAAATGCTCCAAACCATTGGGCCAATAAGAGCATAGTAAAGAAGGAAGAGGCGTCACTTTTTTAAAAAAGTATAAATGGCTTAACTTTATGATTAAAAGTGTGGCTTGTTATTTTTTTTCTTGTCACCAGCTTTTGCAAACGCTTAATAAATCTTTGCCCTTAATCACCGCAAATTGGAATTTAAAGTCTATTTTTGACAGCATGTAGCCCCTGCTGCAGCTAGATTCATAGTTAGGCACTCCACCATGCACAATGTAGTGTGTGTGTGTGTGTGTGTGTGTGTGTGTGTGTGTTAAAAAAAGCTCCCATTGGCCTTTCTCCTCAAGCACCAATTTTCAAACTGCAGCCTTAGAGTGCAATCCTAACCTGGAGTTAGGCTGTTACAGTTAGGCCAGCAAGGTTTAGCTGGCACAAGGGATACTGTAAAGTATGTTTGGCCACTCTCTGAGTCAGAGAGGCCAGCACACAGAAGTGCGTCATCCCCCCTGACTCCGAGTGTTAAATAGTAATAATGATCTTCATAATTAATTACATCACTTTGATGATTACAGAAGAGTCTTAAAGAAGCCAAGCACTGGGAAATCGCCAGGGCTTATGAGATGATTTATGACCAGTAAAGCAATTATAAGTTGCGTCTCCCCTTCCTAATCTGGAACTGGCCATGATGATGATCTTGGTGATGAACAGTATTTGTATACCGCTTTTCAAGAAAAAAAAGTTCACAAAGCAGTATATAGGCAAGTTCTATAAGGGCCCATTCTATTGAGCATACTGCAGGTGATACAAGCATACTGCCTGCGCCTGAGTTGCAAAAGGTGCCATAAGGCAGCTCCAGGGCCAGCAGTAAGCCATTACCACCAGCACTGGGCAACCGCCTGGCTAACACCTGCCAAGTGCTTGCTGGCATCACATCCTTTCTGGGCGAGGCAGGGCAGCAGGGTATTCCTGGGTGGGGGAGGGACAGAGCGGGCTGGGACTAGTGGTGACGCTTGCTCCTGGTTTCCGACCTCTAGGACTGTGTGGTCCTACATGGAAGCCCTCACCTCTGTGCTGGCTAAATAGCTGGCAAAGAGGCGAGTAGACTGCTCGCCCATTCATGGCCTTACTGCGGGGAAAGGGGACGGACATCCCCTTCTGCCACGGAGCCTCCTGTGGCTGCCTGGCTGCTGCAGGATGCAGCAGTCGTTGCCTGGCTACCGCTGTGCTCCCAGGCGGTCAGGCAGTGCTGGATTGGGCTGCCCATGGCTTAAATTAAATTATTTTCTACATCTGTCCCTGAGTTTTCTTCTTCCAGTTTTCCTGGTCCAGCAGCAACATTTGCATAAACACATGGAAACCAGCCACAGTATTCAGTGAAATGCTGAGTTTCTCTGACTTGCTTCCAGGTATCCCAGTGATCCAGCAGAAATGGTTACTTTTATTCCCGGGGCTAGAACACTCGTTGGCCTAGCCTGCACCTATGAATGAGTAACCAAGCCTTCCTCTAGTGGCCATTGTACTCATCCATTCTGCAAAGGCAGCCAGTCTTGCAGTATTTCTGATTTTTCAGCTGTTGCCTGGGACACATTATTGGCTGGATTGCATACACAACTGCTGTATTCCTCATTAGAAATCTGCTTAGGGTTTCCATGACTTGGTGCCCCTACCCTACTGGATCTTGCTCACAGGGGCTGAGCACAGTCCACTGTTCATTGACAAATGCTCCTCTCAATGCATTATAGAAGGAGCACTAGTTTGAGTAGGTCCTGATCTATGGTATTTGTAGCCTAATGTTTAATCAGGGCCAGAGGCATACCTAGAGGGGGATCACAGCACTATGTTTTGCAAGCAGCTGCTCCAGCTCCTCTTCAGAGCCATTCAGAGCCAACATAGCCTCCGTTTTGCTCTAGCCACTGGGAATGGCTCTGAAGAGGAGGGGGAGCAACTGCTTGCAAAACTTAGTGCTGTGATCCCCCTCTAGATACACCTCTGAATAAGGCCCTGACTACACCAGTACTAACAGTATAAATAAGCATTAGGCTAATATGGGGTCTTTTCTGTGCAACTTCATCAGGCAATTTTCAAAATGAAACATCCTCAATATTTTCAGTCTCAAAAAAGGCTTCTCAGCAAGGTTTGGGCTAATTTGCATATATAGGACGCAACATTTTTTTGCAGCTGCTCTTTCATCCTGAGAGCCAATTTAGCAACTCCTTCCCAATATGGCTCATGCAATATATTATACTTTAATCTAAATTTTGTACATTACTGCGACTACAATACCTGGACAATTTCCTCGTTGCGTCTTGCCTTTACAGCTCCCTTGGATCCTCTCTGTCAAGCTTATTGTTTCATATTTAATCAGTTGTTGGATTTAACATCCCTGGCACTCAGCATGGAAATGAGTACCTGAGAGACAAGTGCTCTGCCCCGTCCTATCCCCTGCCACTGTACAGCATGCAGCCACACGTGGAGTCTGCACTGCATGCTCTGGTAGGGAGCATGATTGGACAGCCTGCAGGTAGCCTTTCCAGAGTGCAATCCTAACCTGGAGTTATGCCAGCACAGTTAGGCCAGCAAAGTTTGGCCAGCACAAGAGCCACCATAAAGTATGTTTGGACTACTCCGGGTCAGCACACAGAGGTGCACCATCCTCCCTGACTGAGAGATTGGTCCAAACACGCTTGGTGGTAGCCCTGGTGCTGCCCAAACTTTGCTGGCCTAACTTTGCCGGCCTGGCTCCAGAAGTGCACTCCCAATCACCTATGGGTCTCCTTGGACCTTTGCCAGCTCTTTAGGTGATTTAGGGCACAATCCTAACCAATTTACCAGCACCAGGGTAAGGGCAATGCAGCTCTGAGGTAACAAGCATTTCCTTACCTTGAGGAGGCCTCTGTGACTACTACACCACAGAAGAAGGCAGAACATGCCCCATTGGCACAGCTATGTCAGTGCCGGAAAATTGGTTATGATTGTCTGAGGAGAGCCTGGGTGTGGGGCAGGCATAAAAATGGAGGATAAGATTTGACATGTGCAACTACCACAAGATCCACCCCCTCCTTCCCCAGACAAGCCTTTGAATCCTAAGCTGCAATGCCCATTACTCCCCCTCCCCCACCCACAGCCCACCCCCACCACCAACTCACTGGTGCCTGGGAGCCTCCTGGGGCGGTTGTCACAGCCATTGTACCCCTAACCATTGATGACCGCAGGCCTTCAGCACTTGACAGCAACCTAGCTTTTGCACTGCCCTAAAGAACCTTGTGCTGCCAGAACACTCATTCAGTAGGACTGAGTCAGTATCCCAAGATCCCACTTCTGTAAGGGCCCTGACATTTTATGGTTCATCCTAAATGACACCATCAAGAAACTTGATATCTGAACTGTAATCAGGCGACTGCTCAGCATTTGTGTACTGCTTACAAGTGTTCACATGTTGTTGGAATCTTTACAGGAACCATGTGACACTCCTATCTTATCCCAATCCCTCTTCCTCAGCCAATGAAGGCACACCACCAGAGCATCTCCTGAATCCTGGAGGGGGGCAGTCCTGGAGGTAAGGGAACGTGTGTTCTCTTGCCCAGGGGTAAGCCTCTGCTGCTCTGATGGATCTACTCAGACTTGCTCCAGCAATTGCTGGCACAAGTCCACGTGGACCTGGGTAAGTGGATTGAGGGAATATCAGAGAGGTGCTGAGACCCACCCCCTTCCTACCCTTGACACTCCCCCATCCCTGCTTTGGTCACCATTCCCTTCTCCTCAGCCCTTCCTGATTCCACCCCCACCCTGACACCAACATAGCAGTCCCAGGACTCCCACAGAGGTTGTAGAGCCTGGCTGCCAGCACTCCATTGCATCTCATTTTGTGACTGCCGTAAGTGCACTGTGCTGCTCGAACACACATTCAAGCATGCAGTGGGCTCATGGGATTGAGAAGTTTTATGACTCACATATCATGCAGCAGGGGAGCAGAGTCAGGTGGCTTGCCTGAGCAAAGCCACTGACTTTACAACAGGGGTGAGGTTTGAACCAGGGAGAGCCATATTAGTATCTTACAGCCCAATCCCGAGTTGCCCGGCACCCAGAGGGATAGTGGTACCAAAATGGGACCAAAAGAGGATATTCATCCCCTTTCCTTGAGTAAAGCCCCAGGCCCTGTAATGGGGCTAATCAAGTCTACGCCGGCTATTTAGCCGGTGCCGACTGGAGCAACCCCGTATCAGACAGCCCAGCCCGAAGCAAGATGGCGGTAGAGGCATCCTCCCACATAGGCCCGATTCTCCCCTCCCCCTACCCTTTTCTTCCTTTCTGTGCCTCTTCCCTGTCCCAAGTCTCCTTACCGCTGGCAGCAGAGAACAGAGGGCTCATTATCACTGAGGAGCATCCGCACCTCAGTATTATGACAGTGGGCTGGTTGTAATTGTCCTTGCAGTTGTCCCAATAGCATTTTCTGATTTCATTGGGATGTCATATCCAATGATGTCTTTTATACATTATAAAATATTCCACAGAAACTTCAAAATATAATGCCACTGTATATGGAAACAGGTACTTTAAGCGCTACCACACCAAATAACAAATATCTGACACTGCAAGGAAAAGCCCTTTTCTTAACCTACACGGCTTCATCAGAGCATCGTGCCACACAGCCGTACAACTATTTACAACAGTGGAACGGTGTTTGCCAGCAGTTGGACAAAAGGTAGCGCCCATTGTCATAAGGGCACTTGGAACAATTTTGAAAATTTTTGGGAATTATGTTAAACAACTGCAGTTTCCGGAGATAACACCATCAGATTTGCAAAAAAACTGTCCTTTTGGGAACGTTATATATGCTGCACACTACCTATATTTCGGTCTCAGGTCGAAACTTGTATCAGTTATTCAACACTACTAGTCAATGATATTTTAATTTTGTTCCTTGTTGAGTGTGTTTTATGTAGTTTTTAGTAGTCATAGTTGTAGTTGTAGTCATAGTAGTTCCAACCGTAACCTCAGAATTTCTCATTTTACAAACTGGGCACTGCACACCTTGGATAGTGTTGGAGCTCTGCTGAATCAAGCCAAATGCCCATCTAGTCCAGCATCCTGTGCCAGCCACAGTGGCCAGCCAGGCACCTCTGGGTAGCCCACAAGTGGCACAGAATTCCATAAACCTGACTTTCAAGATCAATTTGGAGGCCTGTATCCAGTCAGAACACCCAAGAATTGGTGGGGGAAGCTAAAGGAACTTCCAGAATTGTTCAAAAGGGGCGGACACTCTGTGCACACATTACTAAAATGAAACTAAAGGCAAACTTTAAGCAAATTTGCCTAAAGGCCAATACTATAAATTCTGTAGTCTCTGTAGAGGAGACTACAGCAATTTCTGAAGCATTGCTAGGATCTTCCTTATGCAAGCCATTACATTTATCTTAGAGCACAATCCTAACCTGGAGTTAGGCCGGCACAGTTAGACCAGCAAACTTTGGCCGGCACAAAGGACACCATAAAGCGTGTTTGGACCACACTCGGAGTCAGGGAGGATGGTGCACATCTGTGTTTTGGCCTCTCTAATTCCGAGAGTGGTCCAAACATACTTATAGTGTCCCTTGTGCTGGCTAAACTTTGCTGGCCTAACTGTGCCTGCCTTACTCCAGGTTGGGATTGCGCCCTTAGAGATACAAACACTTCCAGTCCAATGCCAGGTTGACTTTAAATGTCCCTCCCCCCCCCAAAAAAAAAGAGTCCAAGAGCATTCCTTGGAGACAATAGTTACATGGAAGAATTGTTAAATCCTATAATAACAAGCAACATATACCTCCAGATATTTAACAGGCCTAGGCCTAGGTGGCTCCACTAACAGTAGTGGAGCCACCCATTACTGTGCCATATACAACATTGCAGGCTCATTAGTTAGTGCCTCACTTGGGACCTCTCTCTGTGACTAGAGGAGAGTTGCAAGACATTCTTTTCCTCTCCCATGATTCCATCTTTCTTTCTACTCTCTTCATCACTGATAAATGCACAACTCATGAGAAGCCAGGCCAGAAGCCCCTCAAATTCTCTCGCTGGTTCTGACATTGGCAGCTTCTGACTGTAGCCTTGGGCAAGGCATGCCACGGTTCCCATTTTGGTTGCTTAAAATAATCACACACACACACACACACACACAGAAAGAGAGACAAATCCCTGGGATCATTATCCTCATTCCATCAAGTCAAGAAGGGGGAGAATTAATTAAGCATTTGCCGTGAAGACTCTCAGGGTGGAAACTGTTCAGACCACTTCTCATTTTATGTGGCAGACAAGTCCCACCATTATGACAACATACTTTGTTGTCATAATAATGATAAATGCATAAAATGTAAGATGGGCAGTAAGCATATACAGTAATCTGCTTTATGTGCAACCTCGCTATCTGTGACTTCCCTTATCTGCGAGGGGCAGAATTGCTACTTTCCTCATTATCTCTATCCTCATTATCCACTACGCAGAGACCTTCAGGGCGCAATCCCAGTCTGGAGTTAGTCCAGCACAGAGAGGCCAGCAAAGTTAGGCTGGCACAAGGGACACTGTAAAGTACGTTTGGACCACTCTCTGAGTCAGAGAGGCCAGCACACAGACGTGAGCCATCCTCCCTGACTCCAAGAGTGGTCCAAATACACTTTAAGGTAGCCCTTGTATCAGCCAAACTTTGTTGGCCTAACTCTGCCAGCCTAACTCCAGGTTAGGATTGTGCCCTCAGAATGACACCTGTGACCAGCACTGACCCCTTTAAAATGGCTGGCAGAAGCTGGTCATGTTTCAGGGTCCATGTTGGTTGCAGGTGCCATTTTGAAGATCCCTGCAGCCTCTGGAAGGTCTCTGCAGCATTCAGAGATCTTTTGGCATTTCCTGCTGCACTCTGCTGGCTTCCTGGGGGTTTCTGCCAGATTTTTCTGATAGCAGATAAGGTACCTCTTGCACCTAATCCCACTGATCCCTTAGGATCAATGGTTCATTATCTGCAAATTCGCTATCCACAAGGATTTCCAGGAACCTAACCCTAGCGGATAATGAGGATTGACTGTACCTGTGGCCAATAATGATTCCCCAGCACATACCCCCTATACCACAGGAACTGCCATGGCTGTCCTGGAAATAGTGTTGGAATTCTGTGCGGGTGCAAAGAATTCTCCATTACAGAGTCTTGTGTCACTCAGTTTCCATTCCCAAAGCAGTGTCAGCTGAAGACCTCCTGGTCCCTGACCAATGTGCCAAATGCTGCCCCTGCCCTTACTGGGTGATGTGCCAGGCTCTGCTCCTCCCAGTGGAGGAGAGTGAGGTGGGTAGAGGGGAGCACCCCCCACCAATCTGCTGCCTGAAGCAACTGCTTCAGCTGGTCTCATGCTTAGGCCATTGTAATGCCTATAACATTAACCATTGTTTAATGTTTAAAACATTAAACCATTGTTTAAACCATTGTTTAACATTAACCATTGTTTAAACCATTGTTTCACCTGAATTTTGGCATGTGCATCTTTTTGAACCCTTCCATGTTGAGTTGCTTCTGCAAAAATTTGCTCATCTATACAATGGATAAAGATGTAGGCACACTGTCCTCGATTGTATCTGGATATTGGTCAACCTGGCTTCACTGAGCAGGGGGAGGGCGGTCCAGGAGGTGGTCCGGCTGGGGAGGGCGGTAGATTTTTGCCCACCCCTGGCCCACATGGCCCCGATTCGGGGCCACGGTGCAGATCCGTGTATCTCCTAGGCACGTGCCCTTGCCCTGTGGAGGCTCCAGGCCATGCCCAAACTGTGCTGGATATTGCACAGGCTTACTGGCTTGTGCTGTTCCAGCACAGCTTAGGATCGGACCCTTAAAATAGTTTCCTCTGTCCAGGGAACTTTGGAATAGGACTGGCCTATGCATGAGACCAGCTGAAGCAGTCGCTTCAGGCAGCAGATTGGTGGGGGTGCTCCCCTCTACTCACCTCACTCTCCTCCACTGGGAGGAGCAGAGCCTGGCACATCACCCAGTAAGGGCAGGGGCAGCATTTGGCACATTGGTCAGGGACCAGGAGGTCTTCAGCTGACACTGCTTTGGGAATGGAAACTGAGCAAATCTACAAGTTGTCATTCTAACTCTTATTACTGGGCAGATCTCTATGTTACCATTCATACTCATATCAATGGGCAGATTTACATGTTACCATTTTAGCTCCATGTCTCTAGGTAGAAACCAACCATACAGATCTGTAAATTTCTTCTGCCTCATTCCAGTATCCCAACAATAATCTTACACTAACTTTTTGAAGTAGCTTTATACCTAATATGATTCCATTTCCAACTCACAGGAAATGCGGATTAATCGCTGTCGTGTCCTTGATGCCCCAAAACAGCTTCTTAGAAATAATATCAAAACGCTCCCTGGAACACTCTGAAAAGCTTTGCTAGATCGAAATTGCGTTTTTTATTAGTAAAGAATTGCCTTTCACATCTAAAATGCATATTTGCATTTCTGAGTCCACATGCCTTATTCTCAAAAAACAGGCTTAACATTGACATTCATTGATATTTTAAATGGTAGCATTATTATTCCCGGATGAATGCTTCGTAAAGATGTTATTGCATGGCCTGTAAATAGCTCTCAGGATGATTACAGTCTTTAGTATCAGTTTATGGCACTGACATGTCCTCCTGAATTCGGAATAGTTTCTGGCAAATAATGTGCTCTTTTCGCACATGCGTTGCTTGATTATTCAACACTTGATGACTAACTGCACTGAAAAGTCCCTTGGCTGCAGTGGTTTCACATCATGAGCGACTGTGGCTGTGAAGAACAATCCGGGGTGGTTCATGTGCCTATGCCACATTACCATCTGATGCTTGTCCTGAAACGATGAGCATGGATCTGTGAAACAGCCCTAAATGGAAGTTAAAGCTCTCAGGGCGCAATCCTAACCTGAACCTAGGGCGGCATAAGGGACTTCTGCCAGCCCAGGAGTGGCGCAACTGCACCATAAAGTGCATCTGCCCCACTCTCTGAGTCAGGGAGGCCGGCACATGGACAAGAGTGGTCCAAATGCACTTTATGGTGTGTTTGCGACCCTCCTGTAACATGAACCTAACTCCAGGTTAGGATGGCGCCCCCAGATGAAATCAATGCCCATAGTCACAATCACAGAATGATTGACATTTCTGAGATGCATTTGCAAGATATTTAATGATATTTAATGCTGCACAAAAAACGTTTCAGTGGAATGAAAGAGATCTATCTGCCCCTTTCTTTCTTATTAGGAATGCAGTTACATGGTTATCCTCCACATTTCTTTCTTTGTTTCCCTCTGTGGGTGTTATTGCTTTCTGCTATCACTCCTGCCCAGTAGCGTCTTATATTTTCCTTCCAACCAAGAGGAAGGTGACCAAGTGCCTGCATTTCTGTGTCTGATACAATATGACATGTCTGACTTGCCATGCTGAATAGCAATTGTCTGCTGTGCACCTACAGGGAAAACCTTTTTTGCTGGATATTGCAGGGCAGCTGAGGTTACACAACGAACTTGAGTCTTGCTTCAAGGTAGAGAGTATGTGCAGTTAGTGTAATTCTAGCCCAGCAAGAATGTTGCCACAAATCCAAACAGTCACCTGGGGTGGAAGGATGTCCTGGTCATTACTGGTAACTGAAAAGCACATAATCATGTTGGTCTTTGCAATTTAAACATATAGGCTTAAATTCTGCAAGATTGAATAAGACCTTGGTGGGAAATGACATAAGGATGCTGCTCATTATTATTTTTTCCTTTTGGGTTGTTGCCAAAAGTGGCTTCCTCATAACCAATCAGCTTCGCTAGACTGTGCAATATAGAACGACTAACTATGTAGATCACTACCGGAAGATTACATGTTTATATGGTTCCCACCTGAAGCCATCCAGAATATTGAGGTTGAAGTTCACCAATAGAGCACTGCATGCTGAAGCTTCTAGGTTGAATCTTCAGTGCAGCCATTTTCAACCACTGTGCCATGGCATTTGGGGTGCCACGAATGGTCTACAGGTGAGTTGTGGGAATTTGGCGATGGGTTATCTATTAGTAGGGCCATTAGAGGGTGAGCTCCCCACTGGCTGCACTGTTAGCCTTGTCAATTGTCAAAAAGCTGGTGGTGTGCTGTGACAAGTTTAGCACCTTGTGCCCTGAGATGAAAATGGTTGAAGATCTCGGCTCTAGTATCTCCAGGAAAGATCCTTGTCTGCAGCTCTGGAAAGTCAGTGTAAATAAAGTTGAGCAAGATAGACCAAGAATCTAATTCAGTATAAGTAGGGGTGGGTTTTTGTTGTTGTTGAAAACAGCTTTTTAGTGGTTAAAAACCACCTTTTGGCGGTGAAAATATCTGAATAAAAACATAAAACACCACATTTTGGTGTTTAAGGTATTTTCCAGAAATTAAAATAATTACTTTTCCAATTAGAAATAATACTGTGGCTGCATCTGCTGACACTATGCCACCTATATCATCTACCTAGTACACTTTAAAAGCATTTAAAATTAATAAAAATGAGAATGTAGAATAAAAACACATAACACTGCAATTTGCTATTTTAATCAAGAAGTATCACCAAAAAAAACCACACTCCTAAGTATAAGACAGATACCTGTGGAGGCCCCATGATGTAGTATGAACATGGAAAACAATGCTTTGATGGCAATCATTCATGTGGTAGACAATGCAACATTGTGTTTTCTGTGACTTCCCCATTGCTAACACTCTAGCTAAGAGGCCTTGAATGGAAGAAAGGTAGGAGTGAAACAGGACATCTCAGCATGATTACTGGGCAAGAAAATCACCACATCTTTCCAATTTACAATTTCAATGCTGCTTGGAAATTAGCAAACGTCTGGCCATTTTTGTGGGTCAGCAAAAGTCTGTAGGAAAAAAAAAGGCATATCAGACATGCTACTGGAACTGGGCCTATAATAACGTCTGACAAAACATTCTCAGCATGGTTCTTATCCATATTTTTTTAATGTGGCCATTCATAAGATTTACAATGTCATCATTTCCATGACAAGTAATTAGAAAATTGAATTTTTAAAAAAACCCTTCTTCTCCTAGTCCCATTGGCAAGAAAAACAATCTTCATGGGAAGAAAATGAGTTTATGTTTTCTAGCTAGCTATATAAAACAATGACAAGAGGGATGTGGTCCAAAGGCCAGTCACTGAAATGAGCTCCATGATATGCTAAATGTATTTTAATTAATGTGCTTATTTTTAGAAAGGCTGGATCACCTTTTGCTGTTTGACCCAAAGCAGTTTCCAAAAAATTTAAAAATCTAAGGCTATACAGAGTCCAGGATAAAGCATTACGTTCTACTACAGTGGTATTCAAACTTTTTAGACCAGGACCCATTTTTTAAAATGGCACTCATGTCAGAACCCACCGGAAGTGATGTCATTAACCTGGAAGTGACATCATCAAGCAGGAAGTGCTGCCATTGTAACATAATAAAATTACACTCCTAAAATTCAAATTGGCTTTCATGCACAACCATGAAACATCCTCGATAGAAAGCAAGATTAGGACAAAATATGATGTAGAACTAAAAACAAAAATTTTTAAAAACCCACACTTGAAAATTCAAACTGTTAACACTCACAAAAGAAATATAACAATATATTGTTATATATTCTTCAGTTTCCCAGCTTTCCATGACCCACCTGACATCATGTTATGACCCACCAAGTGGGTCCTGACCCACAGTTTGAATAACACTATTCTACTAAACCTGTAAAATGAACAGTGAATGTTATTAGGCAGGAGTGAAAACACTTGCAACCATAGATGATGCTTTAATATAGTACCATCATATGAAAACTCTTGTCCAGGAGAATACCTATAATTGATTTCAGTTCTACACCATTGTAAAAAATGTAATTAGCAATTATCTGCCTTTGGAGTGAGTGCCTCACAAATGAGATTTTGCAAGACACGCACCTAAATGTCTTGATTGCCTTGGAGCATTTTTGTCACAGAGATTTTGATTACCACATTTCAAGGCAAATTATGTTCACTCCAAAGAGGTAGCAGAATTATTTGATCTCAAGATCTTAACTAGTAGCTGAGCGCAAAATTTCAGGACCAATTGTAGTTTCAATGCATTTCAATGTGTCGACCTCCATGGCTGCCGGGGCGGGGGGGGTACTCACGGCCCTTGGAAATCGGTTGGGAACTACTCGGCGAGAAGAAATGGCATGGTGAGTCACGGAGCGGGTCAGTCGATTTATTGTTGTCAGGGCTTTTACATTCATCAGGTAGGTTCAAACGTCACCCCTGGATCAGCCGCAGAGCCCCTGTTGCCGCCACAGGGGCTGCCCACCCCTTGGTAGGTATGTTTATATTGAGCGTTGTAGAAGGCAAGCGTAGCCTCCTGGCAGGTAAGTGCTTGTTGGGGGATCGCTGTCCTTTAATGGGTAGTCAGGGTGGCTGGGGTCCACTTGGGTCCAGCCGCTTTGGATATCCCCTGGATGAAGGGCTGGAGTCGAGGGCAGGGGGCTGCCCTGACGGTCAGCAGCCCCAGCCAGCTGTCTTCCCCTCCTCTCAGGGACGGGGCCTCCAAATCTTCCCTCAGGAGAGAGGTCCTCCTGTCCCGTCAGGCTTGGGCCGAGACCGAGACTATCCTCCTGTCCCGGCTCGGTGAAGGTCCCTCTTCCTTCTCCCTGCCAGCCCCAGGAAGAGCGACCTTAACCTCCGGCCGCCTGGCTCCTTATGAGCCGACGGTCGGGGATGCCCGGGGCTTCCCCGGCAAGCCCCGCCCCCTGGCTGAGGCCTCGCGAAGCCTCAGGCAGTCCCTGGATGTCTCTTATGATGTCATCACCCCATGCAGCTGGCCGAAAAGGCCCGCGCGGAGTGCCAGAGGCTGGGGAGAGGCCTGTGGGGCCAGTACTCGGCCGCGCGGGGCTCCAGCCTCTCAGCGCCGCAGCTGGGGAGTCCAGCCCACGCCCGGCCGGCACAAGGGCCTCTGGAAGGCCTCTCCCCCGACCGCGCCAGGTGAGTTGTGCCCCAGCCTCTCTGCTGGTCCCTTTTGTTGCTGCCTTGGGGAGCTCTTCTGGGGTTTGTCCCACGCTGCCGAGAGGGCGTTCTGCGGGGGGGGGCAAGCGCCCCGTGACACAATGCAATTTCAGTGCAATTCGGTGCAAAATTTTTGTGCAATTGTGAGTTTGATGAGAGGCTTTTTTGTTTTATTTTGAGGGGAGCGATTGAAGAAAGCTATTGAAGAGCCTCACCTTTTTTAGGATCACTGGTAAATCAAAAGAGTGACTGCACCAAGAATTAAAATGCCAAAATATGCTGGGTTGCACAGTAATGATGAATCAAGCAACAAGCGCCTGCAGCGCTGGTCCTGTGGCGCCCGCGCCAAGCCTCTGCGCCAACCTCCAAAGCCGGCTGGCATGACACAGGATTGGTGGGACGGAGGGAAGTTGGGGGTGGGACGTGGGCGGGCTTAGGATTTGGCCATAAGGCCAAACCCTAAGCCCAATCGGGAGGCCGCGCAGCCCTGATTCAAGCCGCGCAGTTTCCTCGAATCTGCACCTGCTGTTTAGCAGACGCAGATCTGAGTTGCACATTGGGGAGTCTGGAACCTCCCCAACGGTAAGGACGCAAACGTTTTGCCCTCCTCTTTTGCCCTCAGCTTTTGCAGGAATGACTGGGTACAGAAGTTTCAAAGATTGACTTAATTCTATGCATGACTCTGAAGCTTGCAAAATGCCATTTTTACTTCCATAATATTTCAGTTTGCAGTGAACACAAAATTAATGTTTATGGATGTGGAAGAGTCTCCCAAGAGTATCCTGAATTTAAATGACAATTGAGAATAGCATTTCTGCTTTTGGTTCTTTCTGTTCATCAGTTGCTGCTTATTAATGACTTGTGCAACTCTTCCTTCAAAAAGTCTTAAACTTCATCATTTTTAATAAGTCCCATTTGTTGGCAATGTGTCTGTGCTTGTGGAGTGAGAGAAAAATGCAAAATAATTAGTTATTCCTGCTTTTAAAAAAAAATGGTTGGCTTTTATGGCATCTATTTTGTGCAATGGAGGGTTCCCTCCCATCCTTTGTCTCATGGAGCAGAACACCTTGGGCTAGCTCTGACTTGCTGCATGGCATTTTGGGATAGAAGGAGCTTATGGCATGCTGGGACTTAAACTGTTTTTTTTCATCCAGCAGTTCATGCTTCCAAGGGCATCAATGACAACTGAAAAACTGAGCAACTGTTCCATTTATAGAGTAAAAATGCTTCCAAAATGGATGACACACACACTGGGAAAGTCATGCTCCTAATAAAGACCTCTAATGTACTGTATCAGGTGATTCCATGCAATACCAACTGTAGTAATCAGAAACTAGTAGTGATCTTGATTGTGGTTACAATACATTTTATTTGCCATAGGCTGTAACAAGGAGCTTGAATTATGGAGGGTCAAGATGTGGTCCAAGTGAATTGATTACATCAGTCTTCTGTACAGTATACTCTCTCCAAGGCACACTTCACATCAACTTCAAGGTTACATGCATACGTTTTAAAACTCTGCACCTCTTGTCTTTCCAGTGCCAGAAAAAGATTTTTTTATTCTTCTTTTAAGGTTTTATGTATTTTAGTTCCTGGTTTTACAGCTGTTTTAATTCTTGTAATTAATTAAATTAATTATTTAATTAATTACAAGAATTATACTAAAAATAATTAATTAGTAATTGTAGTTTATTCTGAGTTTTTATTGGTATGTGTGTTTTTATGATGTTTTTGTAGAGGACACTGGGATTGCCATTAAAACTGTGTTATAGAAGTGTGTAAGAAAATAAAATACATTAATACTCTGTTTTCCTCCAAGATACTTTTTCTTCCTAGAATTAATACCTCAGTTGTGTTGCCAGGCCCCAATGGGACCAAGGGCTAGGTGATAATATGGAGCACCGTGACAACCCCCATGGTGCGTCTGGGCTGTCATAAGAATGTAAGTCGAGCCTTGCTGGGTCAGGCCAAAGGCCCATCTAGTCCAACTTCCTGTATCAAACCCTTCCAGGGAGCACAGAAGACAACAACATACTTTCATCTCGTTGCCACTCACCTGCACCTGGCATTCCGAAGTAGCTTACTTCTAAAGCCTAAGCAGGTTGCACCACCCATCACGGACTGTAGCCTGCGATGGACTTTTCCTCCAGAAATCTGTCCAATCCCCTTTTAAAGGCACCTAGGCCAGATGCCATCACCACCTCCTGTGGCAAGGAGTTCCACAGATTAATTACCCGCTAGGTAAAAAAGCATTTCCTTTTATCTGTTCTAACTCTCCCAACTCTTTATTTTAGTGGATGTCTCCTGATTCTAGAGTTGTGAGAAAGGGAAAAGAACATCCCCCCTATACACTCTATCCATCCCATGCATAATTTTGTACATCTCAATCATTTGAAATGATTCCCTCAGGCACCTTTTTTTCTAGACTGTAGAGCCCCAAACACTGTAGTCTTTCCTCACAAGGGAAGTACCCCAACCCAATAATCATTCTGGTCACTCTCTTCTGCACCTTTATTTCCACGATGTCCTTTCTGAGATGTGGCAACCAGAACTGTTTGCATTACTCCAGATGTGGCCTTACCATTGATTTGCATGAAGGTATAATAATATTGGCTGTTTTATTCTCAACCCCTTTTTTAATGGTCCCAAGCATGGAATTGGCCTTCTTCACCGCTGACACACACTGGCTTGACCCTTTCATTGAGTTGTCCACCAGCACCCCAAGATCTCTCCATTGCAGATGGTTCCCAAAATTCTCTGTGGGAGGAAGGAACCACCTAAGTCTTTGCAGGGGCTGAGATCGCACTGCTGCTGCTACTGCACTGCTACTGGGGATGGGAGAGGGTTTTTTTACACTCACCAACCTCCAGCTCTAGAGTCCTGGGGGTCCCCATGCCTCCAAATGTGTTTTTAAAAATCAGTAAGTTTTTGGAGCTTTGATTTATCAAAACAAATTGAGTTCTACTCCATTCACAGTCGGTTCTCATGAACCTGTTTTCCCAGGTTACTAGCATTTTCTGATGTCCTAATTTTCAAGATGTCCTAATTTTCAAGACAAAGGTTTGCATAGTCAAAGCTATGGTTTTCCCAGTAGCTACGTTTGGCTTTGAGAGCTGGACCATAAGAAAGGCAGAGCGCCGAAGAATACATGCTTTTGAGTTATGGTGCTGGAGAAGACTCTTGAGAGTCCCCTGGACTGCAAGGAGGTCCAATCGGTCCATCCTACAGGAAGTCAAGCCTGATTGCTCCCTGGAAGGACAAATCCTGAAGCTGAAGCTCCAATACTTTGGCCACCTCATGAGAAGAGAGGACTCTTTAGAAAAGACCCTCATGCTGGGAAATATTGAAGGCAAAAGGAGAAGGGGGCGGCAGAGGATGAGATGGTTAGAGAGTGTCACCGAAGCAATGAGCATGAAATTGGGCAAACTCAGGAAGCTAGTGGAGGACAGGGAGGCCTGGCGTGCTGTGGTCCATGCGGTCGCAAAGAGTCGGACACGACTTAGCGACTGAACAACAACAAATTTTCAAGAGCATGTTGCATAAACTGGATGCAAATCTACCAGTACTAATGGTCAGATTATGCATACCCTATACTCCTATGGGAGCCTGCTTGCTCCCATGATAACCACACAGAAGCCATAAAATTGCTCATAAATACTTCTGGGTCTGGTGTGGAATGTTCTTTCAAACCCAAGTTCAAATCCACACTCCGTTTCATATGCATTCCCAATCAGTGGAACTCAGAGGTGTACCAGGGCAAAATGGCACCTATGGCACGTCATGACGTCACAACGTTGTGACATCATGACGTTGAGGGGTGTGACTTCTCTCCATGCAGAGAAGCCTCTGGCCAGGAGGAACTGCACCTCCCTGGTTGGAGGGGGGGAGGTGCGTGCCTTCCCTCGGCCTCTGATTGGGCATTTTTGCCTGATCAGAGGGAGGGAAGACGCGTGCCTTCCCTCGCCTCCGATCCCTGGGCAAGAGGTACTGCGTGTCCCTGGCTGTCCAGCTACGGAGGCGCAGTTCCCCCCAGCCAGGGATCAGAGGTGGGGTGGAAGATGCAGCTTTCGCTCGCCTCTGATCCCCGGCCAGGAGATACTGCGGGTCCCTGGCTGTCCGGCCAGGGAGGCGCAGTTCCTCCCGGTCGGGGATCGGAGGTGGGGGGAAGGCAGCTTTTGCTCGCCTCCGATCCCCGGCCAGAAGGAACCATGCGTCCCTGGCTGGACAGCCAGGGACACACGGTTCCTCCTGGCCGGGGATCGGAGGCAAGAGAAAGCAGGGGGAGCGTGCTTCTTCTGGTGTGCTGTATGGGGGGGCTGAGGGCCATCAGCGCCCCCAAGGAAATGGCGCCCATGGCTCTTGCCACCCCATGCTACACCCTAGATACACCTCTGCTGGAACTGAGAGTTTGAGCTGCAAATAAAAACATTTACCTTCATGCCATGCATTTACTGGTCACCTACTGGTCACCTACTGATACATAAGACCAGTTCAAGGCACAAGGACAGGGCATCCTTTTTTCCCTTTTTTGTGGCCACTTGGCAAATGTATCACTACCACCACCAAGGGCGCAATCCTATGCAGAGCCGGAATGGCGAGGCTGACTTGGCAGCACCATATCCGACGCTGCTTAGGAGAGGCTGGAGCTCCACCACCACCACAGCAAGGGAGCGTGGAAGGCTCCAGCCTTCCTTATGTGCTCCTCGGATCTGTGCCCACTAAAGAGTGGGTGCAGATCTGAGGAGAACGCGTGGCCAGAATCGCAGGGCCATCTCCCAAGCCCGCCCACGTCCCACCCAAGTCCCGCCCCCAGCAGCCCTCCCTGCCACCAATCCCTGTCCCAATATGGGACAGAGCCTCCTTTGTGCCGACCGGCTTCGGTCGGCACAAGGGAGGCTCTCCGTTGGCACTCTGAAGCTGACGCTCTCGTCAGCAGTAAGCACATAGAGGTGACAAAACACTGGATTGCGCTGTCAATGCCCAACCCAATGGCAAACGTCAAATGTCTCCTTTCTTGAGGAGCCTCCCGTATCTGCCTGGCTGCCAAAGGATGCAGTGGTTGCCATCTGGCTATCGCTGCGTTCCCGGGCAGTCAGGCAGTTCTGGATTGGACCCTAACCTGAACACTCTGACCACCCGGGAGTGCAGCAGTTGTCAGGTGGCTACCACTGCATCCCGTGGCAGCCAGGCAGCTATGGGAGCCTCCGTGTCCCCTTTCCCTATGGTAAGAGCGCAGGGCGGGCGACAGGTTTATTATTTAGCCAGCGCAGAAGCAAGGGCTTCCGAGTAAGGTCACGTGGCCTTACTCGGAGGTCAGGAACCAGGGGCAAGAGTCGCCGCTGGTCCCACCCCATTCCACCACTCCCTCCTGCCCCTGAACTCCCTCCTGCTCCACCCCAAACAGCTGCATTGCTGCCGAATGGTAAACGCACCGGCAAGTGGTGCTTCCTCCAGGACGTGAACGGCTGGCGTTGCCATGGCACGGCACTAGGGCCAGCGGTATGGGCCTACCGCCAGCATTGGAGTCACTTGACGGCACTTTGCATGACATTTGCCTGGGTGGTACAAGTGTTCCAGCCATGGTAAAGCCCATTGGATTGGGCCCACAGTTAACTAGTTATTACTTTCCTTTTCCCATTTTTTCTTTAATGCTTTAGTTTGCATAATAGAAAAAGCTATGCCTGCAAATTTCTGTCTGCCAAAAAGCTATTAAAGAGATAGCCACCTAGTGGTAACTGCATTTTCCTGTATAACCACAAACTGGGGGTGACAAGATTTATTTTTTTTGTAAAATACATTTAAAATGCTTCCTGCATGTAGCAAACTAGCAGGTATATAATAAACCTTACTTCTTGCTATGCTGGCTTTCTCCCTCCACTGCCAGATCCTATCCTCTGTGTCACGCCATGTGACCCGACACAGAAGTCCTTCATGTCTGTGCCTGCAAAATTGTTGGCACAGACTTGAGGAGGCTCATTTGTGGCCCAGAACTCTTACCCAGGGGTAGGGGATGAATGCCGCCTTCTACCGAGCTGCCTTGCTCCTGTAAGATGTAGCGGGAAGCGTTTTGGCTTCCCTGCTCCTTTGGCAACCAGACAGCTTACAATTGGGCTGCAAGTTAGTATAATACAGCTTCCTACTTTAATATTTCTTCCTGCTTTATGGTGCTTTTGCGACAGTGTGCAACAGTAGAACATGCATTCTGCTGGTGCGACTAGGCAATAGGATTGGGCCATTAATTTATGAAAAACATAAAACCGCATAAGACGTATTTGTTCATAATATAATATCCTCCTTCCAACCAGATATCAACCCCAGGCTGAGTGGTTTTGAAAATCAGTCGTGGATTGATATCTGGTAGGAAAGAGGTTATATAAAACTGCATGTAAGCATAAATGCTTCTTATAAGATGTTATGTTTCCCTTTTCTAAAGGGAGAAGCTGTCTGATGGTAAAATAAACAAATCCAGCCTTTTCCACTGAATTATTTCCAGGCCACATAACGTGAGCGCATGATGTGAAATGCTGCAGCTACCCTGTGTAAGAGGATTGCATAACCAGCAAACCTCCTGTTATGTGTCTAATGTGAATGTTCTTTGCCAGGAGACTTAAGTCACCTGCAGAGTTTGCTTGAACTCTGAAAGCAACAAAAAAGGAGGTCCTTTGGTCAAGGTGGCAGGGGGGGGGGCTGCCCCTCTCACCAGACAAAGAGTTTTGGATTGGCAGCAATAGCACAGAGCACTTGGCTGAGGAAAAGAGCTGTGGCCATGTTTTTGCAGGTCTTGCCAGCTCTTCTGTTGTGAAAGGCGAGTGCTACATCCAGTTGACCCATCTCTGAACCATGTTTAGGAGTTTAGCAGCCCAATCCTAATGGACAAATTCACTGGGCAGAATGCTAGTTTCACCAGCAGAGACTGCCCTATGGCAGACGCAAAAGCATCTCTGGCAGCGCATGAAGTACGCAAGACCTGAATACACACAAATGGTACCGTGTTATTCAAACTGTGGGTCAGGACCCACTTGGTGGGTCGTGACATGTCAGGTGGGTTGCAAAGAGCTGGGAGCAGCCTTATTCTTGCTATATTCCTTTTGTGAATGTCAGCAGTTTGAATTTTCAAATGAGGGATTTTAAAAAAACATTGTTTTCAGTGTTTTATATAATATTTTGTCCTAATCCTGCTTTCTGTTAGGGACGTTTCATGGTTGTACAATTGCTGCAGTCCAAGAATGCCAATTTGCATTTCAAGAGTGCCATTTTATTATCAATCACTAGTATTTATATACCGCTTTTCAACATAAAGTTCACAAAGCGGTTTACAGGCAAATAATAACATTAAAGTTAAATGGCTCCCTGTCCCAAAAGGGCTCACAATCTAAAGGAATGGAGAACACCACCAGCAACAGCCACGAGAAAGACACTGCGCTGGGGTGAAGAGGGACAATTGCTCTCCCCCTGCTAAATATAAGAGGACACCACTTGAAAAAGTGCCTCTTGCCCAGTTAGCAGGGGTTACAATGTATTATGTTACAATGACAGCACTTCCTGCTCGAAGATGTCACTTCCTGCCATGACATCACTTCTAGGTTAATGATATCACTTCCGGTGGGTCCCAATACAAGTGCCATTCTAAAAAGAGGGTCCTGGTTTAAAAACTTTGAGAACCATTGAACTAATAGCAAATTAGTACAGTGTTACGTACAGGCAGGACCCTGTATCTGTGGATCTGGAATCCATGGTTTCAATTATCTGCAGAGGATATCAGGGACACCTTGTAAAGTAAAGTAAAGGAACTCTACAAATAACTGCTCCTATCTTCATACAGCAAAACCACTGTGTTTTCAAGGGTATAGGCAGCCTTCTGAGCCACTTGTAGGCCTTGCCTGGTCGCTCTGAGGCTCCTCTCTTCTCCCAATATAGCCCCAGGATGCAACATAACCAGGAAGACAATGCAACACACTGCATTCTGGGGTGACATTTGGGGAAGAGAGGCGTCTCAGTGCGACCAGGAAGAGGCTGCGGGCAGCTCAGAATGCTGCCTGCAGCCCAGAAAACACAATGGTTTCACTGCATCAAGGTAGGCACAGCTATTTTGGGCGTTCTTCTTTACTTTCACTCTCTTTTTAAAGGGCGTCTCCAGTATCCGTGGATTCATGATATGGGGGGGGGGATAATGGAACCCCTGCAGATACTAAGGCCTGACTATAGTCTTATGAAACTAAAGGTGCAATCCTAACCTGGAGTTAGGCCTGCACAATTAGGCCAGCAAAGTTTGGCTGGCACAAGGAACACCATAAAGCACATTTGCAGCACCCTCTGAATCAGGGAGGATGGCGCATGTCTGTGTGCTGGCCTCTCTGACTCTGAGAGTGGTCCAAACATACTTTACCATTTCCCCTGTGCTGGCCAAAATTACTGGCCTAACTGTGTTGGCCTAACTCCAGGTTAGGATTGCACTAAAGAAAAATTGCTTCCAGGTTTAATAAGACATTTGCCGTCATCCTTTTCTTTGAGCTGATGTGCTCTTTCGTGTAGACATTTTTTCCCTTTGATCCAATCTGTCATTTTCTAATAGCTTATTCTTTCATTCAAAAGCAGACTCCAACTCCAAAAGGAATGTTGATTAAGCCACCAGAGGGGCAAAAAATAACTAGAGACATAAACTAATGTGTAATTCTCTTCTAAGGAATGTTCTAAGCCAAAAAAAACTGTGAAACATTATTTCCCCCAGTGTCATCCCTTCAAAAACAATTTAATTTTAATGAGGCAAGGATGATTGAAGGGCACTCAGTTGCTCTGAGATGTTCATCTATTCAACTCAGAAGGGCCTGCATTTTAGAAGTAGCTGCAGAAGAAAGGCTCCAGCTGCCCTCCATATTTTTAGCAGGGCTCACAAAGATCGTTCCATGTTCCCATTAAAATATGAATTAACAAAGTCTCCATCCAAACATTCTTTTATGCATTTTTAATGGATGTTTTATGCACCATCCACAATGGCCATGTTGGGTGTTGTCACAAGGGAATGTCTGGAGCCAAAGACTCAGGTTGCACCTGTAGTAATATTATCTGTGTTGGTTTTCTTCAGTTGTGTTGCTTGTAGTTTAATGTACATAAGCATATGTCATCATTGTTTGTATATATCCTGATGCTAGGCTGCACCACATAAGCTGAACGGCTTGCTTATGCCAACCCAACATTGCATTCTCAGTGATATGAATCAATGTGCAATGCATATAGGAGGCCAAATGCTCAAGGCCCTTGATGTCTGTTATTGTGCATGCTGAATATCCTGGGAAAAGAATGTGTGAGTGTCCAGTCGCGTCCTACCGTTTTGCGGGGGAGGGGCAAATGCAGTGATGTCATTCAGGGGGAACGGACCAGAACGGGCGTTCCGGATCCTAACGGGCTCCGAGGCTGGTTCCAGGTTCCTGACAAGTGCCAATCAAAAGCTAGTTCCTGTTCCTAAATCATTTGAATGACACCACTGGGCAAATGCCCTGGGCGGTGCGCTTCTGGAGCAGGAGGATGGCAGCGAGGAGGACTTGAAGGAGCTCTCTCACTGCAAAATGCACCCCACAAATGCACCTAAAAAGCTTTGGCCAGCATTGCCAAATGATCACATCTCCGGCATAAAGCACAAATGGCACAATGGCATACACAACATATCTCACCTGTTCTAGCAGGATTTGCATCAGAGCTTGTCTCAGACCTCATTTAACCAATGTCACATTTCAGTTAATTTGTTCGTCTTGTCACTTGTGATTCCCTGCCTGGGACTCTTGTCCAGAATCATATATAGTGATACACTGAGGCCAACCAGGAGAGGGTAGGGGCCATGGTTGAGCACAGGCCTGGCAGCTCTGTTTAAAATGTCTGGGTAGCAGGTGGTAAGAAAGGCCAGAGGAGATCCTACTGAGTAGACAGAGTAATGGTCTACTTCAGTATAAGACAGCATCATATGTTCACCTAATTCTGTCCAATTTAGATTCATCTAGAAAGACCATTACAGCAAGCTAAATAAAGCGCTAAATAAGGTAATTGTCCTACTTCCCCAGCCAATAAATGACATGAGACAAGGTCATTGGTAGGAATGGGCCACTCATTACAATTCAGATTCAAATTAAATCCTGCAGGGGTTCCTGCCTAGAAAACCCTTCCCCTTTAGTGCAGGTACCTACTGTCTGGGAGACAGACACAGACACAACTGTCCCTCTTTGGGCATTAGCATCCTGGCTCCAAGGGGTGATTGTCTGGTTTCCCCCACCAACCCCTAGAAAGGGGTTCAAAGCAGCCAAGTTGCTCTCTTTCCAGGCCAGACAGACTTTGCAATTTAAGCCTAAAGAGTCACCATCTTGAAATGAAATAAATTGCAAACCTCTTGAAATAGGCGCTGGCTTCCTCTCTGGCTTTTGCATATCTTAGGGTGCACACCAGATCCCTATACATACTCTCAGTCCCACACTATACCTGCCAGAGGTGGCCAACCTGGTTAAACTGACACCACACTGCAAGGCAACAGTCTGGGGTAGGCAAAAAACCTCACCACTGATTGCCAACCAGGTGGGAAGTAGAAACTTCCTACTCAAAGGGCCACCAGCTAATCTCAGACTAACCCAAGGGTGGATGCCCAACCTTGCCTCATGCAGAGTGGGACCAGGCAAAGAAAACCCCACCTTAGCAGTGCAGTGGCTGCATTTCTGTTAGTAAGATCACCATTCTTAAGGGGCCCTTGCCTGAATGTTTGCTAATGTATCAGATGCATTTGCTCTTCCATCTGTATCGAACCTGTCTATCCCCCACTCTGATGGGTAAAAGCAGCTTCAGGGCAGGAATGATTTGCATTAGGATCATGGAACAGGGAGATTCATCCCACCTTTCTCCAGTACTGCAGTCCTCCTGGCCCAAATTGTGCTCACTCCCCCTGCAGCTTCTTTTAATAGCTAATGAACTGATTGCCCAATTATGTCACAGGCCTGGATGCCCTGCCTGGTTAACAGCCCAATAAAGAACTGCCTGGATCCCGTAGGAGCAGTGGGACTAAAATTGCTACCATTGTATCCTGCAGCAGCCAGGCAGCCACCAGAGGCTCCTTGGGAGAAGGAGATATTTGTCCCCTTCCCCAGGGAAAGCCCCACTGCCCGCAAAGGGTTAGGTCAGCTCATTGCCTGACTTTAGTCCACCTAGCTGAAAAATACTCCAGGAAAGCTCTACGTTACCTTTCTTGACCTGAAAGGGGTGTTTGACTCAGTGGTCAGGAGAAAAATTAAGTAAGTGAGGTCAGTGGTGCCGACTTGCTTTGATAAATGTGGGTGCCCATGGCCATGCCCCCGATGTTGATGTGACCACACCCTTTGATGTAATGTAGCTATGCCCTCCGGAGCCCAGGTCTACCCGCTATACTTCTAATGGATAGATCTGGGCTCCAGAGCTCAGGTATACCACTGTCTATATGTATAATGGGTAGACCTGGGCTCCAGAGCCCAGGTCTACCATCTATACATAATGGGTAGCCCAGGTCTACCTGGGAGCCCAGGTCTACCCATTTTAAGTCTAGCGGGTAGACTTGGGCTCTGGAGCCCAGGTCTACCCATTATACATATAGACAGTGGTATACCTGGGTTCCCGAGTGACCTTCTGTCAGGAGAGCAGACATTGTACACACGTGCCAGGAGCCAAAACAGTGTCGTGTGCTTCACTAGTCTGTCTCCCAAAGACCGTGCAGGTTAGCTGTGGGTGCTTTGGAGCGGTGTGGGTGCTGGATGCCGAAGGAGCTGGCATTAACGTGGGGGCTGAAAAAAGAGCCCCCACTAGTGGGGTATAGATCCTGAGCCTATGAGTGGGGTATAGATCCTAGGCTTTTTTTCCTAATGAAAAACCTTTACTCTGACTCAGCGTCAGATCTTCTGGGCCCCTTCAAGTAAATTGACCATCAAAATCCCTGTTCAGAAGCAGGTAAGACAGGGCTGCCTTCTGGCTCCCACCCTGTTGTCCCTTTTTAAAAATGATCTGGCCCTCTTTTTATCCCAGACTGATGGGATCCACACACATCCCTCTCTTACTTTATGTAGACGTTGATTTCCCACTCACGTGTAGGTCTGAAGGCGCAATCATAAACAGCTCCGGACTGGCGAGGCCGATGGGCCAGCATCATATCTGACAGTGTTTAGGAGAGGCTGGAGCTTTAGCACCAACGCGGGGGTGCTGCTTGGCGTAGGTGCTAAGCATGTCGTATAAGCATGACGTATCTTCTAGGATTGCGCTGTGCGTCACCTTTTCAACAGATGCCTAGACTATATGGCCACCAACAACCTGACCTTAAACTTTAAGAAATCCAAGGTCATGGTTTTTCCCAAGACTTGGAGGCCGGGGGCCTGGAGGGTAAACGGGGAGATTATTGAACAAGTTAAATCATTCAAGTGCTTTGGAGTTAACCTCCATTATAATATTTTGTGGGCCCATCATCCAAAATCAGCTCTCAGTTTAGCCACACTCACTTCTCAGTCCGTTCTCTGCTTTTTCTTCAAGCAAGGCCATAGCTTCCTCCCAGCCATGGTAAAAGTCTACAATGCAAAGGTTATTCCACAGCTTCTTTATCGAGTGCCGGTCTGGATGAAGCTTGCAGACCTTGCTTTGGAGTCCCTACGAACCAAGTTCGTCAGGCAACTGATGAGCCTCCCCAGATGTGCTTACAGTGCCACGATTTGCCTGGAACTAGGCCAGTCTTCAGTAGGGGCTAGCGTATGGCGGCAAGCATTAATTATTGGTTGCACCTGTGCTTCCATGCGCATCCCAATAGGCTTATTTTTCAGTCATTATCAGACCCTGGACCTCCCAAGTGGCTGAACCAAGTATGGGAGAAAGTAAGAATTTTGGGTTTCTTTCCGGATGCCTTAATTATGCTTCCGGAGTCCGAAGTGCGTAGATTGCTGATCCAAAAACTCCCTGACAGCAACTTCCAAACCCTCCATTCCACTGCCTCTAAAGTCTGTTCGCTCTTGCATTTTCATATCCCATTATCTTTCAGGCGATTATCACCTTACCTGTCATTTTTAATGGACTCGAGGGAGTGCTGGGTGGGATCTTGCACTAGATTTAATGTCACCCCTTCCCAAGTCTCTTTGGGAAGATACCGCAAGATTCCATTCCCTGATCACTGTTGCCCTTGTGACTGGTGTGCGGTGGAAACTCTATTTCACATTCTCAACTCACACAATAGCTCGAACCCTTTATCTGGACCCTGTATTTAAAAAATAGATCTGAACTCCCTGACTCCAAGGAAGTTTTTCTGAGAAAATTGATTTTCCTCCGTAGAGAAGGTTCCCCTGAAATTACAGGGAAAGTTGCAAAATTCCTATTGGCAGTGGAGCTAGTGGCGTTCCTGGCAGTTGATATGAAGTTGATGATGACAATTAGAATTTGCCTGTCTATCTATCTATCTATCTATCTATCTATCTATCTATCTATCTATCTATCTATCTATCTATCTATCTATCTA